>VUYV01000118.1:1777613-1852824 GCA_008711295.1 Anarhynchus alexandrinus | reverse complement strand
CCCCGCCGCCCCGTCCTTCCCTTCTCCTCCTGCACGCACCCACGTGAGCCACCGCTTGCCCCATCCTACAACCAACTTCCCGATGGCTGGAGAAGCGACCGAGGGATGGACCTGCATTTGGTGGAGTCTGAGATGTCTTCCACCTTCCTTTTTTTTATCGCACTGACTAATATGTCTGGGGTTTTTCCTATCTCCCCGTCAAGCCTTATGGACACGGTTTGCATTGTGTCTGGTGTTGCTATTTAGGGCTTAGGAGGTAATTAGCAATAAGCACAAAAGGAATTATTAGACATCTCTATATCCCCTACGACTGGCCATTCATTACAATCCTGGGCTTAGTACCCGCGGTGGCTCTGCTCCTGGAGTAACGCAATACGCTGTCAGAATCGCAGCGGGACAGTTTTTCAAACACATCATTTTACGGCACGCCAGCGTGAAACTTGAAAAGGAAATAGGGAAAGAAAGGCCAACCAGGAGCTCAGCACCTCCGAGGGTTGGGCCCTTCGGAAGCAATACCCAGCAGTGGTCCCTCCTATCCTTCTCTTTTAATGATCCATTCGACTACAATTTGCAGAAGCAGACTCGGTAATATAATTAATCTTTGACTATAAAGTAACTGCTGTGCTGCAGAGAGGTTGGGAAAAATATGCCTTCTGGAAAGTGCTTTGTCTTATAATACGCCGCTCTCCTAATATGTATTCTAATAACAGTGTAAAGGGGAAAACCATTTGGAAGGGTATGTTATTTCTCGGTGCTTCGTGTTGGAATTCATGTCACTGTAGAAGTTATTATTGTAATAAAAAGTAAAAATGAGTTCTCAAAATACACTATAGCATATTATTCGGGACAGCCTGTAAGCAGAGCCTTAATGTTAAGCACATGCATGGATCACTCTGAAGTCAAACCAAAGACTTCTGCTGCGAATAGGGATGAATTTAAGTTAGCTGTTTTCCTGACTCAGGACTCCGCACCAATCCTCCAGATAATATAAAAAGACAGACACAAACTCATGGGGAAAAAAAATCCTAATCATATTAAATCAGTGGTAAATTCTCCTTCACTGTATTGCAGCCCAGACTTCATCGCTAGGTTAGGACAGAGTAAATTACTGTGTTTGTTTTTAGAAACATTTCTGCGCTAGCTGTGAGGCCAAGCACGGATGTGGCATTGCATTAGTACGCTCCTTGCCCTCGCACAACACCCGTTCCAAAAGGGATCGAACTCCATCTTTAACATTTGGTTGATTTGCCTCTTCTACTGGTATCTGAAGGATGCTCCAGTCCCTCTTGCTCTGATGGGCAGAAACCTTCCCCACTGCATCCAGGGTCACTTTTGCCTTCTCCAGTCATTTACAGATCCTCCCACTACTTATAGGCTCATCTCGATGTTCTTAGATGTATTTTGAGCCTTCATTGTAGAGAGCTGAGTAAAACCAACCTCTCCCATCTTCCTGTTATAGGAGGAGTTCCACGTTCCCGGCATCTAATAGACCTTCTCTGAACCTGCTCTAGTTTAAATTAATTTTTCTTGAACAGAGTCACCAGAACTGCTCAGTTTTTAGAGATGCCTTCGTCTAGACTTTGCGCAATGACAGGAATATTCCCTTATCTCTCTTGGAAATAACTGGGTGGACACATGGAGAATTGAGTTTGCTCTATTCATCAGTGTGTCGTGTCGCAGTGTTGTTAATATGCCATAAACGTGTAACGCTCCGTCTCCTCCTCTCTGGTTTCCAGTTGATGAAATTGCTTCTCCACCTTAACTGTGAGATTTTTCACTGCTTGCTCCTTATCATCCTGCTCCTGCACCTCTGCGGCTTACAAAGCCAGAATCTCAGCCTGGGATCTTCCTGTGCAAAAGAAACCTGGATAAAGTCCCTTATAGTCTAAAAATAATCTCAATTTTAAGACTATAATAAATAATTTTAGAATGATGCTCTCAACGTTCGCAGTAGGAAATGTTGGGCTCTCGATGAGGTGTCCCTTTATTTTCTTATACGCCTTAATCGACGATCAGATTTGCGCTGGAAAGCTCTGAATGCCAAAAGCAGCCTCAAACCCGGCGCGAGGCTCGCTGAGGATGGCTCACGCCGCCGTTGCTCCAATATTCGCAAGGCAGAAGGGATGCCGTAGTCCGGAGCGACACACACACCGTGTCTCGCGCCGCCTGCCGCTCCCCGGGCAGCAAACTGCTTCTGCCACCGGCGGGGAAAGCGGCTCATCCACGGAGAGGTGGAGACGGGCGGTGTTTGTGATCGCGGGGGAGGAACACATTGCGACGATGCGCAGTTTATACGGCATTTCAGGCGTATCGGCACGAAATTGCCAACTCTTGAGGTCTCTGTTTATCAACAGAGGAGAAAGGTTTGTTTGGGCGTTGTAACTCAGCTGTCACCTCTGGGTTTACACGTATTCCTGCAGTGGAGATTTCGCCGTTTTATTAAAGATTTATTGCATTATTTTCATGTGGAGAAAGAAACAGGATGCCTTACACTCTGGAAATACTAATAAGACCATAAGAGCCATCCCACCAGGGCAGATGAGCTTCAACGCCAGCATCCTGTCCCTGAGAGGCAGCTGCCAAGGGCAGGGGGGGTGACACACAGTGACCCTGTAGGGATGGCTCCCAAAAATGCTTTGCCAGCCCCAGCAACATCCCGAGAGAGAGCATCCACCCCATGATTCCTCGTACAGGTGCTGCTCCATGCCCCGGCATCGCCCGGTCCCGCAGGGCTGTGTGTCCATCCGCAGCTCTCCGAAGTCGTTCCTGATAAGATCAGATGATGGCCTCAGTGTGGCCACTAGCAAAAATGCAGGTGATCTCAAAGGGGACATGAAAATCCCTGACTTTTTAAGGAGCAAATGTAGGAAGAGCAGTAAAGCAGAATATGTTGCAAATACAGACCGTCTGGAACGCCAGGAGATTGAAATTCTGCAACTTAGGATCAGATTGTCCAGAAGATTTGCGAAGTATAGTAGTAACTCATGCAAAACATTTTAACAAACCCTCTGCGTGGCGTTTCTCATCCAAAAAAAAAATAAAAAAAACCCGACGTATTGGAGTCAGCACAATGTATTTGATCTTTTCATCTGGTTCGACTTCCATCACCCTGAATTCAGGGGAAAAAAATGTAGTGCTTTGGAAAGACGTGCCAGCACTGCAGCTTTGCGGAGCGCGTGCCCCGCTGTGCGGGGAGCGCTAGCGGAGACGGCTGGTGCCACCTCGGCCAGGAAAGCTGATAAAGCTGGCAGGCAGCAGGCAAATTTCTTTAAGAAATACTGAAAACAAAGCAATGCCCACGGATAACACCCGTGCAAACTCATTTAAGGCTTTGACGCTGTATATGAATTAAAACGTTTCATTACTGAAGACTTTTAGCTGAGATTGCGAAGTAGGGATGCAGAGTAGATGGAAAGTGTGCCAGCAGGAGGTCTCCTGCTTTTTGCTTTTCATTTTTAAACGTAGGTGGTTTTGTAATACATCCCCAAGAGGTGAAACTTTACTGACCCATACCTACACGTCTGGTGAAACCTGCCAAGATCACAGCTCTGCAAAGTCCATAACCTGTCCCTGCTTTATCAGGAAATATAGTGTGTAATCACCCACGCTACTGCCAGACAACGGGATTCGAAGATGTGTTTCTCATCCTTTCCGTATCGTCAAGATAGTTGCTCATTGCAAGAAGTCATTCAGGCAAAAGTCAAGAGTGAAGCGGCCTTCCTTCCTATCGTGCAACTTGTCGAGATACTTAAAGGAATTTTAGGAAGGCAAACCCACACTGAGCATCAGACTGACGGAGGCGGAGAGCTGCCAAGTTATTATTACAGCATTTTGTTATTATTTAATAGGAAGCATCCCAGACATCTTAACAAATCGGAGTCCCTCGCGGCTATTTTGCACAGTATTTCTTGGATCCTGTGACTCAGCACTTTACCGACACAGCGATGATATAAAAAATAAGACTCAAAGAGGCGACGAAGAGCAGTTGCCGCAGATGAGAAGTGCTGGGTGCACTTGTCAGGACACCCTTGGTGGGTCCTGTGGGAACCACAGGAGCCTCCGGACCTCTGGGCTTGTCCCTTCCCACACAAAGGTGTCCACCCCACCGCCCAAAAAAAGATGCTGGACCGATGCCGGGTAAACAAGATAACCTATCTGTCTAAAGGAAGACTCCAGTCGTGCTAGTGCGTTTCCCAACCTCCTCATGGTGGCCATATGAGGGATGAAAACTGGTTTCACACCAGCATTTGCTGACAGCAAAATATAATGAAAAACATTTATATGAAACAATGTAGACCACATACTAATTGGCATTTTATGTAACCACCCCGAAGATCATAAGATTTCAATTTAGCATAGCTAATCACGGCATCGATTGCGTTCCCCTGGAGCCATGCATTACTCCGAGGGCGTACGGCTGCACCGCTGTCCTGCGGCTCCAAAGCACGTCCGTGGATGTGTATTCTCATCTTGTCAAACCCTTCAAAGCAAAACAAATAGTGAGCACAGGAAGCCCAGTGGTGGTGGCTGTGAAACAGGTCTTTTGGCAGAGCCCCAGGAAAAGGAAGAAGAAAGAATTAAAATTCAGTCCAGCCCATTGAACTTGGCCACCAGTGGCGTGTCAGTAGCTGTTAGGAAGCCTGAACGTCTCTTTAATCCTCTTTGAGGGTATCTGGGCCCTGGCACCTTTGGACTTTACATCTTAGGGAAAGGTATATAAAGAAAGGCAAATGCAAGGGGACAGGAGGACATGGCCATGGAGGACAGGAGGACATGGCCGTGGAGGACAGGAGGACACAGGCAGGTGGACACCTGGCAGTTTCTCCACCTGCTGTGTCCATGGTTCTGCGTGGGACGGCATCCCAGCCATCAGGCTCACCCAGGACATCTCTCCCGCAGCAACGAGCAGATGCCCCAAAGTGAGATCTGAGCCGACCCTGCTCAAGTGTTGGATCCGCGTTGTCAAAAACACAGATGTTTTTAAACGCCCAACCCATCCTCTTGCTGGTTGGCAAGCAGAGCAAGCGCTCAGCGCTGGGCCACCTCCAGAGATGTGGCAGCCGCAGCAGCACACCGCGAGACCCGTGGCGCCGGCAGCTTGGCAGAAACCCTCGCCCCGTGGCGTGCACCGCTCGCTGCCATGCGAGATCTGGCATTACCTCAAGACCTGGAAACGCAAACATTTGTACGCGCTGCGACTTCTAGCAAAGCTCGCCAGGCTGAGCATCTTGCACCCTCACTTTGCCCACAAGGTTAGCAAGAATTCAGCATGGACCTCATGTAGGAGTCTCCTCCTTCTACCAAATGTTTGCTAAGGAACCAGACAGCGACGCCGGACTGAATGAAATAATTTCATGTGCTGGGCATGGTCAGCCACTGCTCTTGCGCGTGTGTATGTAAATAAAACTAGTTGCATCACACTTCAATTTTTAACCTTCTGAGTCATTTCTGTCTAAACAGCATTTTTGGCATAGCATCTTGGGCATTTTCTACCTTTAAAGGTTGGGGTTTTTTTCTTTGCAGGAACCCCAGCTACTGTAAAAACCTTACTTTTAATAAGAATCAGAGGTTGGAAAAAGCAGCAGAGACACTTTTGCACCTTTCTGCAAGGCTGGGGAAGGCAATGCAGCAGTTTGGTCCCACTCGTGGCTCCCCCAGTTACCCCCACAGTCACCCCCAGCCCTCCGTGCTCCGTGTCCCGAGAGCCACAAGCAAAACACGGCACTGCAGAAAGTTTCGGTGGTTTTCCCTCCTGTTGGCTTCGCAGAGCTCCGGCGTGGGGCCGCTCCGCTCCTCCCGCTCCCGCCCGCCGCAGACCTTCTCCAAGGGAGCAGCAGCATCTCCCAAAGAGCCTCAAACCTCCAGAGCTGCATTTTGTTTCCCTCCTCTCCTTCTCCCCCTCTCCCTCTCCCCGCTGCAGTCCAGGGCATAAAAATACAACCAGTCACGCAAGAGAAACATTAAAAAAAAGCCACCCGAGAGGCAGCGGCTGCAGCCGGAGGGAGCAGAGGGTGCTCGAGCAGGTCCACGGCCGCTCTGCGGGGTGGGTACGTGGGCGGCCGCGAGCGCCGGCGGGCGAGAAAGTAGGTCCAAGGTAATCAGAGTTAAAAACAAACCCACCACATCCCATCCCCGTACCCGGGGTTGTTGTTTTCTCGTGTGAGGTTGCTCAGGAAGTTTGCAGCAGGATACGCCGATGACCTCTGCTCGGGTAATCGCGTTAACGCTTCGCTTACCTTTTCTCCCACAATAAACGGCATGTTTCCTCCCTGGGAATCTGGCTCGGGCTGCAGGTTTCCTGTGCTGGGGAGCGGCTTAACCCTTTGGGAGGTCCCATGCCCCAGCTCCCCCCTGGGGCACCCCCAGGGCTGGTGGGGCTGAGGTACATCCCGTGGGCTGGTGGGGTCCCTTTGCTCCCCGGTGGGGACATCGGAGTCAGGGCAAGGTGGGATGGGGACACCTTGGAGGTAGCAGGGCTTCCACGGCAAGGTTTGGGGAAAGGAAGGAAAACAGAGGAAAAGGGAAAAAGGGAAAATGGAAGAAACCAACACTGGTTGATCTTTCCAGGTGGAAAGCAAGCAGCGTTTCAGCCAGGGGTTGGAGGGAGGAGGGAGATGGGCAGGTCCAAGCCCATGGGGATGGATTCACATCAAGTGTTTGAAGTCACCTGGAGGGAAGCAGCCATGAGGGGGACGCGGACAAGGCAGGAGATGGGTTCAGCCCTCAGCAGGAGCCCAAGCATGGTCCACCGGGCTGCAGGGTGATGGGGAGAGGCTCCCACATAGGGACCTTGGCAAAAGCCGGCGCGTTGGGTGGGCTGTGGGGCGGTGCTGGAGGGATCTCTCAGGGCCTCTCATAACCTGGCAGAAGAAACGCTGCGAATAACACCAGGATAACACCTACCGATATCTAGAGGGTACAGGAGAGGAGGACATCCACCTCCTCCGTGTGCCCGGGCAGCGCGGTCGGTCGCGGGGCTGGTGGGAGCCTGCCCAGCTGAGGGCGACAGTTCCCGAAGTTAAGAAAACACTTTGTTCTCATCCAAACAAACTGGAAAATAAATCTGGGAACAAGTCGTATCAGACTAATAATATCCTGGGGTGGCTGGGAGGGACCCCAAAGCCCGAGGGGCTGGGGGAGATGTGGTGCAGGAACAGCCCTCCCAGTCCGTCCAGTTGGATCCCTTTGGGATACTGCAGCAATTTGGACTCATTGGCTGCCAGCAGTGCTGTACTCAGTTATCCATGCTTTACAGCAGGAAAGGAAGGAATAAGTAATGAATGAAAAACAAATTAACAAGTTGCTTGTTTGTGGGTTTTTTTAATTAAAATTGTTTTCAGTCAAAAAAAAGCCAAAATTTAGGGGCTATGCGGGGTGGTCTGCTTAATGCCATGGCCACGGAAGTCAGAATACAGGATGATCCATTCCAGAAACATGCGGAGGTTCTACCAAGTGGATGCAAACCCAAGGTCCGTTAGCCAGAAAAACCATCTTCATCATGGGGAGTCCTGCGGAGGACCTCTCTGGAAGGAGCATGGGGGACTCCTTGGGAAAGCCTTCGCTTTGTCCCAGGAGGTGCTCTGTCCCCATTGCTCACTGTTATCTTGCAGCGCCTAATAAGCTTTGGACTAAATATTCAGGGCCTGGGGGGTGGAAAGCACACCCTACCCATGTATTTCAGCCCCTTTGAGATTAGAAGTACCCTGGGAGAGAGCCGGGAAATGCTCTTACCCTCCAGCTCTGCAAAACCCTTGCGGGGTCCATCCAGGGCTGTAGCACCACAAGAAGGAGCAGAGCAGCACCATCCCCTGGGCTCCGGTGGCTCCTGCTATCTCGGTTTAATTGCACTTTGTCGCTGGGCGGGTGAGGGGGTGGGTGCTGCAACAATGGCTCGAAAACAGGCTCTGGAAAGAGCGACTCACTTGCTGAGCCATTGAGGATGTTGTTTATATGTTAGATCCTGTTTTCTTCCTCCAGCAAAGTGCTTCTCCTCCCAGGTGCATCTCCCGCGGCTCCCCACCACGCCGGGGCGAGAGGCGGCTTCCTGCCGGTGTGACCCCACCAGGAACGGCACAGCTCAGCCGGGGGTACCCCCCCCTGCCCCACCATGGGGACAATGCCACCTTGCGTGGGGAAGAAGTGCCCCAGCCGAGGGCCTGGGCTGGTTGACGTTGCGAGGCGATAAATAAACTCCCCCCTCGTCTCCGTGGTGGTTAAAGCAAGACCCGGGATGAGCACGATGCACGCTGCTGTCTCGCTCGGGTTATCTGGGTCCATGCGGGGCTCCGGGCATCCTTCAGCCTCATCGGGCACTATGGGGCAGCAACACCAAGTGTCCAGGGAGCTCAGGGTGGAAGGGGTCACCATCACCACGAGGCCCTCCGTGGGTTATCGCTGCCCGGTCAGCCCATGGGAAGCCCCCGGGAGGCAGCGTGAGCAGCTTCAGGTGTGCACAGAGGCCCCCGATGCTGCGGCATGATTTTCCATAGCCGTTGTTCCTGATGAGGCTTCAAAATGACAAAAAAAAGAAAAAAAAATGGGATACNTTCCTGATGAGGCTTCAAAATGACAAAAAACCAAAATGGGATAGTGGTGCCATTTCCAGCACGTACTTGCTGGAGCTGCTCTGCACACGGGTGGTGGCGAGGAAGGAGATGTGCCTGTGGGGACACTGACTCGGGGGGACAGGCCAAAAAAATTTGATATTCCTAATTTTCCTCCAAGGGAGAGAAGCTGTGAGCCTGGGGAAGCTGCACGGGCGACGCGGCGGTGTCACGCACGGGGACGTGGTGGTGCCACCAGCCCAAGGGGCTCTTGCTGCAGCTTGTGATGCCCAGGGGGACCCTGGTGGGGACCCAGCTCCGACCTTGCCTTCAGCATCTCCCACCTCACCGGCGGCCGAGGACGCTGCCCGGGCTGACACGTCGCCTCGTTAGGGGAGGGGAGACGGGAACCGGGACATGGGCCGGGAGCGCAGCAGCTGCCAACATGGGAATGTTTGAACAAGGAGCGAAACCTCATTTAAACAAATAAATAAACAAGCTGACATCCTCCGGGCCCAGGTTTATGATAATAAAAACAGAGTGCACAGCTTGTGGGAGGAAAATACATCGTGTATTTTCACATCTCCCGTTTCCTCCTAGACCGTCGCAAGAATTTCCTCCGAGTCCATCACTTCCTTCTGACATTTTCGAGCTCAGAAATCCATATCTGAGCCCGGTGCCCTCTCCTTGAAGAGTGACGCAGGAAGAAGTGCCTTTGAAGGAGCCCTTTCAGCCACATTTTTGCGCCTGGTTGCTTTGAAGTGCGGGAGGCAGGGCAGAGCCAAAGCAGAGCCAGGCATGGGAGCCCACCACGTCCCAACCTGCTGTTTTCCCCTCTTTTTCCAGCCTCATAACAACCCCGCAGAGCTGTGCAGAGCGGCACTGTCCAGGTTCATTTACCCCTACGAGGGTCCTCTCCAGCCAGGCTCTTCCTATTGATTTCCAGGGGATTTTCAAGCGTATCCCCAATTCTGAGAAAATGAGACGCAGCTGGTACCTGGGCTTGCACCTCTAGCTGAACCCGTTCCATTTTTTCCTTAAAAACCCTCTCTCTTCCAGTTCGTGGTTGAGGAACGGATAGAAAAACCCACATCAAACTGATGCTGCAGGGCGCAGCGGTTGTTAACTCAGTGAAGGTTTCAAGTGGGTAAACTGAGGCACCAAGCAAGCAACTTGCTTAATCACCCTCCCAGCTCCATGGCAAAGCCCAGCATAGACTCCAGAAGCCTTTATTATTATTTTCATGCGAGCGTGCTTTCAAGAAGTGGGGGGTGAAGCGTTTTCCTGGTGCCTCAGCGCCTCTCGTGCCGGAGCAGCGCTCAGTTATTTGCACTCGCTTGTGAACGAGCTTGAAAAACTTGCGCTAAAATCTGAGATTACAGTAAACAAGTTATGGAGATGGGAGCTGGGATATCCTGGAAAGCCCCAGCTGCCCTGAAAAGGAAAAAAAAAAAGAAAAAAAATGTTACAAGTGCATTCCAGAGTCCTTTAAATGGAAGTGAAGTTGTCCTAACTCTGGCTCCAGCCAAAGCAATTTTTTTTTTTCCCAGGGAGTGGATAATTTGGGCACCTTTGCCCTAAAGCAGCGACCTCCAGCTTTCACCTCGGGGCCGTGTCCCCAGGGCAGTGCCATTCATGTCACGCCGGCCCCTGAGCCTGAGAGAGACCCAGCGGCAGTATCACAGGGGAAAAAAAAAAATACAGTCACCTTGGGAAGAGAATGCTTCCCATTTTTTGGCTCTCAGAGGTGTCAAAGGAAGCAATCTGACGTCGAAGGGCCGGAAAAAAACAGCTTCTTGGCTGATGTTGCTCATGTACAGCGAGGTCACTTAGAAAGCTATCAGTGGCTTAAAAATAAATGCAGCATGGAGGTTGCCATTCAGCGATATCCTGTATCCGAAAGCTGCGAGGGGTGTAAGCAGGAAGAAACTGGAATGACCTTCCCTCCCCCTGCCCCCATTCCCACTTTTTTTTTTTTTTTTCCTTTTTCACGCTGCTGGCAGTAAATCACTCAAATCTCTGCATTCAAGTGATGGTGCTTCATTAAAAATAGCCCAGGGAACGGCCTGCGGTGGGTGATGCGCGGCCATGCGCGCTCGCGCTCCCCTCCACGGCTGTCCTGGCACAAGCGGGTGCGATGCTGTCGGGATGCGTTGTCGGGATGGCTGCATGCAGCTCCTGTGCTCCCTGCGTGGACATCTGCGGCTGGACGCCGAGCTGAGCATGCACACTGGCCCTGGGCAGCATGGCGGTGCTAAGAGGAGGAGGGGGGATGATGATGATGATGATGATGATGATGATGACGATGACCAGCTGCAGGTAGTTAGCAGCCCACACCCCCATCCTGACTGCAAAGCAAGTTCAGCCCTGAGAGCAGCCCTGAGGAGAAGGCCCTGGGGGTGCTGATGGACGAGAAGCTCACCAGGAGCCGGCGATGCGCCATCGCAGCCCAGAAGGCCGACCGCATCCTGGGCTGCATCAGCAGCAGTGTGGGCAGCAGGGCGAGGGGGGGATTCTGTCCCTCTGCTGCGCTCTGAGGAGACCCCCCTGGAGTGCTGCCTCCAGATCAGGTGGTCCCAACATCAGAAGGACATGGAGCTGTTGGAGCGGGGCCAGAGGAGGCCCCGGAGATGCTGCGAGGGCTGGAGCCCCTCTGCTGGGAGGACAGGCTGGGAGAGTTGGGGGGGTTCAGCCTGGAGAAGAGAAGGCTCCAGGGAGATCTTATTGCGGCCTTCCAGTGCCTAAAGGGGCTCCAGGAGAGCTGGGGAGGGACTTTTTACAAGGGCATGGGGTGATAGGACGAGGGGGAATGGCTTCAAACTGGAAGAGGGGAGATTGAGATGAGATATTGGGAAGAAATGTTTCCCTGTGAGGGCAGTGAGCCCCTGGTGCAGGTTGCCCTGAGAAGCTGTGGCTGCCCCATCCCTGGAGGTGTTCAAGGCCAGGTTGGACGGGGCTTGGAGCAACCTGGGCTGGTGGGAGGTGTCCCTGCCCAGGGCAGGGGGTGGAACTGGATGATCTTCAAGGTCCCTTCCAACCCAAACCATTCTATGATTCTATGATTCCCGTGTTCAACCCTCATTTTTGGCTGAACAAGCCTCAGCACTTGCCAGCAGACCTTTGCCAGTGGGGCAGCATCTCAGGCACAAGAAGGCGATGACGAGGGGACACCACTGATTACAGAGGGACGTCTACTGCTAAAAACCAGCTTATGAACCTGCTTGCATTTTCTCCTGAGAAACTTCAGAACACAGGAAAGAATCGACACCCAAACAGGGAAAGAAAGAGGAAGAAGATTTATGTCTCCTATGATTAAAGGATCAAAACCAGCTGTGATGCAAAGTGCAATCGAGCCCACAATCCCCTTTTGATGTCTGCAGGAAGGAAAGAAGATGCTGAGAACTTTCTCAGCTCTCTGGACGCCAGCCCTTATTTCCACGTCCCGGGTCAAGAGGTGGTGGAAAGAAAAATAAAGCCCAACCGGGAAATAAGAAGTTGAAAGAGCTCTTTCCTTCCCCGAGACCGCTGGGCAGGGGCAGAGCTGTGCCTGGGGGTGGTGGGACGGGTGGGCAGGTGTTGCCCAAGCCCGGGAAGAGCGTGATCCCACCGGAGCCACGGTGCCATCCCTGTCCCACGCTGGGTGGGTGTGTGGCACCCGCGCGGCGGCGGTGCCTGCGAGCGGCCGGGGAAGTCTGCAAAGGAACCGAGAAAGGCAAATGCCATCGGTTGCTGCCACAGGTCGACCTGAGCGTCCCCACTGCGTCCCCTCGAACAATACTGCGTGATCCCGCTACACCGCTCGCAGCGGATGAAACCCCTAAATTTAGATATACCAGCTGTGAGCGGTATGCAAGGTATTTAAAGGCGTATAATTTTAGACTAAGCATAATTGTGCGACATATTTCATCATGTTATATCTGGGGCCGAGCAATGCCAAATATTTTCCGCGGTTATTCGTGCAGATCTTTACATGAATTAGCAATAGCCACGACGATCCCACTCCAGAGCCCCTTGTGCGCCGGAGAGAAGGCGAAGCTGAATTTTTCATTTTCCACCAGTTGGTGTTTGTGAGAGAAGCGCTCAGGCATCCACCGGAGCGAGGAAAAGAAAAATCCCCGGCTTGCCTGGGATGGGTCGGAGGCAGACAGCCCGCCTGCAACTGGAACGGATTCCGTCCCTCACCAAAGTAAACACAAATAAATCAATTAATAAAGGGGGTTTATCAAACAAGCCAAGACATTTTAGGGAAATTTTCATCTGCTCACAGCTTTTCCGCAAACAACAGCAACAAAAAAGGGCTGCTGGGGCCAGGTCAGTGACTGGGGTGAAGCGGCAGAGCTGCCTTGATGTCAACGTGCTAATGTGTAACAGCTGAGAAAATCTGGCTTTGAGGTCCCGGTGAGTCACGGGGTGAGCTCTGCTCGTGGAGCCGACCGCTGCCCTCCCCACAGCCGTGAGCAACCAGCACATGTCCGTCTGTCGGGGCAGACGGCCGTGCCCGGAACCCCCGGAGCATCTCGGAAAAATCCTCCGAAAACCACCTCTGCCCAGCAGCTGGGGAAACTGGGTTTGCTTCCAGCCGGGACAGTCATTTCAGCTCGCAGCCCTTTGGCGGCCGTGGCCTTCCTTCCGTAGGGATGGTTAACACAGCCCTTCGGTTTGATGCCGTTTTCCAGGCAGCTCCAAGATTTCGTAGGAACGCTCCGTTTGGGCCACCTCTGCATGGCAGGATCAGCCCCGGTGGGAAGGGGCAGCTCTGGAGAGTCCCGGAATTAAATGAGGGCGAGAAAAGCCGGGGTCCCTGTCCCCCTGACAATAGGCTCAGCGATGTGGCAAGGGTTGTACCGCCTGGTGCATGCTCGGGGACTTTTTTAAGCAGCTCTGCGCATTTTCCTAGACCGAGCGATGGAAGTGAGCATCTCCTGCCACAATCCCCCTTCTCCACGGCTCGGGCTTTCATCCCTCTGCCAGCCGTGCTGCGCTGCACAGCCCGGAGCACCTTTATTTTTACAGCCTGCTGAAGGATCCGTCCCAGTCTGACCAGTTGGTCTCAGTTACCGACCTTGCAGACGGTGTTTTAACTTATGTCATTTTTAATAAGGCACAGCCAGAACGCTGACGAGATCGGTTTTGTTTTGCCGGCCAAATCTCTGTGCCATCGCTGCTAGAAGTGCCTGCTTAGAGCTCGATTGCCCGTGTGGTCTTAAAGAATTCCTTCCTGCCAGTTTGAATTGTTCTGAGCAATGGAAAACCCACTCGGTGCGCACCGGGCTGCTCCTCCCGACACACGCCGGGGAGACGGAGAGCCTTTAAGCTGCACCTATGCGTGTTCATTAAAAAAAAAAGAAAGAAATAAACCAAAACAGCTTTAAAAGGAAAGTCATGGTGCTCCCGGGGCTCAGCACTGATCAGCGTGGGGGAGAGGAATCGCTGGTGGGGAGAGGAATCGCTGGTGCGGAAACCCAGCGCTGCAAGGGGACACGGGGCCGCTCAGGCGAGCGCTGAGCGGGTTTGGGGGGGGGCCAAAAACAAGGGAGGGGGTGTCTGAAGAGCATCTCCCAAACCCAGCGCAGGTGCCCTAACTGCAACGTCACCCCCGCTGCTCTTGGTGCTGTTTGGCACTTTCTTTAAAAAAAAATGGAAATCTGGAGAAATTAAAGCTACTGGATTTTGGTGGGGATGCCAATGGGCTGTTGTGATGTGATGGAGTTACACCAAATCAAAAGCCACAATAAGTTTTATTTTAAGTGCTCTGGGATCTCCTGCAGTGCTGCAGAAGGGGCTCCTGGAAGGGTCCGTCCGTCTGTCCGTCGTGCTGTGCAGCATCCCAGGAGCTCCCACTGGAGCATCGTCACTCGTGGACCGGTCCCTCCCCCGCCCCGTGCCGTCCGCAGGGGACCCGCCGCGGCACCGGCCGATCCCAGCTGGCCCCGTTTTACAGCAGACACATCATCCATCGTGGTGGCAACGAGACCTTCCTTCCCCCAAGTGTTTCCAGAGTTTAATGCTGTAAAGGCCAGATGGGAAGTCTGCTGCAAGGTTTTAGCTCCCAGCACTTCCCAAATAACCTCACGCGGGGTTAACAGCCTTTAATAGACACTGCGGTCTTCTCCGAGGAGAAACAACTGCACTTTTTAAGCTGTCCTGGTTTCCTCCTCTTGCCCCCCCCCCCCTTCTTCTTTTTATCTTCTTGTATTTCAGGAGGGAGAGGAGGAGGAGGAAGGAAAGGATAATTTTGACTGATGATGAGGAAACAATTTGGCGTAACTCTAGCCCGTTTTTTGTCAAACACTCAGCGCCCAGCATCGTTTTCCCCTCCCGGGGAGTCTCCTCTTACCGTCCTACCTGGAGGGTGTTTAACGGGCTGCCTCCATCCCCCCAGCAGGTCGGAGTTTTCCACACTTCCGTGGAAGGGGGGAAGGTGTGCTTTGGTTTTTTCATTTGCTTGTTTTCAAAGCCGACTTGTCCCCTCTGCCTCGGGGCAGGCTGGGGAGCAGCTCCCGAGCGAGCCCCACGCTGCGGGAGCAACCAAAAAAACCCCCAACACATGGAGAGGCTTAAAAATTGCCATTTTGGCTTTTGTGCTGAAATATCTTCAACAGGGCACTGAAGAGGGAATGTAGCTCTGCAGTATTTATGCTGAGAGAAGACCAAAATGGAGACAGGAGAAGGCTGAAGAACTACAATTGCATTGGAGGGATTCGATGCAGCGGGCTGCAGCTGTAGGAATGGATTTTAACCAAAGACAGCACAAAAGCATCAGTGATGAGGAGCTGGTCCAGCTTGTGGGGGCCACAGGGTCTGAAATTCCCCTCCAGTGTCTGAGAGGGGTCAAGCCTCCGTTTTGGCATGGCGCCCTCCCCTCTGGCCCCTCCAGCTCAGCTCGTGGGGTGTCCTCTTAATGCAGATACGTCTTTCCACACCGGCATCTTCACGATGGTGGTGACCAAGGGAGGGGAAGATCACCCAACCAGTCCCTAGCCATACACCGCCCTCGCTTCATCTTCACTGTGTTTAATGGGAATATTCTTGGCTGATAACATACTGTACAAGAAAGTAGAGAGAAAAAGGTGAAGTAGCTCAGAGGAAGGACAGCTGGAAGAGAGGAGTCACCGTCAGCGCATGAATCACAGGTACAGGCAGAGACATTTGTCTGCATTATGAATAACACCCCTTCCTCAGCTGGCTAAAAATAATTAACTTTTAAAAACCCAACTGCTTTTTATTATTAATGTTCTACTTGAGTGCCTTGCACTCGCGAGTAAAAGAAATTCAGGTTGGTTTCAGATTTATCTTCAGGTGTTTTCACTTCAAGTGTTTTAGAGATAAAAAGTGGTTTGCAAACAAAACAGAGATTTTTTTAATAGGTTTATAATCAAATGGTTTCATGGACGTATTATTCTCAACTCATAAAAGCTTTTTCATTTCAGTTCTCGGGGTTTTATATTTGATGATTGCTTTGAATAAAACAGAGTTTGCAATTTTTTTGTTTGTTTTTTTTTTCTTCTGATTTGGGATGAACAGAAGTACATGGCATCTGGTAAAGTTGTGCGAGCATGTGGTTTAAACCTGCCTCGAAGCAGTTGCAAGTGTTATGCATATTTATCAGGGACAGAGGGATTATAATACAATTATGCACTACTAGTCAATAAAAAAAAGGAATTATCATAACAGCTTCCATGTCACACATGGGATCACATTGCAATTAGGAAGGAAGAGCCCACAGTTAATCACTCCAAATGCTTTCTTCGTGTTCTACAAGGTACCGAGGGCAGCGGTTCCAGGGAGAAGTTACAACCTGGAGATGCTGTGGCTCAGCACCCGCTGCCGCCGGGCGCAGGCGGAGGCGGCAGGACCAGCCCAGGGACACCGTCCTGCGGCAGGGATGGCGGCAGCTCCGCAGCGCTGGGCACGGGCACGAGTCTGCAGAGCGCTCCAGCCAACGTCTCTTTGCCCGGGAAACCACTGGGAAGCGATACGACTGAGAGGATTTAGGACCTGAACGACTTCTGCAGGTCTGGGCAGATGTGGTCCTGTACTGCGGCCAACATACAAGAAAATTTCACCCGATTCCCTTGTATTAATCCCACTACGGAAAAAGAGTTTGTGCAGCGAAAGCGGAGAGGGAGAGGGCCGAGTGCTGCTCTCGGGTCGTTTATCTGCGTTAGAGGGGGAGGCGGGGGGCGAAGGGCAGCGGGGACGGCCGTCCCCACCACGGCGGGCTGCTCAGTTACCTGCACGCTGCCACGAAGCTGCTCCCCATCACGGCGGAGCGTTTGCTTTCGGGGGATGAGAGCAGCACCCACCAGAAAAGGCAGCGATTCCTAAACCAGCCCGAATCCTGATCCAGCACCGCGAAGCGGAAGGAGCTGTACACGCTACTGTCAACGTATGGAGACAGTGAGGGATTTGCGACCCGTTTTCCTCCGTTAGCGGCTGAAGTGGTTGCGGGAGAGGTCGCTGTGTCATCGCCCGGGTTCGTTTCCCCGGGCTTCGAGGGAACCGTGCGCTCGTTTTCCGACGCCTGCGCTATCCTGAAGCGCATCTAGCCGTGGATGTGCGAACTGCCGGAACTGCCGCTGGCGCTGCGTTAGGTCGCTGCTGCTATAATAGAAGAGCAGTCCTCTTCCAAGCACAATAAATTCTGCGACCACCAGCCCCAGAAGTCTCTCTTCTAATTAAAGGCTTTGGGTATGGATATTCCAAGAGCTGCTGAGATCCGGTGGAAGCGGGACAATGTAAACACCTTGGAAAATGCCTCAGTTTCCAAATGAGTTCCCCACATAAAAAAACGGTTGATCTACCAGAGCAGACCAGCAGTGAAGCCAGTGCATTGGCCCTCGCTCTGCTAAGCCATCGGGGAGACGGAAAAATACAGCGTATTCCTTCATTCCTGATCATTACTGATCAGCAGTGGTCCAGAAACTTGGTAACCGAGAGCTATTATTTTTTTCCCAGCTTTTGTATATAAGAGTGTCTATTACTGTTATTGCTTCCTGTCCTATTGCACTGAATTTCATGTTCTAGGATGGGTTACAGGACCTAAAAAGCAAAAGCTTTTCTTGCTCTGTGGGCAATGGGGGGCTGGAAACATTTGATCCACCTTCTCAATGTTCTCCGTGGATTTTCCTCTTCCAGGGAAGCTGTGACCTTAGGTGTTGCCCATCAGGGGTAGTAAAAACCATTCTGCATACTTTGACGTTATCTTCCATCAAAGAATCCCTGAGGCCTTTTTACAGTCATTAATTAAACCTCACTTGCTGCCTGGGAGGTAGATGCAGGTTATCCACCTCAATTTACGTTGGAAAAGGTTAATTGGCTCATTGGACCTCACAGAGCCAGGCTAGCAGGTGCCCTCCCATTCCTGCCCAGCTCCTAAATAACCTGGGACCGAGTCACCTTGCACTGGTGCCCAGTGCCGCTTTCCCTTGAAGCCCATCACAGACCACACAGGGGAATCAAGTGAGCAACACCAAAAAAACCCTCCTGCCTATATCCATCGCCTGCTTCCCCTCTTGCTTTTCTTAGTATCCAGAAGAGAGAAAGAAAAAAAAAATTAAAGGCAACATGAAACCACTCCACACTCCCAATGAGAAAATAAAAATGGATGTTGCAGGCTCATGTGTTCTATACGTTTCCAAATATTTCCATCTGCTCCTGAAATTTCCATTAGGAGTTGCCAAAAAGTCTTACAGAATTGTTAACACGATGGTAAATTTAGATTCTTTTTATGGAGAGACGTTTCCCCACCCTCTTAAAAGTCTGGTATCAATTTGTCCTGTCACTGATAAGCCAAAGGTATTGCTGAATTTGCCCTTTTGCCCTGTTCATGGGTTTAGCGCAGGCTGGGACGGGGACGGCAGCAGAGAGGTATCACCCACGTGGGGAGTGGGTCCGGCTTCACCCCGTGGTCTGTCCCCCCCCACCCTCCCGGTGTCAGCACCACCAACCGAAATACCTTGCGTCAAAATTACGGACCGTCTGGTTTCCTCAGCTATCACCCCATCAACCCGTCCTTCAGTTTGGGAGCTCCCAAATGAAGGTCAGAGGCTGTTGGTGTGTTCTGCCCACACACCACCAGACCCTGATTAAAACCTCTGTGCTAATGAGCAGGTTTCTGTTCCCAGAAAGTCTCAGGGCAGCTCTGCATTTAGCTGGAGGAGGGCAGAGGGTTAAGCTGGATGTGTCCCTGTTGCCTGCCATCAACGCACCCACAAATCATAGAATGGTTTGGGTTGGAAGGGACCTTGAAGATCATCCAGTGCCACCCCCTGCCCTGGGCAGGGACACCTCCCACCAGCCCAGGTTGCTCCAAGCCCCGTCCAACCTGGCCTTGAACACCTCCAGGGATGGGGCAGCCACAGCTTCTCGGGGCAACCTGCGCCTGGGGCTCACCGCCCTCAGGGTGAACAATTTCTTCCTGATATCTCATCTAAATCTCCCCTTTTCCAGTGTGAAGCCATTCCCCCTCGTCCTATCACTCCATGCCCTTGTGAAAAGTCCCTCTCCAGGCTTCTTGTAGGTGCCCTTCAGATACTGCAAGGGGCTCTAAGGTCTCCCCGGAGCCTTCTCTTCCCCAGGCTGAACCCTCCCAACTCTCCCAGCCTGTCCTCCCAGCAGAGGGGCTCCAGCCCTCGCAGCATCTCGGGGGCCTCCTCTGGCCCCGCTCCAACAGCTCCATGTCTTTCCTCTGTTGGGGGCTCCAGAGCTGGAGGCAGCACTCCAGGGGGGTCTCCCCAGAGCGCAGCAGAGGGGCAGAATCCCCCCCTCGCCCTGCTGCCCACACTGCTGCTGATGCAGCCCAGGATGCGGTCGCCCTTCTGGGCTGCGATGGCGCATCGCCGGCTCCTGGTGAGCTTCTCGTCCATCAGCACCCCCAGGGCCTTCTCCTCAGGGCGGCTCTCCAGCCATTATATAGGAGCTGGCTTGGTGGCTTCACAGGGGATGAGGAGGGGGGTAGGAGGAGGTGGGGATGGGAGGGACACCATTGCTCAGGGGTGATGGAAGCTGGAAGGAAGGACAAAGATAAGGTGGGGACAGGGGTGGGGGTGGCCATAGCATCCTTGGCCGGGCGCTGGCAGCCACGAGGATGCTGCTCACTGCGTCGGCCACGTGCAGTGGGTGCACTCATGAATATTTACACGTGCAGTGACGCCGCACGGGCACAGCTCTGGCACAGCATCTTGATTCAGCTGAAGTTGTGTCATCGGGCTGTTTCGTCAAGGATGGTTTGATCAAAATACTGTTGCTTTTTCAGTGAAGCAGAGCGTTCTTTCCTGTCAGAAAGTGCCTTTTTGGGTTGGCTCTCGTGTGTGCTCCGTTCGGTGAATTAATGGTGGCATCATTCAGGGCTGATCAACCTGTTATTAGAGTAAATGAGCAAGAGCACAGTGAGTACTCCGCAATATTATTTTAAAGCAATTACTCTCTGTGACCATTTAATAATACTCCTGTTCCCACAGCATAGCAAATAAGGGCCACTTTCCAGAGGAGGCACTTAATAGAGATTCAAGATTCAAAGCCATTACAAAAAGGCAGAAAGTGCCACTCGCTTCTCCGGCAGCAGGAATGATGCTGAAGGACCCGGGGAGCCCGAGCCCTATGGAACCTGCTGCTTTGCATCTCGAGATAGACCCCATACGGCTTAGACAAGAGAGCTCCCTGCCACGACCTGAGCTTCTGTGCAATACGGGAGCCCTTCTCGCAGCTTTCCCTGCCCGCCTGGCAAAGCCGCTCCGTTTTCGGAAGCATTTCTCCATGCGGAGAGGGGTGATGTTTCTCCCCTCCCGTGTTCTTGCCAGGCTGTTCTGCCAGGCTGCCTCCCCCAGTGACCCTCCATCTCCTGGGATTAGACACTTTGCACTGGGGCTGATCAGCAAAACCCCAGTGCAAAAAACCAAAAAGCCTTACAAACACCTTTAGTTACGAGTAAAACCCTGCTACAGCACCTAGAGAAGGGAAATTGCTAGATGGGCACTGTCATGCATTTAACTCAATTCCCTTGTATTAATCCCACTATGGAAAAAGAGTTTGTGCACTTAGGGACGCTATAAATCATAACTTAATAAATCTGAGTTTCACTCTGGTTAGTTTTCCTTAAGGAAGGAGGGAGAGCTGCGGGTCTGTATTCTTGCTCTCAGGAGAGCAACATTAGCCCTGAGAAGGAGAATTAAAGATGCCTCGTTTTATCCTTTCTACTTGTAAAATATTCCCTGATGTGTCCCAGAGCTTTGCCCACCCCGGGGGACGCTGCTCCACTTCCAGATGACTTCGCCTGGCTCCCGGCACAACCCGTGTGGCACCGCACAAGGACCAGCGCCCGGGCACGGGCTGAGAGGGCGAAGCAGCAAAATCACAGCGGCTGCTTGCAGGAACGCGCCGTCCCCACCGAAAGCACACCTATTCGATCTCTTTCTAACCCGTTCCCTGCAATTATGCTTATCGTATTTCCCTCCTGGTGTATTTCTTCTTCGAGAGCAACATCCCCCGCTCTGCTCCCGGCGCGGCGTTTCGGGGAGCGCTCTCGTGCTGCGAGACAGGGACATAAACCTATTGCCACCTGCAGCCTGCTTGGAAAAGAGCCGCGCTTGGGATGGAGCTGCTGAAACCAGACTTGCAGGCTGGCGTCGAACCTGCTCGCCTGCTTCCAAATCCCCAGATTATTTAGGAATGCCGGGCATCAGCCCTTGTCTCATCATCGTGTAAGTTAATTAGTCCACTTTATTTCAAATTTTAGAGCTTTGTTCAGAGATACGAGCTCGGAGGAAACAGGAATGTTTCCACCCGGTTACATGCTTGGGCAGTATGAATTATTCGCTGCCTGGGATAGTGTTATTCAAACCTCGGTGTTAAAAAGATGCGGTTAATATCTTCCCTGCTTTTAATGTTCTTGTCCGTTTTCAGAGCGAAACTTCCTCGCCTTCGGCGCGAAATCCGTGCAGGGATGCACGGCAGCGCCCCGCAGCTCCGTGGAGCCGCGCAGAGAGCGCGTCTTTATGCTGCCATGCCTTTTAACTGCCTCTACCTTAAACTGTTAATATTTCATAACATTGCATTTTTTTAAGTATTAGCGACTGCGCTCTTAGCCAGATTTTTTTTTTTAATATTTGCATATTTGTAGGCAAAAAAATCGTATTTGCCTGGAGAAAATGTCAAAATTTGAACAGATGGGAGTTTTTACCAAAGGAAGACTGTTTTGCTCAGAAATTATTCCATTTCCAAAACCTCAAATAAAGTTTCATATCTTTCAGCAAATCTTGGACGGGGATTATAAATTCAAAATAAAAATACAGAAATTTCCTATGTTGAGCTTATAAATGCGAGTTTACGACATTTTCTGGTGTCTTAATGAGAGCCATGTGACCGAAGCTGCGTATTATAGGAAATAGCCAAAAGGCACATATTCTTTTACAGGTATATTTTTAAATGTAGAGGATCGCTTTTTAAAATTTTAACACAAGATGTTATTATCCTTTTTTAATTAAAAAATTACTGGGGTATTTTTTTTTCTATTTTTAATACGCTCTGCACCGCACGAGAGAACCAAGTCTGGTCTCCAGAGTCCCCAGTGCGCTACAGATGGTTGCACCAGGGATCTTTTTATTCCCCTCGCAGCTCCCAAAAGCTCAGACTCACCCATTTCGTTCCCTGTTAGCCCTCACAGCATTGCTTCGGGAAGGGTTTCGTGAGCACAGCACCGCTGATGTTGTTGGATAATAGCAGCATCGTTAAAACACATTCGTTTTACTTAAACCCAGCAAACTAAGGCAGTGGCCATAATGGCACGTAATGGTATTGGAGGGGGAAGACTCGGGGCTGTCACTAAGCCTCACCAGTAATATATATTATCAGTTTTAGTGTCACAGGAGACCTGAGCCCTCTGGTCCTCACAGCTTGGTCCTTGTAATTAGCCCCCGCCCCAGCACCGCTGGTTTGTCCCTACTGACAGTGTTGCTATCGAATACCCAGTAATGGGTTGTAGCCTCCAGCGGTCTTCCCTCTCAATTTCTAGCTCAGGGAAAACACAACAGATGAGCCCATACACGAAAAGGATGGGAGGCCATGCTCACTTAAGACAGTGGTTCCCTGTAAAGTCATCAGTGGAGCTCATTTGGGTCTTGGGCACGTGGGGCACACACCAATGACAAGCCAGTGGCAGCTTCTGCCTATCTATACGGTGCTCAACACGGGCTCAGGATTCAGTTTGCAACCCAATCCATCAGCTGGGTGGGCACCTTGAGGCTGATCTAGGGAGAAAATACACCAGGTCAGGTTCAGCAGTGGTATGGAGAAGTCCTTCACCCCAGGCTGGCTCATGCCGGGAAGGAACCACGGCTGAAACCTGCCCTGGCACCTCCAATCTCCGTATGCCACCACGAGATCAACACGTATCCCTCAGACAGTCCGTAGAAGCCTTCAGTGGCACCAATTTCCTTGTAAAATATTTGCATGTTTTCAATTATAATTTAGCCCAGGCTCGTGAGGCTCTTTGCAACACTGAGACTGTGTAATGGATGCATTATATCGTCCTCTTAAGCGTCGCCTGGTGGGCCGGGAAAGCGCTGGGTTTACAAGAGTTAAGGACTGGGGGCTGGGAATTAATTGACATCTTCCATCTTCATATGATCTCAGGTGGATACTTTATTTTTTTGTCCGAGGAGGTTTATTTTCCTCCAGATTGATTGGATGAATTGTGTTCCCAGAGATCAGAGAGTTCAGATGGCAGAGGATCCTCTTACCAGAAGATGAAAGCCAATATAATCAACTGCACAACTTCAAAACATGCAGCTTGTTCTTGTTGGCTGAGCCTAAGTTTTCCCTGCAGAGAAGCTGTCGACAATGATTTGATATCAATCCAGTAACAATCCCTGGTTTCTAATAATAATTTGCACTTCAGTAGAAATGTTCATGTGAGGCTCTGAGAACATTTAGCAGATGGTCATTAGCGAAGCTCCCCAGTTCTCCTGCAAGGAAGAGATAACAATTATTAGCCTTGTTTTACAGATGGTGACACCGAGGTGAGGCACTGAAAGGTGAAATAACTCTCCTAATTTTCCATAATGAGCCAGTGGCAACAGATCTATGAATGAAACCCAGGCATCCTGCTGCGATTACTCCACAAACCCCATATCCTTATCTCTTACAGGAAAACGTGGTCAAGGAGGTGAGCCTGGAAAGCAAAGAGCGAGTGACTCAAAGGCAGGATTCATGACACATTTCTGGAAATAAGGAATTAGGTCTGGGTCAATAAATAACTGGAAAACCAGGGGGACGCAATCTGAGAGGCATGTGAAACGAGGATGGATGGAAAAGAAAGAAGATAATGGAAGGGAGGGGAAGGAAAACAGAGAGTAGCTCTGACTTTTTATTTCCACTCTTGGTTTCAATCAGTGTTGTAAAATTAAAGGTTAGGGCTCTGAAAGAAAGAAGAAAGCGAGCTCCATCTCCTCCCGTGGGGGTACGTCTGAGGGGTGAGGCTTCAAACGTGAATTGCCAGTAACAAAACCCTCCTCCTCGCGTGTCCGATGGTGCGTCACCCTGCAGCGAAGTGCCGGCCGCGGTGCCGCCGGGGGCCGTGGGTTGTGTTTTGGGTGCTGCAGAGCCCTGCCTCTCCCCGGGCAGGGCAGGGAAACGGGGCCGGAGCTCTTGGGAACGCCGGCTCTGCTCAACAGCACCCGCGCGCCGTCAACCACCGAAAAACGCAGGTGCTGGCTGGGCTAGAGAGCGCTCACCCCGCTGTCCTCAGCCGGCAGCGGCCGGGCAGTAGGTCAGCCGCCGAGCCGGAGGTGCGCGGACAGGCGCTTTGGGGACTAATTTTAGCTTTCAGTTCCAGCGCCTTTTCCTTTCTCACCCAGAACGTCTGGGCTGCTAACACCGATGGACTGGCTGATACTACAAACCGCCTCGCTAACATCACACATACGCGACGAGGGGAACGCAGCCCAACTAGCTGGCCCAGCGGTGGAGTTTATAAAACAGCCAAATGGAAGCCAAAAGACTTGAGTTTAATCCCTCCAGTTAAGTCATCTAGATTCCTTCTCGCCACCAACCATCTGATCTCAATCAACAAATCTTGGCCTTCATCTCCTAACCTAGCCGAGAGTCGCAAGGCTGAAGCCTGAAGTAATCTGCATGCAAAATGCTTTAGTAATGATTCCTTCAAGAGGGATTTTTTTCATTATTATTATTTCCCAAAAGCACTCTAATGTGAAAGTGGTAGGCAAACAAGAAAGGTGTCTTAGTAATGTTTGCCGTTAATAATTTGTTAACACTCTGTAATGGTCTTCCATTTATTTTCAATGCCTATAGTTAACAGAAGAATATTGAAAGAGACCTGTTAACGTGAATAAGTTGAAACCAATCATTGGGTATTAAAATAGGATGCTTTTAAAAGACTGAAAATACTTCCAATTTGGCTATTCCTCTCATAACATTAGTAGGATTTGGCAAAAAGAATTAAACATCTGTACCTTTAACATCAGTAACCTACATCACCCCTGGATGCAAGATATTCTTAAGAAACTCTGCAATATATCGCTTTCAGCGCCATACCCTGCACTTCCAGCACCGCAGGGCCAGAACTGTGACCAAAAGTGTGTTGGGAGTGGTACTACATGGCTTCGAGCAGGAAACATCAGGGTAATTTGAGAGAGCAGAAATGATGTCTGTGCTGGCAAGAACAAAGATACACTTTGAAAACCCACAGCCATGGACATACAGACGGATGCCGCTGTTGCGGGGGCTGCTGAGGGGCATGGAGAGCTTGCTGGAAGGAGCGGGGGCACACCAGCACGACTGGCATGAAAATTGGGATGGGGATTTCAGAGTGCTTCATTTGGGGTATCTGCATTTCAGAAGCAACGCCCAGAAGGGACCCCAATGAGAGGAGGAAAGAGAAGACCAAGGAGGGGAGCACTGTGCTGCTGTGCTTGGGCTAACTACGGTCACGTTTTTCACCGTACAGAGGAGGTGGCAGAGCAGCTCATGCCGAGGAAGAGTGTGTGTCACCTCAAATACTCTCATTTCCATGCCTTTTTTTTTTTTTTTAAAAAAACCTAATTGCTAAATTTCATGTGCCTTGTCACAGCCACAAGGAAATCAAGCAGCAGAGGAGCCAACCTGCAGAGCAAGAACTGTGTCTGAACAGGTACTGCGACCTGAAAAACAGTCCTGCTGGTTCTTCAACTCCTTGCTCCACAGACATCTGTATGCCACCATGGAGAAGTATTAGAGAATGCCACTTGCCAGGCCAAAGGGTGTCCCAGTAAAAGTCACGAATCGAAGCTGGATTCTAGATATTCCAGGCTATCTTTAGCAAGAAGAGTTGTGAAACACATCTCTCCTCATTTTTGTAATCTCTAACAACTGCAAATTGTTTGTGCCACAGCATTTGACTTTTCCTTATCATGTCTTCCCAATTTCAGCACGCACCTCATACGCAGAAAAAGAGGACACTTTCAGTGGACGAGGTACTTTCCACAAGATCAGGGACATTTCTCTCCAAGTGCTACTTGCCACGTGAGTGCATCTTGTGCCATGTGAAGAGAAACCAATCCACAAAACTGTGTGTGCGTTCGCAAGTGCACAACCACCAGGCAAAGGCATTTCAGCAGCCACCTCCTTCTCGCCTTGAGGGTTTCAGAAAGGCTCCAGTAGCAAATTTATCACCATTTTTAGTACAGGACCCCCAAGGCCAAACCCCTTGTCTTGCATGGGTGCAAGACCAACAGGCAGGAGTCCCCACCTCTCAAATGCTCCAGTTTCTGGGAAATGGCTATTCTTCTTTTTTAACTCAATTCCATGAGAACGCTGCTGCTAGAAGGTATTTGGGACCTCGTTACAGCCTAATTTGCATTTCTCTTAGAGAAAGCTTTACCTTTGGTGGTGGTCAGCGTGGATTAAGATGGGTGCCTGCAACTTCTGAGAACCCATTGCCAACCCAGCGTTGACCCTTCAAGCCACGTCCAGCATAAACGACTCAGGTTTGGGAAAGTAACCCAAAGCAGGAGCATATAACAGACACGCTTTAGCCTGGACACGTTTAAATATTGTCTTGTACAGGACTGGAGTTCCTGTTCATCTGTGAGGACCTCAACTTTCACTCTTCTTTTCCTCATTTCAATGTGACATTAGTTGTGATAATGCAGGACATTATTTTGCAATTTCATTTTCTGCACATACATGAAATATAGTAGGCACGGGAGACAGAGGGAACAGGATCTGCCGTTTCACCAACTAAAATAATTGTATTACAAAGCTCAGCACAGCTTACGTTATTGTGCCGTGTTCAATCAAACTCTATCCCAAAGGTGCATACGTATCTCCAGACTATTTTCGGGGTTGGCAGCTGCTTCAGTACACTTACTCCTTTTTATTTATTTTTTTTTTTCATCTTGGGGCTTTTAAAATTGATGAGAGGCTGAAGGCAAGAACTGATGCATTGTAGATGACAACAAAAGAGGCTCCATAAAATTGCTTTTGGCATCTCGTGTGCGTTCTGTCTACATCTTATAAATTACTGCTTCATTTCAGCGATAAAAATAGTTTTGTATTTGGAATTGATTACAGTGAGATAAAGCTCTAATAAAAAAAGTACTGATGCATAAATATTCTGAACATACAAGGGTAATTTGATTTGATAAAATAAAAGTATGGCTCTTAATTTCTTCCTTTTAAACAGAACACAAATACACACACACACACACAGAGCACCGTGCAGATAGAACTTCGGCAGCTGTTTTGCTGAGGATTCCCAGAAATGGTTCTGTGCCTCTTGCAACTCCTCTCTTCAGACATTTTTATGGCAATCTCCGTATCACCGGCATTCCCATCCCCGACGCCAGTTAACGTTCCCCCCGCAATCCGAGAGCATTCAGCTCAGGCCACGGCGCTTTCTTCTATGCGATAAACATTGATTCCTTTCCTGCGCCCTTAAAGATTATGATATTAACTGGGCTATTTTAGTTTAGTTCGATCCTTAGCGCATCAGCTCTGCAACTCGTGCTTTCGCCTTAACTGGGACTGCAGGATCAGCAGAGGGAGCTGATATATTGTTTTCGGCAATTCTAATATAAATGGAAGCGTAATTTTATTTACATGAGAAAGAGGGAAATAGCGATTCATGTTTCAGTATGACCCAGACCAGCATGCTTTACTCAAGCAAAATGCTATTTGGCTTAGCCTAATAAATTAAGGGTGAAAATTGGCTTTGCATCATGACAAATGCACAGCCTAATAGTTAACCTTTAAAGAAACGCGAGGCTTAATTGCAGATAATAGTGATGGGGCTGGCAGGGGAATCATGGGTTGGATCCAGGACCCGGTGAAAGACGGAGCAAAGCCCCGCAGCTGTTTTTCCAGCCTGCGAGCGCAGCGGCCGACAGCCCCACAAAACCCACCGCTCGCTTCGGCCACATCGCCACGAGGTGCTGCCGGGCTTCCAACCCCAAGAGCACACGTTGGTGTCCGCGCAGCCCCGAGACCCCCACCCCCAGGCACCGCCGGGCACGGAGGCCGCGTCCATTCGCAGCCCCTTGAACTCCCCATCCCCACTGGAAAGCTGCTTTTTTGCGGGGGTGGGGGGAGCAGGAAAGCGGCTGCTCTCGTCACCCCAGCGCCTGCCAGAGCCCCGGCGGGAGCGGGGGGTCGCGCCTTTGATGTGGGCTGGACGGGATGCGGATGCGTCTGCTCCCGCCAGCCACGCTAGCCGAAGCGCAGAAAGAAAAAACCAACGGCAGAAAGACTGACACTTATTTCTGTAGAGCAGCTTGAGCATTCCTGAGCTTTCAGTAACGTACGATAAGCTGTTACGAGCAAGATGATCCTTAAAAACCTTCCACGTGAAGAGCAAAAGCAGTACAAAGTGTGTCCCCAACAACTGGCAGCGCTTCCACTGGGTAAACACAGGTAGACAGCACGTTACTTTTAAATTTCATTTATTTATTTTTGTGTACATTTTTCTTAATTCAACTGACATACCATTGCTATAAAGATGCCCTGCTCTTTGAATATTTAATCCAAGACCACTAGTTCAAGTGTGGTTATGAAAAGTCACGGCAAACATATGACTGGAAAGAGGTGGTTGGTTTTGACTTCCAGGCAGTTGTTTGAAGCATTTCATAGATGCACACAATATTCAGCAGAACACACGCACACACAGTGCTGAATTTAACAAACACACGTACACACACGCGCGCACACACACACACACACATCTGGAAAACGGTTACAGTGGTTGAAGTTTCAAAAAGGTGTACTGTCCCCTCCTCTCAGCAGCAGTGATAAACCTTTGGATATCCTGAGAAATAAAATCAAAGCATAGTAAAGAAGATTAACTTATTCCATCAGCAAAGTTTGGGGTTTTTTTTTCAAGTTAGATATATTCTCCCAATCTAATTTTTTTTTTAATGTAGAGAGCGGAGGGAAAGGATGTGGGGCAGTCAGGGTTAAAGAATACCAGTTCAATTGTTCCACCAATATCCTTAATCCAGTACAACACGGATCCTAAAAGCATCTCATTAAAACAACAACATCAACATTAAATAAAAGCCTGTCTAACATTATGCACGTGGTCCTACTGTCAGTCTCCTACTATTCATCTTCTTCATAGTACGAGGAACGGCTTTGAGATGAATGAAGACAACACAGGTTAAGAGAAGTGTTTCAGAGGGAGTGGACACGAAGCCGTAGGGGTGGGCAGCCGGGTGCCCACCGAAGTACCCTGGAGGGCAGGGGGGACCCTGTGAACTTTGCAATATCGGACTGACTCCAGTGTGGAATTTCACCTGGTTGCAGCCGGGAATAGGAGCTCGGAGCGATGGTTCTTCACAGCACGGGGCGGCACTGTCTCTTTGCCGCTGGCTCTGCCCCGCTACAAACCCTGGGCAAAGCCCGAGGGGACCTTAACCAGCACTGAGAAGAACCTGGGTGCCATCCCACAAAGATGACAGCACTTCATTTCTTTTAAATATACCACTAGTACGTGTTGACAAGAACTGGCCAAGGCAGGGAAAGTCTTTCTCAAAACCTGCTCTCTCTGGACCAACCCACCCTGCCCCAAAGCAGTGATTCGGGGTCTGGCATTAGGCTGTGGGCAGTTCTGAATCTCATGAGGACAGTTTCCTCAACAAGGCTAAAACCTGAAAATCGCTCCTATTGCATTGTCCTGCCTTCTCATCTACTGCAACCTTTTCCGTTCCTCCCATCGGTGCGAACAGCAGTGTTTCCCGGCGAGGCGCAGAGCCCGTGCTCCCGTGAGCTCCCCTGTGCCACGCGCTCCCGCGCTGCGCGAGGGGTTGTGCGAGGTGACGGGCTGCTAAGTGGCAGCGAGCACTGCGGAGGAAAGCAGGCCAGCAAAGACTTAGACAACAAAAACAAACATGAAGCAATTAAAAGAAGGATGGGAGATGTGGTCTGATGTACTTTTGCCAAGAAATAAATATTTTACATTGCCTTTTTTAAAAACACTCGCATTGTGTTTTTTAAATCTCCAAAATGGTAGACTTACTCACTGCACCCACCCATGCACAGCACGTGCGCGCACACACACACACATACACACTCTCTCTCTCTCTAATGCACATACGTTTCCAGCTTTGTAGAGCTACTGGATTTTCTTTGAGACAAGTTTCTTGTGCATTTTGACAATTTACTTTGAGACAAGTTATTTGCAAGAAGGCAAAGTTCATGCATGGCTTTGACAGCTCCACTTTCTCATAAATGGTATTTGAAAAGCAGAAAGCAAATGAGGGCCAAAGCTCCATTTAAAGTTCACCTCAGATGCCTGAAAAGCATTTATACCCACATCCTTCTGAGGTCCCTGCTTTATGAACTTCTAATCAATTCCACATTCTGCTACCCAACGTTTCTTATACATAGGGGGAAGAAAAAACAAACCAGAAAACCAATGCAAGCTGTTTGAAAACAGATGCACCACAGCATTCTTCATCAGAAAGGCTGGGGAGGCGTTTGAAGCAGTAGAGCAGCAAGGCACCTTTGCAAAGAGAAGGTGAATAAAAAGAAGAAAAAACTGGTTTTGAGCCCACAATCCTGCCTGTCTCACACAGGTCACACTTGGCGGGATTTCGCCTCCACATCTCTCACAGAGCAAGAAGCAGCTGTCCATTAGTTGCTCCCTCATTCCTGTAGGACTCGTGTCCTCCATACCCAGAGCAGACATTTGGCCAGAGGGTGCCTGGGTGGCCCTCAGCCCTGCTTCGAAGCAATCTCGGCAACCCCGGCTCTCGCTGGCTCAAGGGCCAAAGGAAAACTCCATGCGAATCCGACAGAGAAAAGCCTGGCCTGAGACTTGGACAAACCAAGTTCATCACAAACCAGATTTTATTTTTCAGGTGGAAAATTATCGTTTGCTCAGAATTCCAGTGGGCTTTTGGTTGATGATGTTGTGACACAGAGCATTTTCACCAGTTCAACTGATCCCTGATGCTAGTCAATCCCCTCTTGAAGGAACAGTTACAACCCAACTGGTGTTTTTTTCTATTAAAAACAAAAGAGTGAGTGGGTTTATTCAGAAGCCTCCAAGATGTTTAAAGAAAAATCGAAAAATGCATTTTTTTAAAAAAAGATTCTTTATCCCCATCCCTAATTCTAGAGCCAACTAGGTCACTAAAAGAAAATCTAAATTGCTCTAAATATAATTTAAAATAATAATTAGCCATCTACTGCCATTCGCCTTCCCAGCTGTCAGGAGATACTACAGGGATTCCATATGGCTCGAGGGCAGGCTGGGAGATGCCTTCAGCACACCTTGGATAGTACCAGAAATGGATAAACAATAAATAATAAGAACATCAGAAGGAATAATCAGCCTTCCACACGTAAGGAAAAGCAGAGACTTTCACAGTTATAAAACAAATGATGTTACTTTAAAAAAAAAAATCCTAAAGGACTAAATCCTAAAAATAAGTACTTGCATTACAGCAGCTCGGAAAGCCTTCTCCTTCCTAACATGTTCCAAACACACAGGTGCTTTGCCTGTGCCCTCTTCAATACCAGCAGATCACTGGGAAGTAGCTGCTTTTCCATTGTGCTCCTATCTTTTTTATTTTTTCTCGCTGAAAGTATGTAGAAATATCCTCGTTACAAATTTACCACCATCTCAAGAAAAAGCAGATTTCACGCCGTAAGACAGAAACTCCAGAAATTTCATATATTTCGATGCTAAACATGGATCTTTGCCAATAAAACTGTAATTCCTTGAATTGAAGATTCCGGGCATTCTTAGACAGTTATTTTTTTCTACGAGAAATGACAAGTTATACTCCAACACATTTCCAGTTTGCAAGAAACTACATTTAGCAGCTGCCCCCCCAATGTAATTGCTATTAAAAAATAAATGCAAAATCCCAACTCTTTTGTATGTTGTGAGTATTTCCAGCAGCCCCGCTGGCACAGCGACAGCTGTCACCGAGCGCGGGCCGCTCCATTCACAATTACCGAGGAAACAAAATGGTGGCAGAGCTCTGGAAATTCACTTTATACCTACTTTACGTAGGAAACGTTTGCAGCCAAATTCTGGGTTTGGCAATCCCGTGGTTTGAACCCGGCTTTTTTTTTTTCTGCCTGTAGAGCCCCACTCTGCCAGAAACCCACCAAATGGCATGGTCCGTGCTATAAGATATTTCTGCAAGACTCGGCTAAATCTGGGCTAAATGCGGACAGAGAGCTCTGCAGCTGCACCTGTATATGTGAAAATTTGATCCTGACTTAGCAGCTATGACAGAGACCGTAATTTATCTTTAAATACACCTTTTTGGCTCCTGCGAGGCACTTAATCTACATCTCTTCGCTCTGGCTGCGTAAATCAAGGACACCTGGCCCTTCCTGACTTTTCACAGTCTCCATCCTGAAAAAAAACCATACAACTGGGCTGAGAAATACTGAAGGCTTTCAGATATTGTTCCTGGACACTCGGAGATGGCTGAACGTTCTTTACTAGAGGAAAAAAAAACGAGCCGTGGCAGACCCTGATACCTCCATCACACAACGCCTGGGGAAACTGTAGCTACCTATGTTTTTGGGGGCCAGACCGCTCTTTCCAGCCATCAGACGTTGGCCGCCTCTGACTGTAGCACTTATCTCCATCCGCCTTCTGGCACAATTCAGTTCATACCCTCGCACAACGGGTCACGGTGTTTTGGAAAGACCATGGTCTCATCTCTTTATTTTCTCAAAAAGAATAATAATCTGGGGTAAAACCAGACCGAATTAGGATAAACCCTGGGCTGGCCTGCGTTTTTCCTGTAAGAGAAACCAAACAGCAACTTTCCTGATTGGTTCAGTAATAGTTGGGGTGTGTTTACTCTTTATTTTAAAATTACACTATTCTGAGTTTCCTGGATTTAGCTGGGCCCAAAAGCGAAAGTAACGTACCAAAATACCCTGAAATAAACTTCTAGGAAGGGTTTTCAGGTCTGGCTAAAACCACACGGCTTTGGAAATTGCCGAAAGACGTCTGATCTTTTGAGATTTCCATCTCTATTTCCAGCGCGTTTAAGACGCTTCCAAGCTTTTCCCAGCTTATCCTCGCGGTACCTCGCAGCCGCTGGACTTTTGCCCCATCGTTTAGAGAAACCCAAGAGCCTTTCGAGGAAGGGAACGCGGCCCATCCTCGCAGCCCGGCTGCCGGTAAGAGCGAGCTGCCTTGGAGCGAGGCGGCTGCAACTCCGGAGCTGCTCCACTTCCAGGCAGGGATTTTTAATGCAACGGCAGTGAAGCAGGAAAGGAGAAGCTCTCGCTTCGGCCGGATACCTGCAGGGTAGCAAACCTCTGGCTGCAGCTTGCCGTTAAGCAGGCACTGGATAAGAGACAGGCAGCTCCGTCCTCTCCCGCAGCGCTCTGCGGAGGGCTGGCTGGACGCCCCCTTCCCTCGCCTTCACCCCGACCAACCGCCTAGAAAAAAGGCTGCTAGTAAAATCCCAGACAGTAAAATACAAAACGTAAAGGTGACTGCGACGTGAGGTGTCGATGGAGGCGAAGAGCTTTCTAGCAACCCAGGAGCGCACTAAAGGAGGCCATGTAATAAACGTCACGCCGCCAAAATTGTTCCCGGTGGAACGGCACTGGCCGGCTGCATACGCCCCTGAAGAATTCATTTATCCCTGTGGCCTGTAAATTAGATATTTCCACCATTAGGCTAGTTAGAGACCACCATAAAATGTTTACCCTCTGCTTTCCCAGCTACAGAAGCCTTTCCCATGCTTTCCCCATCATTTAAGTCCGACCTCTGTATCTCACCAACGAGCTCGGCAGGAGAAGCAGCACTACACAAGACCACGTAGCAGGCAACAAGCATCAGCTCACTTGCAGTTTTTCCCCATGGATTTCTTTTGGGTTTTAGATTTTGTTCCTCTTGCTGGAAGTGGGGATGCAGTGGCAATCTGGGACTTGTGAGCAAACCCACCGCCTACAAATCTGGGCCTGAAGGAGCACGTGGCAAGAGAAAGAGGAAACAGGCTGCTCTCACCAGGCCACGTACTCCATCGAGTCTGGGGCTGTCTCTTTTTGCTCCAGCCTTCCTCATCGACTCGGGACCTTCCTTGGCAGAGTGGATTGACACCAGCTGGTAATAGAGGAATCATTTTGTCCCTATGGCATTAAAACCACCCTTGCAGTTCACTACACTCTCTTCAGAGTCCCCTTCATTTCTATAGCACGTGAACCTTTGTGTCCAGACCACCGGCAGCACCACCTCCTAGCTGTGTCTACACACATCTGCAAACACATAAAAGCTGAGATCCAGTTGAGCTTTTTCTGGCCCTCTTTATTAACAAAATCAACTGCTTTTGTGGTGTGGGGTTATGTGAAGGAGTAGCATCCTTTCAACCTGCAACACAGCTGCCTACTGCACAGAAAGCATCTCTTCTAGCCACGGTCCGGGAGAGCGAATCTCACTGCACTGCAGAGCTCTGGCCTGCCAGAGCACACGTCAAATTTCATATTATCCATCTGCTCCAGTAAAGGCTGAGTTGAAATATTAATTAGGAGATCTGATCCCTTCTCACCAGAAACAATCTGGATTTTATAGCTCAGCCAGAGGCCAGCGAAGCAGACAAAGCTCTGCGATACATCCTTTGCTGCTGGTTAACGGCTTTCAAGGAAACAACCAACTTGGGGGAAGGACACAGACCGTAAAACACGTGGACATCTGGTCCGGTTTGTCCACCCTTCATCTCCCCCATGCTCAACCCCCACCTCCTAAGTGCATGTTCAGAACAGAGAGAGACGACTCCTCTAACATAAACAGCTATAATATGGCAATAAAGATTAATGAGTAAAACTTGCCATTTTATGTATAATCCGTGGGGATTTACAATCATTAATCTTTATTAGTGCGCAATAACTGTTTAGACATTAAGGACAGATTCTCAGCTGGACAAAACTGGCCTTATTCCAGCCAAGCCAATGGAGCAATGCCAGTTTACACCCTCCGTGACCCTAGCGCTAAATAAGACCCATCCCCATCTGTAGGAATCAGATCACTAGCAGTATTTCCCCAACAGCAGGGGCAAACCAGTGAAGGCAACTATTTGTCTTTCTCTGTATCCGAAAAAGAGAGCTGCATGTGTCCAGGAAGCTCAACAATAGACATGTCAATAAACATGAGGAAATTCAATGAAAAAGCAACAGCAACAAAAGGAACCCTAAGGAGCAGGGAAGTGGATGATTTTTGAGGCAAGACTATAAGATCTGGTTTGGCAGGAGTGTAACTAAGAGGGATGTAGCAATCTTTGGCATGTGAAAGAGTGAAAGCACCAAGACAGGCTCCCAGAGTTCCTCTAAGAGGAACAAGATGGAAGAGAGAAAAAAAAAAAGAGCATCTTGGCTGGCTTTTCTGAGAGAGGAGTTTGGGTTTTGTTTTTAATAAAAAAGAGGTCTATTAAACAAGGGAGCTGGTGGGAACCTTGTCTGAACTACATCAGACCAGCCACTAAAGCAATGCTGCATTGGCCGGGCAGGATTTCCTCTTCCAAAATGTCTAGAAAAGATGGGAAATGTGCAGGTACGTACTTAGCTTGCAGCAAACATGGAGAAATCCCAGCTAAGGCTGTACGTGCCCATGTCTCTGCCCTTGGCACCGGGCACTGCTCCGCTGCGTGGGCGAAGGGCCTGGCAGCCCCTTCCCACCAAGACAAGGTGCAGCTTCCATTCACCCAGCAGGCCACAGCTACCTCCCTCTGCACCCACTCAACAACTGGGAGCTCAACTGCTGGTCTTTTTTTAGAGCTTTTTCGGAGTATTGACCCACCAACTGCCTCCTCCATCACACAAAGGAGGCCAGCTGCCTCCAGAAATGGTGTTCCCACCTCTTTAACAAGTCAGAAATGCCTCCTTCCTCACCGGTGAACCTGACAAAAGTCAGGAAAAATGCAGAAATACAGTACATGGATATCTGTGTAAAGTATTGTATACCTGGAAAAACTCCAGAAAAGATGGGCAACTTCACCCACTGCAGCAGCATGAACCTGGCGGTTAAAAAAAGTAACCAGCAAATGCCCCCAAACTCCTCTTTCAGGTTTAAGGGACCAGTGGGCTCTTGGGGACCCAGAAAATAGCTTTCCTGCCAGTGACACTTCAAGAGCTCTATGATGGCAAGGCCTCCAGCGTCCAGGACGTTGCAGGAACACCAGGAGCTGTATGGTGGAGGAAAAAAAGAGGATGAACATCATGGCCCGGTGGTCCCCCACTGCCACAGGGATGGGCTGTGCATCTTTCATGCAGCCCAATAACCACTGCCCGTGGCAGAGTGGAGAGGCCCTCCCGGCCTTGCACATGGCTAACTGTGCCGGAATTCATTCACGCAGCTGGTCTGGGTCACAGCTCAGTGCTGAGCTCTGAGCAGTTTTTCTCTCCCCTCTGCTCCCTGGTGTGGTTTTGGTGTGATTTAGGGTCTATGGCACAAGACCTGCTCCTTTTGCAGTTTAAAGATCCCAGTTCAGAACAATGTAACGTGCTGCCCAGAGTCCTGCGCAGTCTGAAAACAAAAGAGCTTTCTGAAGAATAGCTTTAAGCCTCAACACCTTGGCTGTGCAGGGGGCAGGGCTGTTGGGAAAGGCTCAGTGTCCCAGAAACCATGCCTGTCCTAGGCAGCCCTGGGCTCATGTTATAGCCAAGCAAAGTTCTGAGCACCGACCAAAGGCTTTTCATCTTCACGGAGGTTACAATCACATGAAAGAGAAGAGAGTCTGATTTTCATCTTGTAGCCCAGAATATTTTCAGAGCTTTTAAGCACACAGGAGTCCCTGGCTCTCCTCCCTGCGCCGAGGCCACCAGCTCAGGCTTCTCTCTAAGAAAATCCTGGGGCAGGCCAAGCTTTCTGTCCACACGTGCCACGAGGGATGCAGAGACAGACAGACAGACAGCCTCTGCACGTCTCTCCTGCCACAACTACCTTCCGCAGTGGTGACCGCTCGGATCACTGTTTTCATTCACACTTGGTCATACGGATTCACACTTACTCTGGGCTGACGCAAATGACTTTTAAAGGAACAAATCATGGAGAATCAGGAGGGAAGTGAAGTGATTTGTTGCATGCCCTATTGTAATGTCATTAAAACAAAAGGATTAGACGGCCCAAGCACTCCAAGAGCAAACAGCATAAAAGACAGCACTCAGCATGTAGTGTCGAGGCATGTAGGAATCATTTTAGAGGGTTACTAGCTGCAGACAACACTGACATTAATTTTCTATTGGAAAACGCTGGTGACATTAATATCTGCTATTAATACTGAACTTTGACAGTATCTCATAAATTCAACCTGTCAATTACAATGGCACTGAAATAAAGGTGCTCTGAGGTCAAGGAGATGTGGTGTCCAAATGAGACTTATATCCAGGAGAAAAGCGGCAAAAACAATCTTTAACAAAAGCATCAGATCCATATGTAGGAAAACCAAAGGGTGGTTTTAAATGTCATGTTTTTCAAAGCGAGAATTGATGCTGGAACCAACTCTATAAACTGGCTGGCTGGACTTTTAGCTGCAGCTGAGGACAATCAATCAAAACAGCTCTGCGACTCTGAGAAAGTGAGAGAGAGAAAACACACACATACACCATGGAATATGAGAGGGCAGATTATGAGCCATGCGAGGCCTCTTAAAATTACACTGCGAAGTAAAACATCCTTGTGCTTCATCCGCAACAAAATGTAACCTGAAAGGTTCCCCCCGACACGAAGCGGAATATGGAGCTTATCGTTACCGAGGGCCGGGCAGGCTTGTGAAACGCGGCTGAGGAAGAGGAACTTCTTCCCCAAAATCTACACGACCCATGAGCTCTTCACAGCAAGGAAAGCCCTGCACCCCAACTCCTGCGAGCCCTCCTCAAGCCACCCTGCTCTGCAGCTGCGGGGCACAAGGATCGACAAATCCCCATGAGCAATGCTTCCCTATCTCCTTCGATCCTGGCCCCAGGACAAAGCTACACAATTTTGGGGTTCACAGCCACCTCTGCGGGCACTGCCAGCCACAGCTGTGATGGTGGCAGCCCAGGCACTGGCGGTTTCTACGTGCACCTCTTCCAAGTGGTCGGCACGTCCCCAGCACGAGAGGTACCACCGTTGGGGAACCCCTGTTCTAAACGCTGCTCTCCCCAGCAGCCCTCCCAAGGGATCGCTGCCCAAACAGATGCTCAGGCTAGTCCAAGAGCCCAGTCCACACCAACAAAGACTGGAGTCACTAAACTGGGAAAAAAAGGGCTGGATCCCAGGCTGAATTACATCTTGCACAACGTAAATACTGCAGAGCAAGGCATGCTTCTAGTTGGGATTTGACTCTGAGAGTCTGCTCTGAAGTGATGGATGGAGAAAAGAAGCATGTGGAGGGGCGCGAGGCACGTGTGCACGCTCCGGCGCAGCCGCACACGCAGGCATTGTCCTTCGCAGGGCCGGGGGAAGGAGCCACGGGCAAAGGCAAAGGACCTCATAGCCAAGCGAGGCAGCTATGCAGGTTTGGCTCAGTCAAACCAGCGTCAATCTGGAGCCAGCGGCCTTGCTCCAGACTCACAGCAACACCTTGCAGTGCACAGTCTCCCCTTTCTCTAGACAGTAACCGTGTTACCTAAAAGCAGCACAATCTGCCGTCTTCCCCTCCCACCCTGACAGTCCCCGCACTCCTGCCCTCGGCTAGCAGCTTTCCTCCGAGGACACGGCCAACAGCAACGAGCTCCTGGTACGGGTGGGCTGTGGTTTCCCTGCGCGGTTTCCCAGGCTGCAGCTCTTGTGGGGGACACCTGCAGCCCATGCCGGAGCCCAGTGCTCCTGGCTGCCTTCAGCATCCCGACCAGAGCTGGACACAGCCCAAACCGCATGCCGGCACCGGCTCCAGGGGAGCTAGCACTCCCAAAGTCTGTGGGCAAGCACAGAGGGATTGCTGCCGATGCAGTGCCGAGAGCCCTGGAAACTCACGCTGAGATATCCCATTTTTCACAGATGTCGTGCTATGCAGACTGTTATCCTTTCCCGTCTGGAGAAGGAGAGAGGAACTCCCTTTTAGACCCAAAGCAGCTCATCCCCAGCCCACGGGAGCCCCAGATGCTGCAACGCTGCTGGGCTCGCAGGCAGGTAGGGACTGACCACTGCAGTCTCCTCCTCATCTTTGTGCAACTTATCTGTTTCCCTCTGGGGCTTTTGTCCCAGACACTATCCCAGCAACGTAGTCCCACTCCAGACCTCATTACCTGCCCGATATAGCAGAGTAAGTCGGTGGGACATAGGGCAGGGGCTTTCCCCAGGCGGGATGCTGGCAGTGCACCGCAGGCGGCAGGCTGGCCGGGACACGCCGGCCGGACTCAAAGCGCGGTGGCTGGAGAAGAGGCGACCTTGCGGGACGCTGGGGCCTCCCTCCCTTACAGCGATGCTGCCTCGCACGCTGCGAAAGCAGCTCGAGTAGCTGAGTTGAGATCCTTGTTTATAAATTCTTTTTACGATGCACATTAAATATTTTCCACAACACAGACACTTCTTCTCTTCTTTCTCTTTTCCTTTGACACCTTTTCCCCAGCAAAGCCCTACAACTATTGCTTGCTGTGGCCTCATTTAGCATCATCATCGTCACCATGCATTCATCCTCATATAAAACAGAAATCTATTCCGTCAAGCACTTAACATAAATATTAAAATAATGGAAGGGACAAAATATAAATCTACATACAACTTCATGACTACCATAGCACCTATTACCATGACAAAGCAAATTCTGGTTCAGGGGGAAGGGAAGGGGGATGAGGATAAAGTTAGGAAGAGGGACTTCGACTGTCATTAAATATGTAAATCACTCGTTTAAAATTTTTTTTGTTTTGTTTTTGTTTTAAGGTTACCAACCTTATTAAAATTCATTTCACTAACCAGCTTGTTCTATGTCACTATGGATACCAAAGAACCCTTTTAAAAACTTCAGCGAGGCGGGGGCTTCTCAGAATAAAAACAAAACAAAACAAAACACGGCGACTTTCTGTTGGTGCTTTCATGACAAGTCCTGCCACGCGCCCCTCCCCTGCACCCACCAGTCCACAGAAGGGCAATTCATTTACAAGTCCAGTTCTCAGTCTCCCAGGATGAGTTTGACAAAAGAGGCGACGTCTGTCTCTTTGGATTCGTGCAGGGTGAAGAAAGGATGTTGCTGGGAGAGAAAAGAAAGAACAAACAGAGAAGTTTATTATTCACAACGCTGAGGACCAAACCAAAAACCTTTTCAGACAATCTTCTGGACAGCGAAAAAGACTTTGTCGCTAGCATCATGCTATTGGGCTTTCCATGTTTTGCAGCTGAGGCGAGTCGAGGAGCCCGAGGGGCCACTTCAGGCAAGCTGCAGATTTGTGCTGCCCTCTTGGATTCCCTCTAAACCCTGCCCTGGCTGGGAGGGCTGAGCTGGGCTGCTCTCGAAGCAAGGGAAAGTATTAAAAAACACTGCTTCCATGTCTAGCACATTGTGCCCTTCAGCGCACGCTGGCTTGCAGCTTTGCGGTGCCCTGGGAGGAGACGTGCTCCTCCTCGAGACGGTGGTTACCCACCCCACCGCACGCCAGCTCCAACGGGAGCAAGGAAAACCTTGCAGGAAGGCTGACTGCGCTGCGTTTTCCCTCAGCTTCCTGCTTTATCTGTGTATTTACCCTCCGGTGACTTTTGAGTCTCATTTCTTCCCTGCAATTGCTCATACTCACAGCGGGAGATGGCTACTTTACCCCTAACCACCACAAAGAGGAAAGCCATCCCGGCTGGAAAGCCATCCGCAGCTGTATGTTTAACTACTTAATCGTGACCAACATGGGAAGACATCCTGCCAGAAAATCTTGCCTACATTTCAGCACGAACGGAAAAATACGTGTAAGGAGACAAAAACACAACCAAACGCCCCTGACAGCAACAGCGAAGCCCCTCTCTGTTAGCACCAGCGACGCAGTTTGCTACCAGGGGCTGCAACGCATCAGCTGAGGTCAACCAACTTCCACCTGAAATCGCCAAACACTGGTGGACACCCACTGCCCTGGCAGTTAATTGTATTTATTTGGATGGAGGGTGTCAGAGAGAAGCAAAAGGCAGCTGTGGCCCAGCGGGGCTCACAGGTGACCTCCACCTTGTGCAAAATGCTGCTGTGCTTCCCATGCACAGGCTGGGGGAGCTTGGTTTGATTCCTGACCCTCTCATTTCAAGACAGATTTTTTAAAGACCATTTGGGGTTTCCAGGGTTTTTCAAAGCTGTTCCTCACTTCAATCCCTGAGCATTCTCTATTTCAATGATCTTTTATGGCAGTGGCCAAGTGGAGGGAGAAGAAGAGCAATGAAAAGAGACTTTCCAAGGTGGGCTTGAGCGGAAAGTTATCCAGTGAATAAAAAGAGGCAGCTCTGAGCAGCCGGGAAGCGACCCAAAGACACACCAGCAAGGAAAAGGAAGCACAATTATGTGGGAAACAGAGCTGAAATGGGTTGAGGCAAGGATCCAGACATAATTTAAGGTCTCCCTGGGTCAGACAGTCACGGGAATCGAAGTGTCCTGAGTAACTCTTGGAGAGACGGCCCAAATGGCCTGCTGTGTTATTATCCCGGTGTGATGCCACTGCTTTCACATCCCAGCTAAGTCGCACCCAAAGCAGAGCTACCGCAACCTGGAAGCACCCGCAAGCGTGGCACGGGCGGCAGCGGTGGCCTCCAGCCCCGTCTGTCGCTGAACCCAACCCCTTTGCAACGACTGAGGCTGGTTATAGCACAAAACACCCGGTGCCAGGTGGGACGTGCTCCACGCAATGTGCAGACCACCGGTCCTGCAGTAGTTTCATGCTCCACTTCACCTGGGGAAGTGGGTTTTAAAATGAAATTAAGCATCCATATCAGTTTTCCTGATGCTCAAGATAGCACAGAGTCATATTTTCCATGAGAAACCTCAATTCCACAGGAAAGCAAGGGAGCAGTCTTGGTCTAAATGACAAGTCCAATCCAGTACCGCAACTTAATGCCGTAAGAGAGAGAGGAGGGAGAAAAAAACCCCAACAAAACAGCAACCCTCAACCACAGGACCTCACAACATTCATGTCAGCCATAAAATACCACAGCATTGAGATACTCTGGAGAGGTGATCCAAGAACCTAATTCAATAGAAATGCACTCGCTTGCCAATGGGTATTAATGCTGCAACAGACGGAGCTGCTCCGGTGAACCTTTTTGATAAAAGGCCATTTGGCAAACTTCAGAAATTTGCTTAAAATATATATGTATTTATTCAATAATATAAAAAAAAAGGAAAAAAAAGAAGCCATAAACCTCGGGCCTCCCTTTGTTTGAAACCAGTATTTGGGCAAACTGTGTGTAAATCAGATCTATATATAGTTTAACTTCATTACAGGGCCCAGCAAGAAATGCCACAGGAATTATTCATTGCTTACAACTCACGTTCAGAAGGTACATGGATTTCCAGCATGTCTTGCAGCTGGAGAGCACCTTAAACCCTGGCACCTTCCCCCCACAGAGTTCCTAACACTTCCCAGCACACAGCATGAGGTAGCAATGAGGCTGACCCCCTGGGTGGCATAATGCACGTCCTCCAAGTCACGGGGCCAAGAGACACCAATGTCTGAGGAAATTCTGCAGCATTTTCCACCCTTAACCCAGAAGATCTTGCCGGTGGCACCGGACAGGGGTGGACACGTAGGGACAGGTAAGCATTTTGGTGAGGATCTTCAGGAATAACAAAGTTAGGCACCTTCCTGCCTTTAGCAAGCCGTGAACCAGGTAAGAGTAAAAAAGGGACTAGATGCTTATGGGAGTGAAACACTGACTTCCTAAGCTCTCCTGCTTTTTGCCGGCTATTAGGAGCACCAGGGTCAATACCAGAAAGTCAGGAGAGAGAGAGGCCATGAAGCTGTGGTGCCCTAGCAAAAAAGTCTCACCACAGACCCTGTTCTTGCCAGCTCTAGCCCAGAGCTCTGCCTGAGCACACACCGGTGTCTGCGCTGCTGGGAGTTCATCAGCAGTTAAGCGCGTCTGACCTCAAAGCCCTGCACTGCCTCGCGTTTCCCCCGCCGTAAGCCTCGATCAGCATTTTCTTCCTCAGTTATTCCTCTGTCCTAGACGTGCTCACAGCAAACAGTCTCTAAGTAGCAGATTAAATTCAATAACCGGAATTATTAGTCACAGACTCGTCTCTGTCCCCAACATCCAGGAATTACTCTGTCCAAAAAGCCTCCTGTCCAAGGCACTGCGACAGTAAAGCCTAGCAGGCCGCTCAGCTCCTGCAGCCCATGAGGAGCACACGTGGTGCACGCGTTTCATTTAGGCATCTGAAGCCATCACACAAACGCAAGAAGCAGATTTTATCCTCGCTAACTGACTCTTCACAGCCTCATTCTTGTCCCTTAGCAAATTTGTTAACTGCTTTTACGTATTTTTCTCCCTTGATCTGACTGGAATAGCACCTGAATGACATTTCAAAGAGCACCTCTGATTTACAGTTACCCTCTCAAGACCCTGAAGTGCCATGATTCTGACATCTGTTATGAAAATAGAGACGTTAAGTATCCCAAATCACCAGACACTATTGGAAACCCTGTCCTCAGCATCTCATTGTAATGCATCTCAGCTCTGAACCAATACACTGCTTAACACAGGCACACTCACCATAAGCTCTGGGTATGTTGGCCGTTCTTTGGAATTCTTCTTCAAGCTTTAATGAAAAAAGAAGAAGAGAAATTTTAAAAGTTACATTCTGTATGCAATTTAAGCAAGGCCATAAAATTACACCATGACAAAAGCGAGGTTTTGCTTTTGTCTCTACCCCTGTAGAGTAAGTTCAACAACTCATCCGTACGTTAAGCTTAGGTCTTGAGGACACCTACAGCCAACGCAGCCTGCAGATGGGCCCTGCGTGGTACACAGTGCTGGGTACACACAAGTGCAGTGAGCCCAATCAAGGTCAAACAAGAGATCTGGAGACACCATATACACCAGTCAACACACAGTCAACACACTGCCTGTTGCTGGGGGCCAGGTACAATTGGTTTTTCGGGTACTATCCAGTAGGCCAGTGACTAAGGGAATGGATACAGCCTCCAACCTCTGATTGGGAGCGGTGACCGAGTGGTTCCGAAGCACGTGTACAACTATTTGTTTATCACCATGCTGTTATCAGCAGGGACGGTTACATGGGACATCCTTTTTTTCTCCTCTCCTACAACAGATGGCTCTGGAGGGTTGTAGCTGGAAGTTATTTTGGTTTCCCTCCAGCAAAAAATAGTTTTTAAAAGACAGGACGTAATCTCTACTCACTTCCTGACAGTGCATTTAGGGGAAAGACACTTGGAGCAACTTGAAAAGATCTTCACACACGTACACGTCGGTGGCGGGGAAAAGGTGTCACACTGAGCAAAACAAAAGTGAGAACCTCGGTGATGATAAGTCGCTCCTCTGCTGGGATTTGCCGGAGCCCAGAGGAAGCGGAGGACACACACTGAATAGATATTTCCTGCTTGCTGTGTGTAGCGGGCTCATGTTTAGTGTCATGTTGTGAATGAACAGAGGAACCTAGTAACGATACGTGCCAATATTGCCGAACTGAAGGTACGGGATGTGTCACATCCTCTGAGCTCAAAAGCAGCCCACGCTGAGATGCTAAGGTGAATTTGAAGGTTAGGTGTGTCCAGAAGCAGGACATATAATCCTCCTAATTTATACTCTCTACAAATAAAAACTTTGTTCCCAGGTTACTAATACCAGGAAATCTGGTGACAAGTTACTGAAATCAATGTAAATCTTCAGGAATGAAGAGCCATATTTGGATCTGATCCTGACTCAGACATCCCAGGAACTTCCCTGCAGTGACTACAGGTAGATCAGCCTTTCGCTGCCCCGGGCAGTGGATGGTGTGGTTCATTCTGTGACCTCTTGAATTTGAGATAGGCTGCTCTCAACACGCTCAGTTGATGTGACCTGGTTCGGTGTCAGAAGAAATTTTCAAGACTCCAACAACCCAAAACTAGTGTAATCCGCAGCCAAAGCTCACTCTTCCAAGTCCATGCCACTCCACTGGTGTTGAGGGATCTTCAATGATCCTGGAGGATTGGATTTGCAAAGAGAGGAACCGCCACATGCTCCCCAAAGCATGAGTCCTAAAGACATGAGTGCTGCTCAGCGGGGTCATTCTTCTCACTGCAACCATCATGAACGGCTGTGGATATCTTACTCCTAAATCAGCCCACGGCTATAGCTGCAAGACACCGTGCTTGCAAAAGCAAAATATTCAGTAGGGAACAACAGCCTGCCTGGCACAAACAGGCAACTTTGCAATAACAAGTAGCGAGCCAGCAGCACGGGAGAAAGGCAGCCGGCCCAAAATCTCAGCGTGGGCCTTGCAGAAACGGTGGGCATTCTGTGAGAGGGTTTTTCCAAGCCAGATCCCACCTCTGATAGACACAGAGCAGTGTGGGCACGGGCAGGTATTCCCCCAGCGCGGGTCGGTGGAGAGGCGTGCAGCTGAATCACAGAGACCTCGAAAACATGTTTGAACAAGACGCCGAAGAATCTGAGTGTCGGTACTTAAAGTCCCCGGGCAGGAGTGGCTGATAATCCCCTTCCTGGGTCACAACAGAGCCGGCCGGGCTCCAGGCCCTGACGCTGGCAGCTCGGGAACAGTCTCACATTTCTGTATTTGTCGATCTGCCGTCCTTTCTTGGCTACCACGCAAACCCACCATCCACCTGCCAAGTTGGCAAGCAGCGGATGGCACTGCAGCGCCTGGAAAATAAAAACGCCTCCCAGGCGGTTTCCAGGGAAGCTGGAGGGAGAAGCAGTCAGGAGCCGCGGGGCCGCCGCCAGCTCTCTTTGAACCATACGCTGAGGGCAGCTGTGAGTCTCCTCGGGCGCGGGGAGAGCCTGTGCTTTTATGCAGCTCTCGCAACCTCCAGACAGCGCGCATCTGCTCCAACCCTTTTCCTACACCACAGCCAAACTCTCCCGCTGCTTCCAGCTCCGAGTCCCACGGAAAGCAGCACAGCAGCCGGAGGGCCCCGGTAGCGGGATGGATGCCGACGGGGGCCATCGTGGGGTGAACAGCCCCTGTCCTCAGAGCCGTGTCCCCCCGGGGAGCAGGAGGCAGGAGGACGCAGCCATGAGGGGACGTGAGGGGCCTGGCGGACCTGCCTGTCCTCACCTGCCCGTGCTGCCGGCCCGGCCACAGACACCCTGTGCTGTTGATGTCGGGGCAATCGGATTGACAAAGCCTCCTCAATCCCTTCCTCCTGCGTGTACCCCCAAGCCTGTTCCTCACCACCTCAGGCGGGGAAGACCCCCACAGCCGCCATCACCGGCGCTCTGACAAAGGGTGCGCCTCGCCTGCACAGCGCCAGGCCCCAGCCCGGCCCTCACGGCTCAGTGAGGGCATGAAGGCCCCTACCTTCCCTTGTTTTGTTCAAAAATTTGGGTTGTACCCCAGAGAGACGCCTGTGGGGACGGGGATGGAGGAGGCTGCTGGTGCCTGCCCTCCTCAGCCTCCCCACAGCATGGCGGAAGGGAGCCGGGCCAGGGTGAGGGGGACGACGGCGAGCGGGGCCGAGGGGGTGTTTTACCATTGCGAGGTAAAATCGACGAACTCTGCCGAGAACTTCTCTGCCGGCAGCTGCGGCGACGGCTCCTCCACCACCTGCTTGAGCTGCTGGAAGGGCGTCCCCCAGGAGTCGTAGGGAAAGCGCAGGATGGCCAGCTCGATCTGGGGAGACAGAGCCCTTGCCTCAGGCATGGGGGGCGGCCGCCCCACGGCTCACCTTCCCGCCCCACAGATTCCACGTTCCCGCCTACCCACCCGGGGGTCTGCTTTTGGAGGCCCCGCACGAATACGTGGCATTTCCTCACCCTGCCCGGCCACAACGTCTTGCTTAACCTCCCCCAGCAAAAGGAGCAGGCCTGAGGAGACCCGGCAGTCTCCATTCCCAGTCCTCCGTTACCCCCGTGTCAGACGGCGCTTGGGAAAGGTCAGAAGTTAAAAAACAACCCCACGTCGCAAAGGGTAACTGCGCCATAAAACGATTCCGCGAGCAGATGGATTCCCCCTAAACGCTGCGTGGGAGACGCCACCCATCCCTCCTCTTCTGAGGGGGACTTTGCTAATTGCGAAGCGCCGGGAGTATATTTTTTTTTTTTTTTGCGTGCTTGAAATCCAACCTGCTCCAAGGCGACAGACGTGCGGCGCCGGACGCCCTCGCCTTAGCCCATGCTGCCATCTCCCGGCAGCCCACGGCCACCGCAGCGGGGTGGTCCCCACCAGGGTGACACCCCACCACTGCCACCGAAGACAGCAAGCAGTTGACTCAGCAGCTCCGTCCTCCTTCCCTTCAACCCTGCGGCATGCTCCCTGCTCCCCCCAAACCTGCGTTCCCATTCCCACCCCGCCACCTTCCCAGGGAACCAGTGCCACCAGTGTGAAGGGGGCTATGGGGAGGAAAATGAATTGATAAGCGATGCTCAACCCTCCCGGCATCGCTGCAAGCCCCCAGGTCACCCTACCATAGTGATCCCCAGGCTCCAGATATCAGATTTGACGCTGTACCCCTTCTGGTTCAGCTCCGGGTTAATTCTTTCAGGCTGTGAACAGAGACAAAGGCGGTTGAGGAACGGGGATGGCCCCAGTGTGATCCCCACACCCAGGGCTCACCAACCTCAGGTAGGTCTTTCACGGTGGCAGGCCAGGACCACTTAGCCCATGCCACCAGCTTGCTCCCTTGGTTGTCATGGGGCCAGATCTGGTCCCACACCCTTGCCAGTAAGGGCAGGCAGTGAAAGGGGTCACCAGAAGCAGATGGTACCTGCACGAGGGATTGGGGGTGGTGGGGCTGACCCAGCACATCTGGCATGCAGGGGGTGACAAGCCCCAATTCTCCAGGACCGTTTTCACCCTGTGCGAGTGCTCCACAGAGAGCGAATCCTGAACAGCAGCTCCTGGAAGGAGTCTGAAGGACCCACTCCCTAGGGACTGTTTTTCCTCCCAGATGGAAAGTATTATTGTCCCCACAGGGCAAATAGCAAAAAATGCAACCCAGAGTAATTGCTGAGCCTTCCGCAAGGTCACAGGGAGGTGACAAGGCAGCAGGACGCTGTGCCCAGGAGATCTGATCTGACCCATGAGATCCCTGTCCCCTCTCTGCCCCTTTACAAGTAACTTCAGGGATACGTCTTCCAAAAGGAGTCCCCAGGACACATGCCAGAGGCTGATCCTTCCCCCTTTAGGATGACCCGGTGCCCAGGCTCATGTTCCTCTGGCTGTCCCGCAGCAGCTTTCACACGCAGCTTCTCCGCGGCTCAACTTACAGCCATGTAGGGTTTGCATCCTGCATCCATGGTTTTAGCAACCGAGTCAACGAGGTAACCGCTAATTCCAAAATCGCACATTTTCACCTGCCCCTGCGTATTGATCAACACGTTAGAGGGCTTTACATCTGCAAGAAGGAACACATACCACAGTCACTGTCACGCATAGGTGGCTGTGCCAAGCCAAAAAAAGCCAAAGAGCTTTCTAGCAGCAGAGGGCACCAGAGGTGGCCGTGCAAAGCCCTGCGCTTTGTGCATGCCAGGAACCCGGCTGGCTGCAGCTCTGCAAGTTCAGGTGACCGCCTCATGGGCCTGTCATATGTCCTGCAAGCGTCCCTGCACTTGCAGACTCCTCTCCCTGATTTGGGGGGGGGGTTGGGAGGTAACCCTGCATGTAGCCGTTGTATGCCACTGCACCAGGGATGGCCACGGACATCAGAGGGCTCCCAAGGGAACAGCTCAGCAGGGCTGGGGGCATCTCCAGAGGATGTCAGCAACCACCTGGAGCTCTGGCAAGTCCCCAGCTGGAGCTGGTCTCATGCCAGCGCAAGGGAAAACCCATGGGGAAAGGATGAGGGGGTGGGCAAGGGTGAAGAGGAGCAGGGGTTGCAAGGGAAGGGGGGGGAGCAGTAAACTAACACCAGGATCAGGATTTCAGAAATGCCCTCTAATTTTAAGGATAGCAAGCTTGAAGGCAACGTGAACGGCAGCAGGCGTGTGGGTGCTCCACACCTTATGGAAACCAGGCCAGTGTCTCATCTCTTTATTACTGCCAGATTTATCTGCTTCCCATCACGGCCTTATAATCCTTGGTGCATTCACACTTGCATCACGCTCGTGAAGGCAGTTACAATCACCATCAGAAAGGGAAATTAAGGGACAGAAAGAAGCTAGTAAGCGATATCCATGAGAGCACGGAGGTGCTTTCCTGTACTGCAGGCAACCGCTCTCTGTGAGGCTAATCCCAGATGAAATCTCAACACGGCACAGGTAGCGCGGGCTGCCCTGTTTTCTCTTGTCCCAGCACCCATCCTCCAAAGGCAGCAATCCTTTCCCTGTTGCCACCCAGAAATAAGAGGTCTCTTCTACAAGAAGCTCCTCTGTCTACGTGTGATAAACTATTAAACAGAAGAGCTGAAACACCATCCGAAGGAGGCCAGAAGCTGCTTTGGAGTCCTGCTTATTAGAATTGGGTGGTTTATAGTTCCATAACATCTGCTCTCTAATCAGCGTTTTGCAATCAAAAGCTTCAGGTATCTGAGATCCTCACCCATCTGTTACTACGCTGAAATAAGACAATTTTCAGTGGAAATCAAACAAGTAAACAGAAATCCAGAAGCCAAGCAGCATTTTCCACCTACTGTAAATGATACAGAAGGCAGAAACTCAACCCCCAGCCACATGCAGAATGTACAAAATGTGACTGCCTGCTAGAGCTGAACTCTGTTCGCTTCAGATGCTCCTCTCCCCAGCAGCCACACACTCCAGAGGGGGCTTTTTCCTCCTCATGACAAATTGAAAATGACCCTTTAAAAATAAAGGTGTCAAGCAGCAACACTGCAAATTTGTTTCTTCTAAGTGTGTTCATGGCATCTTTGAGATGCTCTAGAGGGGAAAATGTCAGAAGAGTTTAAGGAGGGTATTCATGACTTCACTTGAGGCTATTTTAGGTATAAAACTATCCTGCCCGACCAGCGCTCAGGGTAGCTCACAGAAGGGGATGGTTAGATCACTGCATGAGGCATCACGCTGGCATGGAGCCGCCTCTCGCTGCACATCAACGCGGAGCCGTCAAGCTAGGGGAGAAGCCTTCGCAAAGCCTGATCCAAAGCCCACCAAGGTCAGAAGAAAAAGTCTGTTTAAATTTTGCAGAGGTGTTGATGCAGACCATGGATTTAGACCGTGCATTAGGGAAATGCAGCCCGGGGGCAATCAGCCTTTTCTTTGCCAGCACAATCAGGCTGGAGCTCGCTTCTCCTCCCCCTCGGGGAAACGCTGGGACCAGCACGCAGTTTTTAAAGAGCAAACCAGCAGACATTTCCTCTGACTAGGTTTTGCTAGTCATGAGATGCTGGGGAATGTTTTTGCTGTCAAAGGCCCATTTTATCTCGGGTATTTTGGGAGCCCTGTGCCTGGCCACAAGGCCAGCCCTTGCGAGGCCAAGAGCACGCGGCGCGGGGCAGACGGACACCAGCATGGTCATGGCTGTGTGCCTGGCACTTACCTCTGTGGATCACGGAGAGCTTACTGTGTAGATGTTCTAGTGCTTTTACGATCTGAAACAACAAATCTGGAGTGAATCACAGCTGGCAACACCAGGATGAGGAGGAAATGCTACCTGGCTTCACCTGCCCCACCCTCACCAGACCTCCTTGGAGGGAAGGAACTACATCTCCCATGAGTCCTGCACCCTCACAGCAGCCCGAGGTGACAGTGGGTACCCAGGGATCTCCCAGGGACACCAAGACCTGAATCATAGGATGGTTTGGGTTGGAAGGGACCTTAAAGACCATCTTGTTCCACCCCCCTGCCCTGGGCAGGGACACCTCCCACCAGCCCAGGTTGCTCCAAGCCCCGTCCAACCTGGCCTTGAACACCTCCAGGGATGGGGCAGCCACAGCTTCTCTGGGCAACCTGGGCCGGTGTCTCACCACCCTCACAGGGAAAAATTTCTTCCTAATATCTCATCTAAATCTACCTTCTTCCAGTTTGAAGCCATTCCCCCTCGTCCTATCATAGAATTATAGAATGAGAAGGGCAAAGGAGCTGCAGGGCCCTCCCCACATCTAATGCTATGCCACCTCTCAATTACGTATACAGGCACATTTGGGGTATTTATGCTTTAGGTATTACATGATCTCAGATGAAATGCTGGAAACCAGCTAAGAATGTTCACGTGGGCTGGCCCATGGACCATGCTCTCCCTGGTGCCAATGCAGCAGGGGGACTGAGTCACATAGGCCTTGGTTGAGAGAAATACCCTTTCCCCTCCCTCCTTGCCCCGGCAATACTCACAGAGACGGCTATTTTTCCTAAGATGTCCTCAGGAATCGTCAGGCCTTTGTCAATGACGTGTTTGTAGAACTTGTCCAGTGAGGTATCCATCAGCTCCATACAAATCCAAACGTCTCCCTGGAGGATAAAGAAAGCAAATATCTGCCCACTGGAACGAAGTATCCTTTCCTTTCCTTTCACACGCAAAGGTCTTCTTTGGCACTTGCCTTTTGCTGGCCTGTTTGCCTCTTCCCTGTCTTTTAAAAGTCATCCAACAAAACTGTACCAGGCCTTCTCTTTCCCTCCTCCCCAGCTGGAATGAAGTGCTGTCCACTACCATTTAGGGTGTATTTTCTGCTGTCTTTTCCCCAAGCAGTGTCCCAGTGATTTAGGAGTCCTGAAAGTTACTGGGACTGAGGTTCCCTACATGCTCAGGTCACTGCAAATGCTCAGCCAGGAAAAGTTCAGCTCTGCAGAGCTATGCTTAAAACTCTTCAATAAATCTTGCTCTTCAGAGCTTTCCACATTTTTCCTCCATGTGGCTTTCTCATTGCAAGTCAGGACAATATTAACACTAACGGATCAGGCTGTGAGTCGGTTGTCCCCATCACTCAAACCCACCACCAAGTCCCAAGCTCTGGGCACAGGGGCCTCGCACATTCCTGGCACCGGGGCTTGGCTGCCCTTGGATCCTCCTCGCATGGGACTGCATGGGACCGGATCCCTCCTCACTCGCCAAGAAGTAACTGTACGTGACAGATCCTTAGGCTGGGATTGAGCAAATCCACATCGTACCAAGTCTCCACGTCTAGATGGAGATTAAACCCCTGGCACTTGGAGGGATTCTCCCAGGGGCAGTGCGGCTGATCTCCAGGATGCCATACCTCTCGGAAAAGCGCCCCGTAAAACGTGACAGTGAAGGGGCAATCTACCGTCCTCATGGAGATATCCAGATCCATCAATAACCTCTTCTGCTCCTGACTGTTCACTGTGGCTCGGATCCGCTGGAAGACAAAGCATTTTAGCATTGGCTGTCAGCACCTCCGTACCACGCTGCTGCCGCTGCAGAGGACTCACCACAGCCATACCCGTGCTGGCCACAGTGCCTTGACATCACACCTTTACCCTTTTATCACACCTCTTTGTATTACCCTTTTATCGTATCTCTTTGTCATAGGCACATGACAAGCACAGTACCCACAGCAGGAGCACCCTGGTGCCACCAACGGCAATGCTGGATGAAGGGATCTTCTCACCTCAGCCCAAACTGCAGGTGATTTTGCTCTTCCCTGCAAATGCCACTTGTTTTGCATCAGCCAAAAGTCCCCGCGGCTTGGGAGAGGAGAAAGGCGCAGGAAATCAAACTCTAGGCTGGTGGAAGCCCGGGATTTTCGGAGCAGCAGTGGACATCTATTTACATCAGCAGACTTTGGTCATGAGAGAGGGCTCCAGCCCGGCAGCCAGAGCCCATGTGCTCCCCATGGCATCGGAAAATGGACATTTCCCTGTCTCCAAGGGAAGAGATGTCATTTACGTGAAACACCTGGAGACCCTCAGCTGGGAAGCACCACAAAGGGGCATGACACAGTCCAACACTGGTCACACACATATTCCAGGCCCCTTGGCCAAAGCTACTCGAGGTCAGTAATGTGACAGAACTAAATTCAGCATCGCAGATGCAAGTAATAGCCTGAATGTTCCTGCCATACCCGCTGCAGATTTTCCATCACACTCAAAGAGGTTTTTTGCAGTTTGCTGAACACCAAAGCAAACATGAAGACCAAATGCAGAGCACGGAGGCCCTGAGACACATCCCAGCGTCCACAGCAAAGTCTATCCACAAATGAGGAGCTAAGAATTTTCTTTCAGTTTGCCCATAGCTTCCAGTTCTGCATCTTTTTTTTTCTTATTCTGAAAGGAAACTTGAGCTAAAATTCAGCCAAGCAAAAATTGGTCCTTCCCAAAATACAACTTTTCCCATGCCTATTTCCCTAAGCTGCAAGCTTATGAGTCTAAACTGTTGTTGTGAAAACCTTTCATAATAGCACCTACAAGCCTGTCATGCATCCAGATCCCAGCGTAGCAGACAAAATGTGAGAATCCCAACAAAAATTTCCCATTCCAAAGAGCCTAAAAAAGTCCCAGCTGAAGAAAATCATCTTATGCAATTAAATTTACAGTACACTCTTCTTTACAATTACAACTAGTGTGCAGAGCCCTGAATCTGAGGGCATTTCTACATTAGAAAAAAAGGATGTGTATTTAAAAAATGATGGCAAACAGCTTGTAAAATCCTAGCGGAAACAGGAATATTGCAGACATAGACGAACAATATGTTTGTATGCACCACAATGCTGGAAACACATTGAGCATCATACTTTCAAAACACACCCCTTTTCGCGGTTAAACGGCCCAAATCTACCTCGGCACTCTTTCCCCTTGTATAGAAAGAGGATTCCATATGGAAAGAAGTCGATCCCAGTAAAGGCATGCGACAGAACAAGCGAGATTAGAAATGTGCACGAACGAGAGCGCAGAGGGTGTCCCCACACAACGATACAGACAGAAAGCACCTCGGGAGGCTCACTCTACCTTCACTGCCATGATCTGCCCGCTAGGCATGTGTCGCATCTTCTCCACCACCCCGTACGCACCTCGTCCCAGCTCGGAGATGGGCTCCAGGTCATCGGCTTTCACCTCAAAGTTCTGCGGGGGAAAAAAACACCGGCGCGAAAGCGGCCGCTGCGCGTACGTGCTATGCAAGGAGCGAAACACCCCGAAAATCTAGCCCTGCTCGGCACGTGAATTCATCTCTGTGCATCCCCCTCCCTATCTGTGTTCGTGAGGCTTGGAAAAAAAAATCACGGTCCTCAGGAGCTGTCAGGAGGGTTAACTCCTGCGCAGTAGTTAGCAGAGCTCTGAAAAGGACGTGCCTCGTAACAGCATGAGCGGGAGCCCGTGTTGCTGAGCATCCCGAGCACGGCGGGCGCGGGAACGACCGCTCCTTCGGTCCTTCGCTCCCCACCGCCACCCTCACCCGAGTGTCCCTCCCGGCCGCCTTTAGCTGCCACACTTCCAGCTTCTTCATCCTCTAAGGGCTGGGATGGAAAATGCCATGGCAGCCTCTCCCGTAGGAATCGCCTTCAGTCTTTTACTCCTTTTTTTTTCCTTCCATCCTCCTTCTCCCCCAAACAATCATGGAAATTTCTCCGGTTTTTTTTTTTTTTTTAAGGCTTGTAAAGGCTTATTTCTTCAGACCTGTAGATGGGCCAAATACCAGCTGAGTGTGCCCCATTTTTAAACCACGGAGGATTTATTTTGTCTAGCATTCGAGATCTCTTTCTCCTGGCCTTACACAAAGGACGACTTTGTTTGGAGCCCTGCATTCTAACCTGCCCTTCTCCTTTCTGCCACGATATTGTGCAGCAGCTCTATTTTTTGGTTATTATTATTTTTGGATGTTTAAAATATGCCTTTGCTACTAAAACCAGCCATTCTGTTTGCTGAACGCACAACCACATCAGTCAATCATCCTACAGAAAGAAGCGGGTTATAATGAACTGATTCACAGTGCATAATCCCACACCGCTTTTTGCCGGCACAGCAGAAAAAAAGAGAAAAAAAAAAAACCAACCCAAAAAAAAACCCCTGCAGCCTGAAATGTGCTGGCTGGGGACGCCACGGCGTGCAGGGCCATACACTGCGGTACTGCGCGCTCGGGCGCCCGGTCACTCACCGGCAGCTACGCCGCCTGCAAAAGGAGCCCTGACGGACACTTTTGCGTTAACGGCAGAGATTTAAGCGTCTCTGACCGCCTGACACTGCTCCCGCTGTTCAACAGGACCCTCTCCAAAAAAGCACTCGGACTCTCTCAAGGCCACTCTTAAATTTAGCAGCAAAGGAAAAAGGGAGAGGAGGGAAAGCGGCTTTTTCCTTTGCCTAAGGATCAGGGGTGAGTGTGGAAAGGTGGGTGGAAGAGGGAGCACATCCTAAAGGAACTTGGTTGGAGCGGGGCCAGAGGAGGGCCACGAAGATGCTGCGAGGGCTGGAGCCCTTCTCCTATGAGGAGAGGCTGAGAGAGTTGGGGGGGTTCAGCCTGGAGAAGAGAAGGCTCCGGGGAGACCTTAGAGCCCTTTCCAGTGCCTAAAGGGGCTCCAGGAGAGCTGGGGAGGGACTTTTTCCAAGGGCATGGAGTGATAGGACGAGGGGGAATGGCTTCAAGCTGGAAGAGGGGAGATTTAGATGAGATATTAGGAAGAAATTCTTTCCTGTGAGGGTGGTGAGCCCCTGGCGCAGGTTGCCCAGAGAAGCTGTGGCTGCCCCATCCCTGGAGGTGTTCAAGGCCAGGTTGGACGGGGCTTGGAGCAACCTGGGCTGGTGGGAGGTGTCCCTGCCCAGGGCAGGGGGGGTGGACCAGATGGTCTTCAAGGTCCCTTCCAACCCAAACCATCCTATGATTCTATGAAACAGGTAACAGATCTATGGGAAGTGCAAGCCATGGCATGGCAGCCCCTCCGAGATAGCCACCCATCTGCAGCCATAAAAACGACCGAGCTCTGGGTTCTACAAGCGCATTTCTCTTTGCACCATCCAACATGGGCTCTCTGCCTCTGTGCATGGAGCCTTTTTGGAGCGCTTGAGCTTTTCCTCATCCCTGGGACAGCAGGGGAGAAATGATTTTCTTGGAGCGGGCGCTTGCTCTAGCAGCAGGCATTTTCTCTGCCTCAGTGCTGCATCATTTTGCTCCAGAGGCATCTCACGCTCTTTCCACCTTCCAGCCCTCACTCCATGCCAGGGAAAATACAAAATACAAAATGAAAGAAAAGCATCCAAAGATAGACATTCTAAAACACTATTGGATTAGCATTTCACTTCATAAATTAACTCGCCGACACCGAGGCCTATCTTTTGCACCTCATAAATTTATTGCCCAGCTTTAAAGTGCTTTTATGAATGCTGCTGTGCCATTTCTCCTATCAAAATAGCTGTCCTCAGTTTTAGTTTTTTTCCTGCTGGTTTTTTTTTTTTTTTAGAACATCAGGTGGACTGGTTTCCATGCTGTCAGAAGGATTTGCTTCCAGGACAGGAAGATCTACCCTGAGTTAGACTCCGGAGGAGATGGCCTTCAATATTATTAGCAAAGGGAAATACTTTGGATGAAGGCTTTAAATCAGCAAAAGAACTGCAAAGGAGAGTAAAACCCGCTGTTAGCAATCCCCTTGTTTTATAATCGTTATTTCCAGGGGATTGGCTGCACCTTATTGAGGCAAGGAAGGAATTTCCAAGGTGGAAAACATGAAGGGGACCCAGGTGTCACGGGATGCAAAGGGCAAGCGTTTGGGGGCACGTTCCTCACAGTGGTGACAACCAGTAGGTCACACTGCAGCTGGCCATGAGGCCATCGGTGCCATGCAGACAGCCCTTGTTGGAGAAGCACAAACTCCAGATGCTCGGTGGCTGGAGGTGGCTGGAGGTGGCTGTCAGGGCTCACACAAGCCCGGGCTGGCTCACAGAATCACAGAATCACAGAATTTTCAGAGTTGGAAGGGACCTCTAGAGATCATCTAGTCCAACTCCCCTGCCAAAGCAGGATTGCCCAGAGCACATTACTCAGGACTGCATCCAGGTGGGTCTTGAAAATCTCCAGAGAAGGGGACTCCACAACCTCCCTGGGCAGCCTGTGCCACTGCTCTGCCACCCCAACCGGAAAGAAGTTTTTCTGTGTGTTGGAACGGAACTTCCTATGTTCCAACTTATGCCCATTGCCCCTCGTCCTGTCACTGGGAACCACTGAAAAGATTCTGGCTCCATCCTCCTTCAATTCACCCTTTAGATATTTATAAGCAGTAATAAGGTCTCCCCTCAGCCTTCTCTTCTCCAGGCTAAAGAGTCCCAGCGCTCTCAGCCTTTCCTCATAAGGGAGATGCTCCAATCCCTCAATCATCTTGGTTGCCCTTCGCTGGACTCTCTCCAGCAGTTCCCTGTCCCTCTTGAACTGGGGAGCCCAGAACTGGACACAGTATTCCAGTTGTGGCCTCACCAGTGCCGAGTAGAGGGGGAGAATGACCTCCCTCGACCTACTGGACACACTCTTCCCTATGCAGCCCAGGATTCCATTGGCCTTTTTGGCGACAAGGGCACATTGCGGGCTCATTGACAATTTGTTATCTACCAGGACTCCCAAATCCTTCTCCTCAGAGCTACTCTGGCTCTTCTGAGTGGTTTTTTCATCAAGCAACTGCCTTCCATTTCAAGCAAAATGGGCTACTTTTTTTTTTTTTAACAGCTGGTGTTTATTAATCTGCCCTTTTTTGGGGGGGCTGAAGTTAAGCAATCCCATGAGCCTGGACGAGCAGCCAGAACCACAGCAGCCAGCCTGTCCCCAGAGGTCTTCTCCTCACCGTAACTCCCAGTCTTACCTCCTCGCCAATAGAGATGCAGGCTTTGGAGTCTAGATCTCTGGGTGGCCTGCAGGAGAGAGAGAAGCGAAAAGATGTGAAATGTTCTTTTACAAAGATCAGTTTTCCCTCAATCAATAAATACAACCCCCGTGGTCCCCCGGGCCATCCCCTCGCACCCCCGAGCAGCCAAACCAGTCTCCCGCCTTTGCAGGATCAATAGATACAGCCAAGATCCACAAAGTCACCCCAAAAAGGGGTCAGGAAAGAAGCTGCTGGAGTTGGCATTTCTCACATCCAACTTCCCCGTGCAGGAACCCAGAGAGGTTCGCTGTGAAAGGCGAGCCAGGTGGCAAGCGCCAAATCTCTGCCAGCCTGTATGAAAAATGGATTGAACGCACATAAAGGTCTAAACCCACAGTAAATGATTACCTAAGTCACACAGCACGGGTTACCAGGCTAATAAAAGTCAATCCTCAAGGAAGCAAAGAAGGCCAAGCAGGCTGGAGTTGCACAAACTGCCTTAAAAACATACAGTTTTCTTCTGCGAGGCTGAGTATGGAGGGAAGGGGATGCATTTTTATGCCTTGACCAAATGCACGTCACTCGAACTGGGTGGCAGAAGTGCCACGTCGGTTAAAACTGGGTGCCCATTCTGCTTTTTCCTTTTCACGGGCACATCATGAAGACATGAGACATGAGGGGACATGAGACATGAGGGGCAGTGATGGGCTGAGACCCCCCCTGCTTGTACCTGGGGCTACATGAGAAACACCAGGGCTGTCAAGTTCTTAACCTCCCTAATGGTGCCAACATTAACCCCGGCGTTCCGCCCCCGGTCCTCGCGGTCCCGCCGCGTTCCTCCCCTTGTCCCAGACCCGCAAGCGGGAGCCGCGGGTGCTGGCCGTGACCGGCCGCCGGCCCCTGGCCGCCACAGCGCAGGCGCTCGCGGAGGCTGGAAGGCAGCTGGGCTTCGTGGTTTTCTTTTTATTCTCCCTTAGTGTTTGCAGACTTACGTGGAGCTTGTCTGTGGTTGCTCAAATGCTTCTTTAGGAATTTTCAGCCCAGGGTTTCTCTTCTTGCCTGCGAAACAAGAAAGAGGCAGAATTAAAGAAAGGCTTTTTTTTTTTTTTTTTTTGCTGTTGTTGTTTTGTTTTGGTTTAATTTGCAAAACACAGCTTGTCTATATTTGTTGACCTTATTTAACATAAATGCCCGGCCGGGCTGGTGGTGTAGACTCAGGGCACAGAGTTCAAAACATAAAGTGCCTTTGTTCAGTAACGCTTCATTTAGACCTGCAAGGTCTGGCTGCCAACTCGGTACAGAAAACAGGCAAGAGCTCTGGCACAGGCAGCCCGTGCGAAAATGCAAAGAGAAAGGTATTTCTCCTTCGTCAGCCCTACCCACGTAGGATCCCTTAAAACGTTTCTTAGATTTTAAACCGTTCCAGATCCGTAACTGTGAACCCTGGCGGGATTAAAAGTCTTTTTACAATTGAATCTGAAAGTCCAGAACCAGATTGCGACTCTGTTTAAATGGCTGTTTCACCTCTCGGTCATTAAAGTTGTGCAAACCCAGCGAAAATAAAGCAGAATTAAGTTTGCAGGCTTCAAAGCCATTTGTTTCTGTCCACACTGACCAGCCAAGCTTTTCTGAGCTGGATGAAGCTCAAGCTCCGAAGCAGTTCAAATGCAGGCTCTCCTGTAAAGGGGGTCCAAGCCGGCAGACACAAGAGCCAGGCAGACCAGAGAAATACAAGAACCTTTTTATGACTAAACACATACAGCCACATTTCAGCACGGGGATTTGAATTCATGGATAAAATAACCTGAAAACATAAGTCATGTCACCAAAACCCCAAAGTAAACATCTGGCTGGTTGGCTGGGTAATAAAATCCCTGGTCCCCCAAAAACAGCACAAGCATCTAATTTAGGCGTTAAACATTTTTAACCTAACAATTTATATCAATTACTGTCTTTCTTTTAAGCATGAGTTTTACTCTCTCCTCCCAACGCTCTCTTTCAAACTTCACCTATACACGTTTGAGTTTGTTTTTCCTCTTGACACAAACTCCCGTCAATAGATGTCTGTGCGTCCCAGTGCCGGAGGGGTGCTACATCAAAGCACAGGCACCCAGAACTTAAAACGACCTTTTTGAAGCAATTAGTCAATTCAGATTGCCAAACTTTCTTTTTCTCTTTAATCATCTTTTTTTTCCCCTTGTCTGCTCCAAAGGACAGGATCGCGCTCGCTCCTTTTGGCAAAGAGTCAGTCCAGGATGGGACAGACTGTGACAACCCAGCTGACACCTCGTGGGAAAAGCATTTATTGGAAACCACTGTGCACACTCACTATTGTTATTAGAAATCAACAGAGCTGCAAATTTACAAAAGGGGGAAAAAAAAAAAAAAGCAGCCAATTCTCTGCTCCAAGGAGCTTCCAGTCCAACGCAGAAAAGGCAAAATAAAAGCAGCGAGGTCGCTCAGAAGCACGAAGAATAGCTCTCGGTTTTCCCAAGAGGTAAAAGCCGGTCTGTAAGGAAGTAAAAATTGTTGTAAAAACAAGTGGAGGAATTTCTACAGTTAGCAGAGCTGTTCTTTGACCCTTTTCCTTCTCGTTTTCTTGGTTGTGCTACGAAGGCCGCTAGAAGGCACAAGCGAGGGGCAAGCCCTGCTGTGCAAGATGCTCCAGATACCATCTCTCGCCCAAGCTGCACATCGGACCCCACAGGCTGCTAAATGGGTAACATTCTTGACGTTGGCATGTTTTAGACAAACAAAGGAATCTCAAAAATACAGGTCTTGCAGCGCAGGCAAACGAACCTCCTGTTTGTCTGGCGATTTCTAAGTGTGCCATCCCAGCGGCCTCTCTGCCTCCAAAAACCCGCCTGCATCCTCTCGCAGCTCAAGCAGACAACCACGGGCACACGAAAAGCAGCGTCTTGCTCTCTACAACTCTCTGAAAGGAGGCTGCAGAGAGGTGGGAGTCGACCTGTTCTGTCGAGTAACAGGTGATAGAACATGAGGAAATGGCTTCAAGTTGTGCCAAGGGAAGTTTAGCTCACCATGAGCCAGCAATGCGCCATCGCAGCCCAGAAGGCCGACCGCATCCTGGGCTGCATCAAAAGAAGTGTGGGCAGCAGGGCGAGGGGGGGATTCTGCCCCTCTACTCCACTCTCATGAGACCCCACCTGCAGTACTGCCTCCAGCTCTGGAGTCCCCAACATAAGAAGGACATGGACCTGTTGGAGCGTGTCCAGAGGAGGGCCACGAGGATGATCCGAGGGCTGGAGCACCTCTCCTGTGAGGAGAGGCTGAAGGAGTTGGGGCTGTTCAGCCTGGAGAAGAGAAGGCTCCGGGGAGATCTTATTGCGGCCTTCCAGTCCCTAAAGGGGGCCTACAGGAGAGCTGGGGAGGGACTTTTTACTGGGGCATGGAGTGATAGGACGAGGGGGAATGGCTTCAAACTGGAAGAGGGCAGGTTTAGATTGAACATTAGGAAGAAGTTTTTCCCTTTGAGGGTGGTGAGGCACTGGCACAGGTTGCCCAGAGAGGTTGTTGAGGCCCCATCCCTGGAGGTGTTCAAGGCCAGGCTGGACGTGGCCTTGGGCAACCTGGTCTAGTGGGAGGTGTCCCTGCCCAGGGCAGGGAGGTTGGAACTCGATAATCTTCAAGATCCTTTCCAACCTAAACCATTCTATGATTCTATGATATGAGGAAGAACTTCTTCACTGGAAGGGTCATCAGGCACCGGAACGCATTCCCCAGGGCAGTGGTGGAGTCCCCATCCCTGGAGGGATTTAAGGGTCGTGTAGATATAGTGCTGAGGGACATGGTTTAGTGGTGGGTTGTCCGTGTTAGGTTAATGACTGGATTAGATGATCTTACAGGGCTTTTCCAATCTAGGAGATTCTGTGATTCTGTGATTCTCTCTTCACCCATATTTTGCACGTGGGAATCAAGACACAGTAATTCACCGCCTTCCCACGGAGGCACAAACTGCCTCTCCAGCTCCAGAGCTGAACTCTTCCTATTAACACTCACCAGCCGCCTCTTGGCGTACTGCTACACACCGACCGTCCCACCATCCCCGCTGCCGCAACGGCACTCACACACCAACCAAGAGCAAAAGAGAAACAAGCACAAATTTGCTTCGTTCTTTCCTTTTTTTTTTTCCTTTTTTTCCCTTCGCGGATTTGCTTGCACAATCCCATGAGCTGTACCCGACCCTCGGGACCCGGCTCGCAGGCAAAAAGGAAGGAGAAAACGAACCTACTGGAAATTCACCTAATTTGAACGTGAACCAGAACAGGTTGTACAGCATTGAATCTTATCGCGGTTCACCAGTGGTGTCAGCAGAAGAACTAGGTAGCAAAATGCCAAACCCAAATAAATATTAAAAGCCTTCCGCCTTCTGGTGAAATAAAATCTGCACTTTGGGGAGTTTATTTTCCTTCTCTCTTCTTCACAGAATACAATATTTTGAAACTTTGCCATTTTTTTGAAGCCCAATCTGTTCGCGTATTCGAGTTGCCAAGATGCAGACGCAGTTTAACGTTCTTTGGGGGCTTCTTTTCAAGAAAGAAGAAAGCAACGACGGTAGCGAGAAGAAAACGCGGATTTCACGACGGCACCGGGAGAAGGGATTGGAGACGGGAATTGCCACAGCCTTAGTGATCCTGAACGTGATGCTGCCGTAAAACCGGGGGCACGGAGCTGAGTCAGCATCGCTCTGCAGAGCCGGAGCTGCAACCCCGGCCGGCTGCAGCAGGGTGCGGGAACCGGGGTCCCCGTCTCACCCCGCACCCTGGCTCCCCGCTGCACGAGGGATGGGGGGGCTCAGCCCCGGCTCCCCGCTGCATGAGGGACGGGGGGGCTCAGCCCCAGCTCCCCACTGCATGAGGGATAGGGGGGGCTCAGCCCCAGCTCCCCACTGCATGAGGGATAGGGGGGCTCAGCTCCGGCTCCCCGCTGCATGAGGGATGGGGGGGCTCAGCCCCGGCTCCCCACTGCATGAGGGATAGGGGGGCTCAGCCCCGGCTCCCCGCTGCATGAGGGATAGGGGGGCTCAGCTGAGGCTCTGCAGCCGCTCCGAAAAAAACCTGAGGGTCCAGGTCACACGTGCTTCCAAGAGTTTCTCCCCAAAGGCAACCACTGAGGCTCGGAGGGCTTGTTTTTAAAGGGAAAAAAATAATTGGAAGTCCCAAGCTCAGTTCTCTTCAATAAGAACTGCCAAGCAAGTGTCGCGCTGTCAAAACAAAATCCCCCAGTTTACCGTAGCAGACGTCGGCTTTCAAAGACGACGCTGTACAAAATTGCAGTTTGCAGAGAAAGTGCAGGAGTTCAAAATGTGGAGGCAGCTTAAAAACACACAAAATTGGACGTTACCTGCTCCGTCCACCAGAAAAGCAGTATTTTCCATAGCGTTTTTATGAACCGTTATTATTTTTAGCTTTGTTTCCTGAAGAAAATCACCGCATGTGCGTATTTGACAGTCTGCGTCCCTTGTGGCAAGTTTAAATCCACTGGCCAATTTCAGCCCCACCTGATGGAGAAAATGAGCTTCTGGAGATTGCAAATCTGAGAAAAACGGGTGACTAAATACGTCCCCAACTCAGAGGCAGCTGAAGCACAACAGCAACCCCTGGCAGACACTGGGCATCCACGCTGAACCTATGCAGAAGCCCCGGGTGTCTCACACACCAAAATAACAGCAGGAGGTTCAATCCCGGGGCACAAACGAGCCTGAGTGAGCATCAGTGCGGAGGATTCACTGCAATTCCTTCGGATTTGCGATAAGGAAAGCCCTAACGAGCCATCACACAAAGCATGGAGTCTAAACGTGGCTCCTTCTGCAAAAGGTTCCCGGTCCTGGTTGATCAACAGATGGGATCGTACATCTGCTCCTCAGCATCCAAAAACTCATGAGTTTTCAGTGTAAACAACCACTGGTGGCTTTCTGGTCGCTGAGCCTTCAAGCTAAAGCTTATTAGAGAGCTCTCCCTGCAATTTTCCACACGGAGACTTCCACAAGCACTTGACTCAAAAGCCAGGTTTTAAGAATAATTGAGGGGAAAAAACAGACTGGTTTGGAGCGATACTGAGAGACATCTCCAGAACCGAGTTCTGATTCAGCAAAACATCCACGGTATCTCTACCGTTAAGCACAAGCTCAAGTCTACTTTCTTTTAGCAAAGCAATTACCCACAGTATAGGATCATAAAACCATAGAATGGTTTGGGTTGGAAGGGACCTCGAAGATCATCCAATGCCACCCCCTGCCCTGGGCAGGGACACCTCCCACCAGCCCAGGTTGCTCCAAGCCCCGTCCAACCTGGCCTTGAACACCTCCAGGGATGGGGCAGCCACAGCTTCTCGGGGCAACCTGCGCCAGGGGCTCACCACCCTCACAGTGAAGAATTTCTTCCTAATATCTCATCTAAATCTCCCCTCTTCCAGTGTGAAGCCATTCCCCCTCGTCCTATCACTCCATGCCCTTGTAAAAAGTCCCTCCCCAGCTCTCCTGGAGCCCCTTTAGGGACTGGAAGGGTAATATTTACTGGAAGTAAATATTGAACTGACTGGTGCTAGAGAAGTTGCCACCTTTAAAACCCCTCTCTGTTTTCCCGGCACACGCACCGCTCACGACAGCAGTACCGCAAGCCGGCAGCCGCATCCCTGCAGCTCCTGCGCCCGGCTCCCACCCTGCGTGCCTTCCGCGCGGGCACTGACTCCACCAGCCCGAGAAAGTCATTGCTGAGCACGAAGTGAGGTCTGAAAGCAAAATTCTTAATAGGAAAAAGAAAACCCGCCTTAACGAAAACACATTAAATACTTCCCTGTGAAGGTCTTAAACCCAATTCCTGCGGGAGGGGAGAAAAATACAACTTCCACCGGGCTCGTTAACCTCTTCCCACCGGCCCCGACAGAGCGTACCCAAAGATTAATGTTGCTAGCCCCGTTCAATTAGGGCAGCGTTAAATATCAATATTGAAACAGGAAACTTCAAAGTTTCACAGCAGAAGGGTAGGAAGCGTAACAGAGGATAATAAAGAAAGGGAAGACAGGAATTCACTACCCACATACGCTGTAATAGAAAATAAACTTGTGCTTCTGAAGGAAAATCCCATTCCCCCGTCTCCAGACTTCTCGCTGCAGTCAAAAACTTTGTATGATATAATCCAAAGTAAATGGTTCCTTGCCACAAAAAGCTCCTATTTCCTTCAAAGGGTATTAACCAGTTCTGTCTTCACCACAATTTATTATTAAAGCTGTGTTCAATAGCCATGTAGCAACACTTTCTTTCAAATAACACTCTTTAACATATAATTTGCTGGTAACATTTCACAGGCGGGAAATGCCTCTTTCTCCCACTTTTTTAAGAGATTAAAATCGGCGCATTTACTATTCCTGTCTTTCCTAAGGATTTTTGGCCTGATTTCTTGAAAGGTATTGAAAGCCCAATGATCTGCTTTTCCCCTATCAGCCATACTCAGCTGTGTAAGCAAAACCCCCACCCCTAAAACGAGGGTGAAATGGAGATGCTCGGTGTGCTTCCATGGCACAGGAGTGAACCGGCACCCCGTGGGCTCTGCAAGACCGAGCTCTGCACCACACACCAGCACAACCAGCGTCCCAAGGGCCACTGCTCCCACTTTGCAGTGGGAAAGGACCCGTGGCCACGGCTCAGGTGCAAAACCCCAAACTGACATAGTTCTTGCAAACCCAAGAAATTAAGATTAACTTTTTTTTTTGTCCCAGATGCCCTGGAAATGCCCAGCAGGAGACCGTTCTTCATGCAAAGGCTTGGTCTTCAACTGGGAAGGGCATCTCTTATGCACAGCACAGCTCCAGCTCCTATTTCAGCAAGCAGTGGTAGATTTGATGCTGTCAAAGAGAAGTTCAAGCCTTGCAGGCCAGGTGGAAGTACCCAAACTGCTGAGAACTCTGCCCATTAACACGCCTGGACCCAGGCACATGAACACCAAGGTATCTTAAAGCTGCTCATGGTACCCAGGGCAGAGCAGGGTCACCTGGAATAACTACCTGCTGCTGTAGATAGAATCATAGAATGGTCTAGGTTGGAAGGGACCTTTAAGATCATCAGGTCCAACCATCAACCTAACACTGCCAAAACCACCACTAAACCATGTCCGTCCCTCAGCACCACGTCTACCCATCTTTTAAATACCTCCAGGGATGGCAACCCCACCGCTTCCCTGGGCAGCCTGCTCCAATGTTTGATAACCCTTTGGGTGAAGAAATTTTTCCTAATACCCATCCTAAACCTCCCCTGGTGCAGCTTGAGGCCATTTCCTCTCGACCTATCGCCTGTTACTTGGGAGAAGAGACTGATCCACCCTCACTACATCCTCCTTTCAGGGAGATGTAGAGAGCGAGAAGGTCTCCCCTGAGCCTCCTCTTCTCCAGGCTGAACACCCCCAGTTCCCTCAGCTGCTCCTCACCAGACGTGTGCTCCAGACCCCTCACCAGCTCCGTTGCCCTTCTCTGGACACGCTCCAGCACGCATGAGAGCTCAAGGGCTGCTGATGGACTTGCCCATCTCCTCTGGTCCTCAGTCATCTGCCCCAGCACGCATGAGAGCTCAAGGGCTGCTGATGGACTTGCCCATCTCCTCTGGTCCTCAGTCATCTGCCCCAGCACACATGAGAGCTCAAGGGCTGCTGATGGACTTGCCCATCTCCTCTGGTCCTCAGTCACCTGCCCCAGCAACAACTCGGCACTGCTCACCAGTTCTCAAGGTGAAAAGCTTTTAATTCTGCCCGGGTCTCTCCACCGAGGGATCCCACAAGTGGGGACGCCCCAGCCAAGCGTAAGAGGAGCGGGAAGGACGTGTGCGTTCCTGGTGTCCCCGCAGTCAACCACTCACCACCTCTAGACTAAACAGTCACCGAGCAAAGACGCCTGAGACTCCCTGCCAAAACATTGCGCTTAAAAATTAAAATACACATAGATAACAAAGTATATTTTAAATGAGTGGGTGTGAGGGAGATGCCATGCTGCCGGGGCCGTACCTGGACTCCTTTTTACAAGCTGGCTCCGTTCCAGCTGCAATGGAAATCAAGTCCTCAGTCAAAAAGAACAAGCAGAAATGGGTGTAAATTCATGAACTAGCCACTTCCAGTGGTTTTAGTAGTACAAATCTATTTTCCTGGGAGGCCACTTCCCAGAAGCAGCCCCACTTGCCTTCCCAAGGGTTGTTGTGGCATCTCCACAGCTGTGACCACAGTGCCTCCTGCAGCACCACTGCCTTCCTCCACAGGCTTTGGCTGCGTGAAAGCCTTTGAATTTTGCTCCACAGGCAAAGTACAGGATCAGACCATGCCTTTTCAGTTTCAATGTCTTTGGGACAGAACTGCAGGTGACAGGCAGGCTGGTGCTGGTGATGATGGTGGGGAGGTGCTGGGGAGGGAAGGTGCTGGGGTGGGGGGGTGCGAGGGAAGTCCTCTCACCACTTCTGCCTCCATGGATGGGTTGTGTGTCATAGAATCATAGAATGGTTTAGGTTGGAAAGGACCTTGAAGATCATCGAGTTCCAACCCCCCTGCCATAGGCAGGGACACCTCCCACCACACCAGGCTGCCCAAGGCCACGTCCAGCCTGGCCTTGAACACCTCCAGGGATGGGGCCTCAACACCCTCTCTGGGCAACCTGGGCCAGTGCCTCACCACCCTTAAAGTGAAAAACTTCTTCCTAATATTCAATCTAAACCTGCCCTCTTCCAGTTTGAAGCCATCACCCCTCGTCCTATCACTACATGCCCCAGTAAAAAGTGTCTTGGTCAGCCTTTGGTAAAGCTGCATAAAACCAAGTTGGGCGATGCTCGAAGCAGTGTGCCAGGGACAGGGCACGCGGGCGCCTGAGCTGTGCCCACCACTCAGTCTGTAAATGCAGAGCTTTAGCCAAGCCCTAGTTTCTGGAGAAAATCAAAAGCTAGACGTTCAGGCAAGCACCAATGATGTGGAAGGGGGCCTGAAAATCTGTTTTCCAACCCCTCATTAAGCCATGGAAAAAAAAATTTAATGTGCAAGGGTTTCTTAAAACCTGCTGAAGTTTCAACCAAAGGCCAAGGGAAGAGATGAAGTGGATATTGTGCTTCATTTGCCTCCTTGAAATATAATTCAGCTGCTGTCTCCTTAGCCCTGTCGATAAATAAGAGTGGCCAAGTGCCAGTGGCTGCTCCTCCATCAATGCCAGGAGCAAATGGATCAGTTGAAGGCAAATGGAGATGCTCCAACGAGAAACATGGTATGTCCTCAGCGCGGGACAGGGCCGTTTCCTGCACGTCCTTTATCTGTGTCTTCCCTTGTGCTTGTTTGCAAGAACTCCTTGGAAATGGCAATCTTGAAATCTGTTTCCTTAACAACTCATTTCAGGGCTGTTTGGGAGAAGGGAGCCGAGCCTGCCGCGGTCGTGGGGCTGAGACATCCCCCAGCTCCAGGCTTTCTCCCTCTCGTTTTGGTGCTGTGGAGCTGCCAGCGCATTTGGTGGCCATTGGCACATCCAGGTCTGAGCATCACAGCTGCCAGCCCCATCACTGCGCCCGTCTCCACGCTGCAACTCACACCTTTACCTCTCAAGAATTGATGTTTCCCCCCCGCCCCGCCAAGGAACCATATTTCAGGGCAGGAAGCGGGAAAGGCAAGAGCACTTTTATGGCTGTGGTGGATTTTGCCAACGTGTACTGGAATCATAGAGTCATAGAATGGTTTGGGTTGGAAGGGACCTTGAAGATCATCCAGTTCCAACCCCCCTGCCCTGGGCAGGGACACCTCCTACCAGCCCAGGTTGCTCCAAGCCCTGTCCAACCTGGCCTTGATTCAGGATAAGCCTGAAGCGCAGTGCCAGGCACAGAGATACCGCGGGACAGCCCTAATTTCCTCTGAACTCCTAGTTCTCCATTCCTTCTTTTGGTGCTTTTCTCCCAAAATAAATCAATAGGTAAATCTCATTTCATCCCAAACCTGGAAACACCAGCGAGCTCTATGGAGTGCTTGAGTCACTTCTCCTTGCTCTTCCCCTCTGCCTCTCCTTCCTGGCTCTGACTGGTGGCCGAGACACGCTGCACTGAGCAGGGGGAACCGGCTCCTGGAGACACCTCCCACAGACTTAAACGCCGCCAACACATCGCTCCAAGCGCTACCAAATTTGCTTTGGCAGAGGAGATGACCTCAGAGCCACAGCCCAGAGGCAGACGCTTTCTCTTCTCTGAGTCAGTCCAAGCAATGAAAACACAGAGACAGAAAGCCCCTGCATCTGCAGCTGGAAAACCAACATCTGGAAACGTGTGTGGTAGGAAACCTTCAACTGTTGGCACAACACATGAGCAGGTGATGCTGCATTCACCTTCCACTTCAATTCCCAAGGCTCCTGAAGGTAAGAAGAGCATGGCACACCATGGCTTGGGCACAGTTCACCCAGTGACCACGTACCGGCCGATCCCAAACGACTTGCCAATCCCGTTAGCACCCACATTACAACGCCGGGAATGTCCTTCGCTGTCCTGCCCCAGCACCTGCCCCGGGGTCTCTGTCGCAGGGCTCAGCTCGCTCCTCTGACTCAATCCTGCAACCTGCAATAAACCCAGCGCGGGAGAGGCCCCGAACCAAAACAGCCGGACTTTTCCCAGGAGTGACCGAGGTGCACCCAACGGACGGCGCGGCACAGGTTGTGCAATGCCAGCTCGCATCGCACCAGGGCGATTTGTGTCCCGGGTCCTGTCTCCACCACAAGAGCCAGCGGCGCGTCCAACTGGCGGCGGCTGACGTAGGTCAGCTCTGCCGAGGCACAAACACAACGGAGACAAAGCTCTTCAGCTTCACTGTACAGTAAAACCACAAGGTCAGTCCTTCGTGCCCGCCTCAAGATCGGCCTCCGGCAGGAGACACTTTGGTGGCGAAGCTCTGGACGGCACAGGAACAAAGCGCTGGAAGAAGGCGAAGCAGAAAGCTTTGCAATAAGCCCTCCAGCAGACTAATCGCTGGACCCCGCCGTGCAGAACCATACAGAAACGTCACCAAACTGTGCAAATATCAGAACCTCTTCGCCTGCCTTTCAATAAGCTCTGCATTTCAGTAATTCAATTTTGAAGGTAATTTCCTGACTCGGGCTAATCTCTCATACTCTGTCCATTTTCCTCTTAACACATCCTGCAAAAGGGCTGCAGGCGGCTGTGTTTGTTCGCGTCAATACAGAAACCAGAGGGATGCAATTTCTTCTTATCTATCTGCACATTTCAGTTATGAGAGTCTGTTTGTCACTCTGATAAGAGCGCATCTCTAAATTTAAGAAGAGTTAAGACCTTCAGAGTGGGAAACGGAAGAGACACTTTGATAGAGATTAGACAGGAGATCCCGTGCCGAGATGTGCACCGAGGGCAGGGCTGCAGGACCCTGGGAAGGGGGCAGGGAGCTGATGCAGCTTTTGGCCAATTCTGTACCCTCCTGTAATCCCCCACCAAACAAAACTGACCCCCCAGCACCTCTAGTCCATAGGAGCCCGCAGGGAGCACTGGGGTAATCACGTGCTGGAGCAACCTTCTTTTGTGGGACACCAACACCCAACGCCAGTTTTGAGATGAAGACTGTCCATCTCACGGAGGTTTTAATAAACGCGGCTGCAGGGGAGAGGCTATGAGGGCTTGGGATGATCTTTTGTGTCTCATGAAAGTTGCTGCCACTTCCTTGAGCTGTTTCATGGGCTCCAGCACTGGCTTGGGCCTTCCATTGCTGGAATCCTGGACTTCACTTCCCAAGTGGGGTCTGCCCTTATGTGTTCCCCACACCCAGCTCCAGTGTTTGCTTGCAACCCCACCTGGAGTTCTGCGTCCAGCTCTGGAGCCCCCAACAGAGGAAAGATATGGACCTGTCAGAGTGGGGCCAGAGGAGGCCCCGGAGATGCTGCGAGGGCTGGAGCCCCTCTGCTGGGAGGACAGGCTGGGAGAGTTGGGGGGGTTCAGCCTGGAGAAGAGAAGGCTCCGGGGAGATCTTCTTGCGGCCTTCCAGTCCCTAAAGGGGCTCCAGGAGAGCTGGGGAGGGACTTTTTCCAAGGGCATGGAGTGATAGGACGAGGGCGAATGGCTTTAAACTGGAAGAAGGGAGATTTAGATGAGATATTAGGAAGAAATGTTTCCCTGTGAGGGTGGTGAGCCCCTGGCGCAGGTTGCCCAGAGAAGCTGTGGCTGCCCCATCCCTGGAGGTGTTCAAGGCCAGGGTGGACGGGGCTTGGAGCAACCTGGGCTGGTGGGAGGTGTCCCTGCCCAGGGCAGGGGGGTGGAATGAGATGATCTTCAAGGTCCCTTCCAACCCAAACCATTGTATGATTCTATGATCTATGAATACACAAGAAGAAAAAGTACCTTCCACAACCATTTTCATGCTTACAAACCAACAATGAGCAGCTACACGCTCCCTTCCAACTCTAACAGTTCAGAGGAAACGGGCAGGTGACAACAAACGGCTTTTCCAGGTAATGTCCCTCCCAGCCCTGAAGCAGCATCACTCCCAATCTCAGCAAGGGACCAGCAGGCAAAGCGTGGGGCCACCCATCACGTTCCTGTTTGAGCCGGTGCCAGGACCACGTCGGTATCTGCAGACAGGACAAGGCAAGACAGAGCCCTCCACTGACATCCTGCACTGCCGAGGCAGCCTTTAGCTCAGCCAACTTTTCTTCAGAAAGTAGACGCAATGCAAAACAGCCCTAAATCCATCGTACTTCAGTTGCTAATGTAAGTGGGAGATGGTAGATAGGAGGGTTTTGCCTTCCTATGGCTTCCAGCGTAAGGGCACAAGAGACTTTAATATTAAAAACGCTGTTACAACACTTTGGCTGAACTCATCCAGCGTGTGCACCCAGCTGCTCCGACTCGGATGGCCTGGGGGAAAGGGCACGGCTCCTCCCAACCAGCAGCACCTCTGCGCACACCGTGGCAACATCACGGCGCAGGAAAGGCATGGATGCGGCAGAGCCGGGAGCATCTGCTGTCAGGGAATTCCACCCGGTCCAGGGCTTGGCCACCCTGAGCTGACCCCCGGCACTGCCCCTGCACGGCTCTCCGGGGCTCAGCACCTTCCCTCTCGGTGCCGGCAGCGCCCAGGAGGATGCAAAGTGGAAATGTGTGGTTTTCTGCCGATTCACCCCAGGTGTGAGATGCTCTGTCCGGGACGGGCGCTGCATGGTGACCCATCGCATGAAGAGGGGAGGAGGTGGGGGGTGGAAGGGACCGGGCACCGGGATGTGCATCCTCCAGTTTCAGCTCTAACAACCCCGTCCATGGCCACAGGCAAGTTAATCGCAGAATCACGGAATCTCTCAAGTTGGAAGGGATCCATAAGGATCATCGAGTCCAACCCCCGAAGTTGCACAAGCCTTGTTTGTGCGCGTGTCCCCTCTCCGCCTAGCCTGCAGGTGTGCTGCAATAATGAATCAAGACAAAAACACCTCTGTTGCTTTGGGCTCTGACTCACACCCACCAAAGCAAAGGACTTCCATGGATGAGGACGTCGGCAGCTGCCCAAGGATTGCACAGGGGGCACAAGGCAGCACAGGCTCCACCACCGTCCCGTTCCCCTTGGCACCAGAGAGAATTAGCCCAAACCCATTGAGGTGGCTCCAGCCAAGGATGGGAGAGCACCACCAACCTCCAACAGGTTTGTGAGACTTCTGTGACACCCTTTAGCTGCAAGGAGTCACGTGTCCATGCCAAGCCTGGAGCCATCTGCATCTTGATGCTCAGGATATGTTGGATCCTCCAGAGATGGTCATGGAGACACATCCATAAAAACACAAAATGCAAAATTGGACAGTTTGCCTGCGCATGCCCCATCTCCAATAGTCTGATGGAAATCCTGTAGGGACCAAAGCCTCTTCCTTCTTCTCACCATGCTTTGCCAAACTGTTTTTCCACCCATCAACTTAATTTCACGGGTGCGCCCAAGCCTTCCTCGTCACGCACAGAGAGAACCCACTCCCACTCCTCTCCTCCCGTCACGCCATCTCAAATACCCTCAAATCCTGCAAATCACTCACGGCTGCCCGACGTGAGGCTGTGAGAGCCAAAAGCTTGGGGACACCTGACCGGGGTCAAAGCGATGCCAAAAAGGACTTGGTTTTCTGCTCCTCGCAGGCGCTGGAGCGGGTCGCATCCCTCGCGGGTCGCATCCCGGCGTTCAGGCAGCTGCATCCTCCCGTCGCTCTGGGAAAGACGCGATGGCGGAGACTCCGCGGAGCAACAGAGGCCGTTGGGAGCCTCGTGGCCTCTCCCCTCGTCCCCATTATCATGAGAAATCACAGCAGCGGAGCTCCGGGGAGGCGAGCGGCAGGGGCGGTCACTCCCTCCAGTCACCAGGACACCATAAATCACGCCCGTATTTTCCCCCTGCCAAGGTCCGCTGGCTCCGCTGCCTCCCCATCCCAGAGCCTGTTTTCTTTGCTGCTTATCTCAAATTAGGAAATCCACAGGAATTGCAGGCCGGGGAAGCTGTTTGTCAAGAGCCTCCCGGCCCTCGTGGGGATATTTTATGAGGGACTTTTGGTTTAGTTGCTGCTTTGTTTTCAAGCCCTCGGCTGCCCGCTTGCAGTGGGAGTTTGCTGGAATCAAAACTGGAGAAAAGCTCTTGGAATTCACCCGGGGAACAAAAGGGCTTTTGTGCAGGAAGGATTTGGAGGACGAGGCTGCTTTCGTTGCCGCTACCTTCATTTCTGTTTTCTCCCTGCCAAAGAGCACCTGCCGGCGGCGCCGGAGGAGGTGGGCTGCTGCCCGTGCCCGGGGGGGGGGACGCGTGGGGGCACGAGGACGGACACCTCCAGTGCCCGCAGGCAGCCGAAGCCCAGCGCTGCAGGCGGGAGGGCGAAGTGCTTTCCAAACGTTCATGCATCGTGGCGTGCAAGGCTTACCCGAGCCTTTCGGATGAGCTTCATGCTCCCTGCAGGGTGGGCTCTGCCCCTCCGTGCAGCAGCAGAACCCTAAAATGCCGCCCACGGGACGGGCAGGCTCTGCCGTGTCGGTGGGTGCTGCCACGCGCCGCAGCCCCCGGCACGAGGGGCTGAAGGTCCCCCGGCACGAGGGGCTGAAGGTCCCACGGCCAACGTGTGAGCGGGGATGCTGCGGGTTCGCCCGCAAGCTGGGCATCACTCCCGGTAGAATCAGAACGGTTAGAGTTGGAAGGGAACTTAAAGATCATAAAGGGAAGGGAGCTTAAAGTTGGAAGGGACCTTAAAGGTCGAGGGAGGTCATCCTCCCCCTCTGCTCTGCCCTGGGGAGGCCACATCTGGAGCACTGTGTCCAGTTCGGGGCTCCCCCGGGTCAAGAAGGACAGGGAACTGCTGGAGAGGGTCCAGCAAAGGGCTACGGAGATGATGAGGGCACTGGAGCATCTCTCTTATGAGGAAAGGCTGAGGGACTTGGGGCTTTTCAGTCTGGAGAAGAGAAGACTGAGGGGGGATCTCATCAATGCTCATAAATCCTTCAAGGGAGGGTGCCAGGGGGATGGGAACAGTCTGTGTTCAGTGGTGCCCAGTGACAGGACAAGAGGGAACGGGCACAAACTTGACCATAGGAAGTTCCATCTCAACCTGAGGAGGGACTTCTCTCCTGTGCGGGTGGCAGAGCACTGGCACAGGCTGCCCAGAGAGGTGGGGGAGTCTCCCCCTCTGGAGCCATTCCAAACCCGCCTGGACGCCGTCCTGTGCCACTGCTGGAGGTGCCCCTGCTCTGGCAGGGGGTGGCACTGGGGGAGCTCCAGAGGTCCCTCCCGACCCCGACCAGTCTGGGATTCTGGGATTCTGTGATCATCCAGTTCCAACCCCCTGCCGTGGGCAGGGACACCTCCCAAAGGACCGGGGTGCTCAACATACTCCACTTGCTTTTTTTTTAACTTCCCCTTATCCACCAAGATTTCACCTCAAAAGGCCACAGTGCATGACCACATGCAGCTACGGGGCTCTGACCGGCCCCCATACAGGTATGTAGCAGGCACCAGTGTGTCTCCTACATTCACCATAAAAGCAGGCGCCCCATCCGCCTCAGCCACGGTGGGAGCAGGATTTGCCTTAAATCCACCGGCCCCAACCCAGCTACAAACACTTCTACACTTCCCAAACCCGCCGCTCCCTGGAAAACTCGACACACTAAAGGAGCATCCACCTCCCTTCCCCACTGCTCTGCGGAGCCTCAAAACCCCATCTTCCTCAGGTCTGGCTGCAGGGAGCCGATGAGGATGCCCTCTCCATCCGACAGACTTTTCCCTCGAGGTCTCCCTCCTGTTTCAATTTGGCTTTTCAGGTTTTTTAACCGCGCTCGGTGCGGCTGGGATTGTCTCCCAGTGGATCCCGCACAAAGCAGCATCGCTGGCAGAGCGAGGACCCTGCAGCAGAGCTTCATTTCCCCTGAAAAAAAAAAACCAACCCAAAACAGATCGGGTTCTGCATCTGCCGCGGCTGCCCGGATTCCGAGGGGC
>VUYV01000118.1:1759000-1771411 GCA_008711295.1 Anarhynchus alexandrinus | reverse complement strand
CCCTGATGGGCAGGAGGGCTACGTTAATCCACGTGGTCCAGCATCCGCTGTGCTCCTCAGGGGAAAATAGCACCTCTGGGATGAAAAGCTTTAATAAATAGCGCCAAAGTTGTACAAGACACCTCCAGACTGAATTACTTCTCTTCAGTCCCCAAGTTGGCAGCTGGCAACTGTTTGTTTCAACGAAAAGCGTTGAACTGAAGATAATTTCGGGACCGCTTTCCTCTTCTGCGGTGCAAATAACACTCGGAAGAATTTCAAATCAACGCCTCATTTTCTTCCCAGTGAAATGCTGCTCACGCTCCGTCCTCCACCCACGGCTCGGGCCAAACACATGAGTTGATTAGAAATCCGGTGGCAATCTCGCCCGGAGCTTTTCCTGCATTAGAAGAAGGCGGCGGCACCCGCAGCACTGGCAGGGAAGGAGAGGATCCGCTTCCTTGCTTCACGTCTTGGCATGGGGAATTTTTGTAAAGGTTCGGCCAAATCATAGAATCATAGAATGGTTTAGGTTGGAAAGGACCTTGAAGATATTGTGATTAAGTTTCCAACACGGTCAAGACTTTGACCGATCTGCCTTTGTGCTACCCCATTACACAGCTCTCTTTTGCTATTCTTTTTTTTTGATTTAAGAACTTATTTGCTTATTGTTGCATCTAAATTATTAAAGATGGTATTTGCCGGTTCGGGACAGCGTAGATGGGAGGAACTAACTCATGCTCCCTCTGCTGGCAATGCCTCCCCGCAAACGGGTAGGTCCTACTTTAAAAACCCACAGTAACCCTATTCACGGCGAGAAGCCCCGGGCAACCGCAGGAAAGCCAAACCCACGTCCCCCCAGAGCCCCGGCACCCACCCAGGTCTCCGGCACCGCAACTTTGGGCACTAACCCAACGTGGAGCAGGACAGGAGGCAGGAGAAGAACTGCAACAACAGCGGCTACCCCAAGAACCCACCGGCGGCAGAGACGGGCGAGAACCGGAGCTGCTCCTCCACCACCGCTGCCGCGGCAGCCGTGAGTCTGTCCAACCGCGAACATCAAAGTCTCGGTCCTGCAACCACTTCGGCAACGTGTCTTTGGGCGCAGGAGGCGGCTCGGGAAGCCCAAAGCCCTTCACGTGGAGGTCTGCAGGACGCAGCGCAGCTCTCGGGGCTCCCCAGGAACCTCTTTCAAGTTCAGACTTCAGCCAGAGGTCAGAGTGAACTTCCAGCTCTCCTTCCAGACACCTGCTAAGAGCGTACGCTTGCTTCTGTGCCATATAATAAAGCGAAGCGAGCCGTACGTAAAGAACAAAAGCCTTTCCCCTGTTTATCATGCAATTTTATTTCAGTTTGGAAAACACGTTGAAGGAGCGCATCACGGCACGGTACTGTGGCAGAAGAGGGCAAAGCCTTTTTTTTCCTCAATAAAGCGTCTCTGACACAACTGGGAAGATTTTTTTTCTACCCGCATATGTCCACGTGGATGAAACCCCGTCGGGTTACGTCTCTCCACCCAGCCTTCTCCACCAGGAGCTGTACACACAAACCTCCCTTTATAAGCCTTTCTGTCAAAGCCTCCATAGAACTCCCCGGGCGAGGTTCGAGCCTGTAGTCTCAGTTATACACACACACACACGCTCGCAAACACAATACTGCTTTCTAAGTTGCAAGAACAGATATGCAGAAATGGGAAAAAAAGAAGCCAAGAGAGCGCAGGGGAGCATAAATCATCTACGCAGGTCCGTAACGTCCATCCTACTTAGCAACCAGGGCAAAATACATCCCCATCCTTGTAAATTCTTATGTGTGTGCTCAACCCCGAGCACATTCAGTCCCGCTCCCTCTTGCAGAAGGGCTCAGACGCTCCAAGTTTAGCACGTGCGCAAGCGGTTTCAAGATCAGAGCATGAAAAAAAAACCAAAATCCTATTTAGTTCCTCTTTTAAGGGGAAAGAAAAAAAATAATAATAAATTCCTCAGAGCCCACTGGTCCAAAGGAGGGCCCTGCTTGGCTGCAGCTGCTCCCCATCGGCTCTGATTCAATCCTCCAGACCGCTCCTTGCATTTCAGCTGCGGCAATGCCTTTTTCAAGCAAGCTCCCGGGGAAAAAAGTCATCCCCCCACCTCCTCTCTCTCCACCCATCGCAGGAGGTGCTGGCCGGGGAGATGCTCGCACAGGATGGGCCCTACGCGAGCGCGCTACGCGGCGCGGTAACGGGTTGTTGGCGCTGGAAGCGCTGGCATTGTTCTGCGGTCGGCGCAGGAAGAGCGAGAGGAGGAATGCTCTCCTATTGCAGGAAGCTGTTCCAGCCTCTTATCAGACAGAAAGCTGCTGATTTCTTGCGGGGGAAGTACCAAATGTTTTCGAGGGGAAGAAAAAAGGGGAAAAATAATAATAATAAAAAAATAAATAAAAAAAAATAATCACATGCTTAGCTGTAAAGGAAGCTGCCTAATGACATGAATGAAACTGAAGCCGTGCTGCGTGGAAGCGAGCTCTCTGCGCTGCCCGGCTCAGGTGGCTTCGAGCAAGGACACCAGCAGGGCGAGGGGGGGATTCTGCCCCTCTGCTCCACTCTCGTGAGACCCCACCTGCAGTACTGCCTCCAGCTCTGGAGTCCCCAACACAAGAAGGACATGGACCTGCTGGAGCGTGTCCAGAGGAGGGCCACGAGGATGATCCGAGGGCTGGAGCACCTCTTCTATGAGGAGAGGCTGAAAGAGTTGGGGCTGTTCAGCCTGGAGAAGAGAAGGCTCCGGGGAGATCTTATTGCGGCCTTCCAGTCCCTAAAGGGGCTCCAGGAGAGCTGGGGAGGGACTTTTTACTGGGGCATGGAGTGATAGGACGAGGGGGAATGGCTTCAAACTGGAAGAGGGCAGGTTTAGATTGAACATTAGGAAGAAGTTTTTCACTGTGAGGGTGGTGAGGCACTGTCCCAGGTTGCCCAGAGAGGTTGTTGAGGCCCCATCCCTGGAGGTGTTCAAGGCCAGGCTGGACGTGGCCTTGGGCAGCCTGGGCTGGTGGGAGGTGTCCCTGCCCATGGCAGGGGCGTTGGAACTCGATGATCTTCAAGGTCCTTTCTAACCTAAACCATTCTATGATTCTATGACATGTCCCTGCGCTGTCACCCCAGAGAGGTGCGAGCCCCGAGGTCCTTCTCTCTGCCACAAAGGTGTCTGCTGCCAATTCAGCCTTTCTCGTCTCCAGAAAGCAACTTACTACTAATCATCTTTGAACACAGCGTCTGTGTCGCCCTCCCCAGCTGCTGGGGACTATTTTGGGCTCTCCCTCCAGTTGAGATGCTGCTCTGGGAGGGGGGAATGGTTTGTGCTGTCCCTTCACGCGGTGCACCGCACCGATCTGCTCTTGCAGTGAATCTGTAAAACTGACTCCTTGGCAGGAATTCAAATTCTCCCCGTAGAGATGCTCCGAGCTTTGTTAGCAATGAGCAAATTACTGGTGTCCTTGGGAAAGGTGAGGAAGTCAGAGTCTATGTTAATTGCCTTAATTTTTTTTTCCAAAGGGTATCTCCCAAAGGACAGCTCTGTGCCACACAGAACGGCTCTCTGGTTACACAAGTACCTGTGTATAGAATGGCTGTCGTGGCTTATTCCATAGGTATCTGCATAAACTTCAGTTTTAAGTATGTTCACCGTTTTATCAGACTTTGTGCTTTATTTGAGCCAAGCACTCTTTGTCTCCAGCCCGGTTTCTCCCGGTCGGTTATTAGGGGATTACGGTTTCCATCTCTTATAGCTAAAAAGCAGAAAACACTTTGGAACAGGTTGAAAAACAACAGTCTCCAGAGCATTGCCTTTCTTCTCCTTTAATAGGCTGCTCTGTCAGCCCTGCGCTTGTTAAATGAGAGAAAAATCTGTGGGCATGCAGTGAAGGTCAATCTTGTGGTTTTTGAAAACATTTAATTAGTACGGTTAAGTACTGAGGTCCGCTTGGGAGTGAGCTTCTGCATTAACCATCAGCATCCTTCAATCCGGAGACGCAGACCCGCAAGAGGGGACTCCAGGTTAAGTCTACATCTCCGCGTCCAGAACTTCAGTGGTGGTCAAACCTGGGATGAGAACTACCGGGGTCTCCCTGTCCCGTCGGTAGCTCCGAAACCCACGTGGGGTTGGGAAACGGAGCTCAGAGCCCCCCCGGCCGGGTCCTGCCCCTCCTGTGCAGGGGTTGGGGCGACCTATGGCACCTTCAGGGCTGTCAAAAGCCCTGTGCTCTGGCTGGGGCTTCTGCCGAGGCGTTTTTGCGAAGCGCTGAGGTTCAGCGCTTAGAAAACTCTACTTGAGGCGCAGCTTTGCCCAAAGGGGAGGTGGCACATTGACGGTAGCGTGTAAAGTCCCCGTCTTTTCCCTCATCTAACTGGCAGAAGGGGAGAGCTGCTCCTAACCCCTACAGTTGTCCCACTCCTTGCGTGAAGCTACAACCAATGTCACAGATCTGCACTTTAAGCCCCGGGCGGTCGCCTGCATCACCGCCACGATCGCAGGCTCACGCCGCCTTTTTAAAAGGCCACCGCATCAGCTGTTTGGGCGCAGGAATCAGCCCTTGCGACGCCAAACTTGGTTTTATTTCTTCATACTTTTGCAGCACTGCAGACCCTAATTGCAGGCAATTAAAGCAGCCCTAGGAAGAAAGGGCCGTGTCGAAATCAAAGCTGGAAAGTGTGCCTCTGCGCGGCTGCCGGCTGCCAGCGCTGGAGAAGCGCCCCGGGAAGAAGGAGCCGGTGCCAAGGGCAGCGCCGGGCGCTGCGCAAACCCTCCGCGCAGAGAAAAGGACCTTTTCATCTCCCGTGCCCCGGTTTTTAAGCGAACGCTTCACCTCCTACGTGCGAGTACTTGTGCGAGCCTGCAAGTCTAGCGGGCTCTCACCGGGGCTGCTGCGGACCGCACGGGAGATGCTGAGAGCTGATGAGAGCAGATACCATGGAGCGAGTCCAGGGAAAGAAACCAGTAATCGATGCAGCGTTTGCCTTCAAAATTCCCTCCCTCTTTCTTTTTTTTGGTGCGGGTACTCTGGGAAGTCTGTCTTTGCCAGATGGGGACTTCCATTGCTTGAGAGCTGTCAGAACAACAAAAGACTTTTGAGTCATTTTCTATATCTGACCTTGAACTACCGGAGAAGCAATAAACATTCTTAAGAGGAACGATAACACGGAGCGAAGCTGTAATTTTAAAACGTAACTTGTCGCTCGAGTGTCAAACTCTGCCGAAAACGCACAACTGGGGAACCTCAGGGTGAGCCCCCGTTGCAGGATGAAAAGAAGTGCAAAACCATGTTGCCTGGGACTTCCACAGAAGAAGAGCCAGATGATGCTCCGAGGCCATTTGGCGCCGATAAGCGTTGTTTCACCGAGTGCAATTACATATTTTTGTTTAGAAAAAGATTCTCCTTCAAAAGCAGCTACCGAGTCGATGCTGATTCAGCCTTCATTAAAGGCCTCTTACTGCAGACACAGCGAAGCGTTGACTCCTGCACTTATTTTCTATTGCTGCCTTATCTTTGGCATCTCATCTGCAACTTCTGCTGGGTTGCTGTTGGGTTGGTTTTGTTTTTTTTCCATTGGTTTCATCTGAGCGCAGTAGAAGTGGATGCTGCTCGGGCTTCGGTTCTAATGATTTCTGACCTGCTCGGGTGCAGGCTAGGAAAACCTACCCTCGATTATAAAACTGCCAGCTAAGTAGGCTAACAAAACAGCCAGAGCAAGAAACTGGATCAGCTCTGCTCGGCGAAGTCTTCCTGCTCAAAGAGGGGAAAAAAAAAATAAAATAAATGCTTTCTTTCTCTGCAATCTTCCTTAAAAACACGAAAGTATCTCAGCTGCAGAGGATGCTCCCTCCAGCTGCGTGCACGGCACTCCGCTGCCTCCAGCACCCTCCTAAGCCGTGGCCGTGGCTCCCACCCCAAACTGCCCTCCTGACGCGCTCGGACGCTGCTCTCCCCGCGCTCCCATNTCCAGCACCCTCCTAAGCCGTGGCCGTGGCCGTGGCCGTGACTCCCACCCCAAACTGCCCTCCTGACACATTCGGACACTGCTCTCCCCGCGCTCCCACGAATCCTCAACTTGAGGACGGGATGCAAACCCGGAGCGCCGCTCCGCCGCAGCTTTGCCGGCAGCAGCAGAGCCGGGTGCCCCCGGTTTGGAGCTCCCCCGAAGGATGTTCAGCATCCGCCTGCAGCATCTCCGACGTTGCGATGACTCAGAAGCGCTTTGGCACCCCAGAGACTGCCACGGTGGGGCGAACCCTCTGAGACACCAACTGGGGCTTTGGGATTTCTAGCTGGAAAGGAAGGTTAGCTTTAATTTTGGCTTTGAGGCACGAGAAGGCCCTACAAGCGCGAGTCTCGGGCTTCTCCTCTCCAAATTGCTTTTCACTCAGCCAGGATTACTGAGCAGAAGGCGCTTCTGCGATTGCGCTCGTCAACACGCAGAATATTGTGGATTTGGAAGGCAGAAGCCATAAAAAGGATCGTTTTGCACAACGAGTCGATATGGAAATGGCACTGAACGGCCTTCACCACTCCACCACCACAGAGCATCATATCCAGCGTGGCACCGCTCCAGGGCCCGGCATCCGCGTTCCTGCTAACATCGCTCCCGCCGACAACCCCGATCCCTTCAGCCGTTCCCAGACAGGCCCTAAGGACGGCAGCTGAGGAACTCTGCAGGTAAGGACTTTTTTTTTTTTTTTAATTATAGCTCTGGCTATGTCTAAAATTAAAAGAAGAGTCCTGCGACTTATCCGGCCACCGGAGACTGACTCAACGCTTTCACTGGCGGCCACGCCGCCAACTCGTACAATGCACCGATTGCATGTCCCCCCCAAAAAACGTGAAGGACTGCAGCAAAGGACACTCCGTGTGCTCCGGTTTCTCCACTTTTCCCTTACTCGGAATTAGCGGTGGTGCCCGCGGGACGCCGTGACCTGCCCAGCCCAAGGCAGCCCGGCGGGCACTTCAGCTCCCCACGGGACGGGAGCAGAGATGCGGAGCTTTGCCTCAGGAGCAGGAGGAAATGCAAAGTCCATGGGATAAAGCCCAGAAGGCCGACCGCATCCTGGGCTGCATCAGCAGCAGTGTGGGCAGCAGGGCGAGGGGGGGATTCTGCCCCTCTGCTGCGCTCTGGGGAGACCCCCCTGGAGTGCTGCCTCCAGCTCTGGAGTCCCCAACACAAGAAGGACATGGACCTGCTGGAGCGTGTCCAGAGGAGGGCCATGAGGATGATCCAAGGGCTGGAGCACCTCTCCTATGAGGAGAGGCTGAAAGAGTTGGGGCTGTTCAGCCTGGAGAAGAGAAGGCTCCGGGGAGATCTTATTGCGGCCTTCCAGTCCCTAAAGGGGCTCCAGGAGAGCTGGGGAGGGACTTTTTACTGGGGCACGGAGTGATAGGACGAGGGGGAATGGCTTCAAACTGGAAGAGGGCAGGTTTAGACTGAACATTAGGAAGAAGTTTTTCCCTGTGAGGGTGGTGAGGCACTGTCCCAGGTTGCCCAGAGAGGTTGTTGAGGCCCCATCCCTGGAGGTGTTCAAGGCCAGGCTGGACGTGGCCTTGGGCAGCCTGGTCTGGTGGGAGGTGTCCCTGCCCATGGCAGGGGGGTTGGAACTCGATGATCTTCAAGGTCCTTTCCAACCTAAACCATTCGATGATTCTATGATTCTAAAGGCAGGGAACCCCACGGGAAGGGGTGGGAATGGCCCGCGTGCCCCCGCAGCGGGGGTAACAGGCACTGGGCATGCACAGGGGAGGGCTGCAAGCGCGTTCCCGCTCCTATGCTACCCAAGCTCCCACGCTGTATTTCTTTTTCCTTCTTTTTCCAACTTAAAAAGGGGATCAGAGCTCGTTTCAGAGGTGGTGTTTTTAAATCGGTTTCTGAGAGGCTTCTATAGGCGGTGTTACCGCTCGTCGCAGCGAGAGAGAACGGAGAAGCGACACCAAACACACGTACTGTTTGGAGAAAACAACCCCAACTTTTCAGTCATCTTGTACGTCTGCAAGCACAGGACGCAGAATTTGCAAATCTGCCGTGTGACTTTGGAGGTAACCGCGTGCCCTCGACGCCGGTACTCTTGCAGGAATGAAGTGTCTCATCTCTGTAAATTACTCCTGTGGTTTTAATTGAGCCTCGTTTGCTTCACCTTAGCAGTCTGTGTCGCGGGAGGGAATGCACCCCAAAGGCAGCTGCTCTTTTTTTTTTTTTTTTTTTTTTTTTTTGGTAAATAAAGAAACAAACGAGCAACACTTAGTGGGGCAGCGAGAAACCTGAACTTTTTTCAGCTGGGAGGAGCCAACAGACCTCCGCTCCTTTGCCCCTGCAACTTTTATTGCTATAATTACTTCTATAGTTTGAGCTTTTAAATGCTTGGGTTTTCCCCGTCCCTGCCGAGCACCACGGAGCTGCTGCCCTCACCCGCACGCTGCTGGCTGTCGGGACGTGTCGGGACGTGGGGACAGGGCACCCTGCGAATGCACGCTGGTTTTTGCAGCCCCAGTTTGGGCACGAAGGGCGCGAGGGCTCCTTCCCCGCGCAGCCCCGCGGCCGTGAATGCAAATGCCTCCGCAGCGCGAGGCAGAGGGGGCTCGGATGGTGTCCCCGTCCCCGCTGCCCACCTATGTACCGCAGTGATTTGGCCTTGTTTCGAGAGGACGAGGGGTAACGGCTTCAAACTGGAAGAGGGCAGATTTAGATGAGATATTAGGACAAAATATTTCCCTGTGAAGGTGGTGAGCCCCTGGCGCAGGTTGCCCTGAGAATCTGTGGCTGCCCCATCCCTGGAGGTGTTCAAGGCCAGGTTGGACGGGGCTTGGAGCAACCTGGGCTGGTGGGAGGTGTCCCTGCCCAGGGCAGGGGGGTGGCACTGGATGATCTTCAATATCCCTTCCAACCCAAACCATCCTATGATTCCATGATTATGCCAGGCATCATTTCTAGCCTAACACCTTCCACCCCAACCAGCTGCTTTTCTTTCTTCCCGCGTTGGTGAACTCCTCCATTGCATAAGACTTCTAAACCTCATCAATAAACATTTGACCCATCTTAACCCAAAGCACGTAGGGAGGCACCTGCGGCGCAGAAGCGGTCCCGCAGAGCGGGCAGCACACGTGCAGGGGCGAAACAGTAATTTCTAAAATTCCCCCCCAAAAAAAACCCAAGAAACTAAACCAAAGACTTGACCCGCAATGGGGCTGTGTTTGCTGCCGGCCCTGACCTTGCCAGCCCTGCGCCTCGCCGAGCGTGCCCTGCCCTCGCCGAGCGCCGCTGTCGCGGGAGGGTGTCCGCGGCGAGAAGCTGAGGTGGTGCTGACGAGGCAAACTGCACATTGCACAACCACCGGCAGCCTCGCGCTGCTGACGGGTTAATTTTATACTAGCAAAAACCTCCACCTACCTAGGATGTTTTCTTGTTTGGGGTTGGTTTTTTTAAAAAAAAATACAAAAGCTACCATTTAGGCTTTACATCTGTTCCACTGAGCCTTCTAGCTGGGGGAAAAAAAAATAAGAAGGGAGCACTTTTCATATAAAATGTAGTATTTTGAATAGGTGCAGGGCCTTTGGTCAAAGTCCATAGGGTACCCGTTCAGCCAGCATCACGTGGGCCGTGCTTCTCATAATCTCTGTATCCCATTTCAGCGAGAGCAGGAAAAAAATGTGTTTGAAACAACAAAGTCTGAGAATTAGGAATGAGATTAACGGACGGCAATATTTAGTAGTTAAACGTACCTCATTTCAATGTGCTACTTATGAATTAGGGCTCTAACGGGAACCGCTCCCCCTTCCCTGTTCTTATTTCAATGGCGAAATTTGCATCTTTGCAGGTTGCTTCTCTGATGTGGGCTTCGTGAGTGAGTAATTCCCCCATTACAAGGAATTCTGAAGACTCTTGAATGTATCTGCTGTCACGAGAGTTCAGATTTATAGCCTCAAACTGTGTTTAGCTTGTAATTAATACGGACTTCCGCATTTTTTTTTTTTTCTCTTCCAGAATAATATCCTATTAGTCATGACAGCCAAATGTGCCACATTTGGGCAACGATTCAACAACTTCTGAGCTACCATCAACATCAAGTCCCACTTGTCCGGAGCGGGAATCCTCTCTGAAGGTGAGAAACGGACCGCAGGGACCTGCTGCTGCGCTGGGGGAAATCTTATTTTCTACGGACTAACCGTAAAAATACCATATAGCAACTTAAAATAAATAAATAAAGACATAAAAATATCATTTGACGACTTAAAAGAGGTAGAAATGAGTACGGCCCCAGTGGTGTCTTTCTGACTTGATCTGTATTTTGTTGAGCGCAAAGTCTTCGGGAGCCCGCGAGGGGCACAGGTAACGCCGCGGCGGCGGCCCGCGGGCGCGACGCTGACAGCATCTGCCGCTTCCCGCTACGGACGGGGCCAGAACGAAACCGTCGCCTGCGAACTCCGGGGAGAGTTTTACCTTCCGCAGCGCTGCGCAGAGCGCCGATCGCCTCCGCCGCTTCGCGTGGCACAGGTACGGCGCGAGGAGCGGTTCTGCCCTCTTCACCAGGGGAGACCCCTTGCAGGGGATAAGTCTTATCAGAGAATAACCCTCCCTTTTACCGTCCCCCTGACAAGCGGCATTAAAAAAAAATTAATCTCTGGCAAATTCTCAGAACAACTTTGGAAATGATTCAAAGTAGGAAGAGGGCTCTGCAGCTCAGCAGCTGGCTGAGGCTCCGTGCAGTATTTTAGAAAGCTGACGAGGAACCTCCTGTGCAACACATGAAAGCTGATCCTGAAATGCAGATTATGCCTCCCTTAATTCATCCTGAAGAACGATACCTCTGCTGCAAACCCCGGAGCTGAAACCCCTTCCCGAGCAAAACCTCAGCCCCAACAGCTGAACTCGGAAAACTTATCTGTGTCAGGAATTCAAACTTAGACGCTGGTATTGCAGAGCGTGAGATGGACGGAAAACGGATTCGAGAATGATGCCATTCATTGAGATCGCGTTTTGTGGGTTGGCTACTTGTATTTTCCCATTTTCCCGGTACCGAGGAGGACGCACAAGGCCACCGCTGGCGAGCGTGGGGGCGAAGCGGCCCCCCGGGAGGGTGGGCTGCAGGGCCACCACCGCGGGTCCCTGCCCGTCACCAGCTCCGCACCGGCAGGCTGTCCCACCCCGAGACCTTTTGGGGACCCCCGGGAAGGGGCTGCCCCCCTGCCCAGCCCCTGCCCCTCTGCGGGTCTCGCAGGGACCCTCCGGCGAGCGGCGGCGCGCGGTGGGTATCATTCGGTTCAATTTTGCATTATCAAACTTCCTTGGCTCTTTCTATTGGAAACTTTTACAATTCTCTGCTTGGCTGGAAAAGATGACTGCAGCAAACCCAAATTAGGAATAAATTATACAACAACTTTACATTTTTCTTACAAAGGAAAACTGTGTGGCGAGAGCTGCGAAAGCACCTCCTTCCGCTGTCCTCCCCGCCAGGCTCACAGTGGAAGGCCACCAACTTCACAGATGTCTGGGTTGGGTTTTTTTAAAAAAAAAAAAAAAGAAAAACAACAAACAAACACCAAAACAACACCAAAACGGCCCAGTCCCAGTTTGGGAACCGCTCTCCCACCGGGCCGTCTCTCGCCCCCCGCGTCCCCCATACGCGCGAGCGCGAGGAGAGGCAGCTGCAAGAGCGAACCCCAAGCGCTGAAAAGAAGCTCCAAAAAAGCTGCATCTGTGCGGTCAGGCGCTGACATCTGCGCATCTATTTCCACAATGAATGGCCGGAGCAACAACTCCTGAAACATCCCAGCCCGCTCTTGCAGGGACTATCGCATTCCCGCAGCATTTTTTGCAATATTAAATTCTCCACGTACACACACACACACCCCCCAACAACAACAACCACCACCACCCCTTTGCAGGACGTAGAGCTGCCCCAGAATAATCACTGAAGTTAAAAAAAGCGAGATTGAAGCTTCCCCACCGCGCTGGCAAAAAAAATAAAAATAAAAAATAATTTAAAAAAAATTAATGAGTGTTGTCCCCTACCCAGAGTGTTGTCCCCTACCCAAAGAGTGTTGTCCCCTACCCACAGAGGCCCCTCCCGCTGCATCCCGAGGGCCGAGCCCTGCTCCCAAATGCCACCGCAGCCCTTCTGCAGGCTGCGCGCTGCCGACCACACTGCGCCTCTGACCCAAAGTTACCAAATATTAAGTTTGGGGGGGGGGGGAGGCAAGAAATCAGTGGAAAATGATCTCAGTCCTGGCACCAGAACAATACTTTCCCATGGAAACATAGGTATATATTTAATTCCTGCTAACTCCGCTCAAGTTTCACCTTTCATCCCCTCCGCCGACTTCTTTAAAAGTTGCCTTTAATTCCGCGCCCGCGATTCAGCCGCGACTCGTCCCTGCATTGCCCCGCTGCATCCCCCCCCCCTCTCCGCCACCCCCCCCATT
>VUYV01000118.1:1741211-1757700 GCA_008711295.1 Anarhynchus alexandrinus | reverse complement strand
GGGGGGGGGGGGGGGGGGGGGGGGGGGGGGGGGGGGGGGGGGGGAGGTGGGCGGGGGGGGGGGGGGGGGGGGGGGGTGGGGAGAAGTGCCCGCGGAGGCACGCAAATAGCGCGCAAACAGCCAGAGCGCCGCGGCGGCGGCTTTCCACGGGGGTGCGCGCCTGCGGTTGCGGGGTGATGCGCAGAGGTGCCGCGGGTCGCCCGGGTTTTTCCCCAAACTGCTGTGGCTGCAGGGGAGCGAGGTCCCTGCCTGCATCCCCGCCTCCATCTCTGCCTACATCCCTGCCTGCATCCCTGCCTGCCTGCGCCCCAGCCTGCATCCCCGCTTGCCTGCACCCCTGCCTGCATCCCCGCCTGCATCACCACCTGCATCCCTGCCTGCCTGCATCCCTGCCTGTGCCCCTCCCTGCACCCCCCCCTGCCTGCATCCCTGCCTGCATCCCCGCCTGACTGCACCCCTGCCTGCACCCCTGCCTGCATCCCCACCTGCCTGCGCCCCTGCCTGCGTGCTGCGCAGTTCCATGATGCGGGGGGGCATGTGCGATGGCTGCCGGATGTCCTCCTGCTGTTACTGGGTGTGGGGGGAAGGTGGCATCCACCCAGGGCGGGATCCTGAGGCTGCGGGTCCAGGCTGGGATGGCGGGATGGAGGGATGGCGGGATGGAGGGATGGCGGAATAGAGGGATGGTGGGATGGCCACGTCCAGGGCAGGGTGGAACTGTGGGAGCGTTGCCCATGGGGGTCTTCATGCGGTCACCCCAGAGCCCCCTCCGCATGCTGGGGTGCGGCTGGCACTGCCACCCACGGGTGCACACATGGCCTCTGCCACCCGTCACCCCACACCGGCCGTGGGGGAGCCCATCGCCGTGTTCTGGTGCAGCACAGTGAAAACCAGAGACATCAGGGAGGTGAAATACAGCGGAAAGAGGAAAAAGACACACTCCGTTCTGTTTCCATCGGGTTTAGATTTTAAGGATCCATTGGAGAACAACCTCTTGCTTTTGTGCTCGTACGGTGCCGGGGGCGTTACGCGTTCTGCGGAGCGCGGTGGTGCCCGGGCTTAGCCACGGCTCTTACCCACCTTATATAACGTTAACAATTTCTTAATCTTTTTCTGTTTTTTTTCTTTTCTTTTCTTTTCCGCTTGCAGGCAGAGCCGATGAAGCGAGTTTATCCCAAGTCCAAAGCGGAGCGTTTTCCGAGGCGCTCAGCTCAGCCCCCCCGTGCGCTGACGGAGGTTTCCCATGGGAAGAGCCAGTGGAGCCCATGCAGTGACGTCCCCCCCCTGAGATGGGGACACTGTCCGGGTCACAAACGCAGCTGTACGCTGGGCTGGGGAAGATGGGGACCCCCTTGTGTCCGTAGGAACCCCATTTTGGGAAAAAGCCCCTGAGACAAAGATAAGATAGGCCTTGCTAAAGCAGTGCTTTACATTAAATATGTGGTTCATTATAGGAGAATATGGAATAATAATAATAAAAAATAACTAAGCGCTAAGAAAGAATAATAATAATAAAAAATAACTAAGCGCTAAGAAAGAATAATAATAATAAAAAATAACTAAGCACTAAGAAAGACGTGATTTAAAAACATTTGCATCTAAGTTAGTGCCGAGGGTGTTTACACCCCAGCAAAATATTGATGAAAAAAGGTATAAAAGCCAGTGAAAAGGGTGCGTGACCTTTGTCCCTTGGGCTGGAAAATGCGTATTGGGGGGGATTTTGCCGCAGCGCCCCCACGCCGCCCCGTTTCCCAGCCGGCCCCGTGCGGCGCAGCTCGCGCCGGGCGGCCGTCGCGCGGGGTTTTGCCATTTTTAGCTGCGAGGGCCGAAGTCTGAAGGAGGCTGTAAGCCTCAATCAGGGATCTGTTGGTGTAACTTTCTGATGTTCGGAGTGTTTTGGGGTGAGGGAAATGCGCTGCTGAATGCGGTCCCCCCCGCCAAACTTGCAGCTAGAGCAAATCCTTATAGCCAAGCAGTAAATCCCCCAAATGAAAGGTTTACGATGGAAATGCTGACAAACCCTTAACGTGTTACGAGCGGCGGCGTTACAGTTCAGTAGCTGTAAGGTAAAGGAGCGGCGGCGCGGGCAGCCTGCGAGGGTCGGCCTTGTGGCGATGGAGATGTGCAGCGAGGCAATGGCTTTTGGTTCGCTTTAATCTTTCTGCTGAACTTCTGGTGAACTTCTAGTGGTGCCCAGTGACAGGACAAGAGGGAACGGGCACAAACGTGACCATAGGAAGGTCCATCTCAACCTGAGGAGGGCCTTCTCTCCTGTGCGGGTGGCAGAGCACTGTCAGAGGCTGCCCAGAGAGGTGGGGGAGTCTCCCCCTCTGGAGCCATTCCAAACCCGCCTGGACGCCGTCCTGTGCCACTGCTGGAGGTGCCCCTGCTCTGGCAGGGGGTGGCACTGGGGGAGCTCCAGAGGGCCCTCCCAACCCTCACCAGTCTGGGATTGTGGGATTCTGTTGGTCTAACTTCCACTCAGGTGCAAAATAGGGGATGCTCCTTTGGTTTTTCACGAAGTTTTTGGATGAGCGTTAGAAGAACACCCATCCGGCGAGACCCAGAGCTTGGTGGTTTTAAGGCATTTTTTTCCCATAGAGGATGGAGTCCTTGTTCTCCACAGTTTCCCGGAGGACTGGCTGTGTCCCACGTGCTCCAGGACATCCCCATGACATGCAGGAGCTGGAGCACCAGCCCAGCCAAGCCTGTGTTGTGCTGCTGGCACCCAGCAAACAGCACAATATAAATTTGAACTATTTTTTTTTTTTGATGCTTTCCCAATTCCCCCTCCCCAAAGGCGTGCGGGGATGTGGGATCCCACTGCAGCACTGCCTTCCTCAGAATTGGGGCGCTCTTGTATGGGGCCCTACCAACACCGAGGGAAATTTTCTCCGGGTTTGAGTGAGTGGAGGCTGAGCCGGGGACCTGCAGAGACGTGTCCCGCGCCATGCGCTGCGCAGCGCTTCGCGCGTGTGGGGCTGGAGGGTGTGTGAAGTTCAGGCGGCGGGCGAGTCTGGGCAGGCTGCGGTGGCACCAGGCGGTGGGGATGTGCGGTAGCGCTGTCCCCGGGCTGGGGGGCTGCCCCGGGGCGGGGAGGGGGGCAATGAGGGCTGCAGCCTTCCCCGGTGCCTGCGGGATGCCCTGACCGGGAGCTGAGTGGGGATTACAGAACCATAGAATGGTTTGGGTTGGAAGGGACCTCGAAGATCATCCAGTCCCACCCCCTGCCCTGGGCAGNTAAATTGGAGGGGACCTTAAAGACCATCGAGTTCCACCCCCCTGCCATGCAGGGACACCTCCCACCAGCCCAGGTTGCTCCAAGCCCCGTCCAACCTGGCCTTGAACACCTCCAGGGATGGGGCAGCCACAGCTTCTCTGGGCAACCTGCGCCAGGGGCTCACCACCCTCACGGGGAAACATTTCTTCCTAATATCTCATCTAAATCTCCCCTCTTCCAGTTTGAAGCCATTCCCCCTCGTCCTATCACTCCATGCCCATGTAAAAAGTCCCTCCCCAGCTCTCCTGGAGCCCCTTTAGGCACTGGAAGGGGCTCTAAGGTCTCCCCGGAGCCTTCTCTTCTCCAGGCTGAACCCCCCCAACTCTCCCAGCCTGTCCTCCCAGGATGTCAGTGGGTGACCCCATGGAAGTCCAAGGGGGCTTCCACGGGCAGCGCATCACCTTTGCCATCAGCTTTGTCAAGTGGGACCAAAAGGCTTTTATTATCTTTATCATAGAATCATAGAATCATAGAATGGTTTAGGTTGGAAAGGACCTTGAAGATCATCGAGTTCCAAGCCCCCTGCCATAGGCAGGGACACCTCCCACTAGACCAGGTTGCCCAAGGCCACGTCCAGCCTGGCCTTGAACACCTCCAGGGATGGGGCCTCAACAACCTCTCTGGGCAACCTGTTCCAGTGCCTGCTCACGATTGCTCCAGCGCAGCGTCCAGCCTTCAAGCTCGGCATTTAATTTTCCCTCGACAGATCTTTTTTACTTTTAAAGTCTAAATTCTGCAGACAACAAGACCAAATCTCCTTTGCCCTGAGTAGGAATCGCCCTCCTCCCGCCCAGTAAGAGGCTCAAGTCCCATCTCTCCTGTTCGGACCATCTCCTCCTGCGGTCAGTGGCGCGGCCGAGCTGCAGAAAAGGCCACTTGTCTTCTGAGGAGTTGTTATTTTTTTAGGAGGACTCGAGTTGCCGGTTTTGTTTACAGTAAAACACTTTTGATTTGCCGGGCAGCAATGAGCAGCCGCTGAAGCAGAACAGAAAAACCTCTTCTCGAACGGTTCTGATGGCCGCGGTGCATGGAGGAACCAGCGCGGTGCCTCGTGTCCCGCCACGCATATAGGTAAAGTCTCCAGGAACATCACTTTAACCATCTTGTGTCAGTAAGTAGTGCCATGCCGTGGGCATCCCTGTGCGACGGCTTTTTAGGAACTAAATTACCGAGTTCGGAGTGGGTGTGAAATACAGCAGCATCGCCAAGTCCCCGGGGAGAGAGCCGCTGGGCGGGAAGGGGGTCACTACGGGGGGGAATCCGTAGGGCTGAACCCACAGATCTGATCTCTGCACCCGGGTCTGGCCAGAACTTTTCCTCTAGTATTTCCTCTGTATGTAGTCGTTTGAATTTTATACGTGTTAGGGTTTGTTTGTTCCCCCTTCCAGCTTGCTCCTTCATCGCTAAGAAACGTGTTTGCTGCAGAGCGGTTGGACAAACACGCTGTGGTTTCAGGGCACTACCAAATAAAAAAAAAAATAAAAAAAAAATCTCCTCCCCGCGTTTGTAAACAAGGGATTTGCGCCGAAATATGTATTTGTTTTAGACACGATTTCGTTTCCAGCGTTCGCTTTGATCGGGGCGCTTGGAAGGCGAACCGCGTCATGTGGTGGGGTTTGTCCAGTAAAAATACAATTAGAGGCTTCGGTTTCAGTGCTTGCGCGAACAGTCGCTGGTGGATAATCTGGAGGCCAAAAATTAATCCCAGCGCTCTGTCCGCAAACGGCAGCGAGCTGGAGGGGGGCAGCTTCCCAAAGTCGCCCTGCGTCGCTCTCGCCTGAGCGTTGTCAGCCTTTCTTTATATATTTCGAGTTCTTCCGTCTCGGCGCGGAGGGATGGGGTTTCCTCTGCTTCACATCCCCTCACTAAGAATTCTTCGGAAAACTCACGTGCTGGTCCTGTGTGGTTCATAACAGTTATAAGCACAGAGGGTGTGAAACAGAAGCTAAACTGGTGTGTGAAACACCTCTGGTACCTCCTTGTACATCCTCGAACCCCGAGAGAAGGTTTTTTGGCCCCAAATGATGGTTTTCCCAGCGCGTCAGGCAGTGGGAAGCCGCCGTAGCTATTGCTCTGAAGCTCTTGTGTATTTTGGATGACAACCCTGCGCAGGGACGGACAGAAGTCGCGGTGTCTGGGAAGTGGGATCTTCCAAAAACAATAGGCTTGGCAAGCGAAGCAATGGAGGGGAGCAGCGGAGCTTGGTGAGCCGACTTCCACGGGGCAGGAGGTGGGACGGGCTCCAGCAGGACCTCTGCAGAAGGACCCAGAGGCTATTTCAGTTTCTTTCGGTTCCAGTTTGTGTTTTTGTTGGATTGTGCTGCTTCCAGCCATCGCCTCCCCTCGTGGGAATGGGAGCTGTGGAGGAGGAAGGATGCTGTGGGGCGAGCGTAGCGAGGGTCTGGCTTGCTCTGTCCCGTGAGGGAGCGTAACGGCGGCTTTTAGGGACAACAGGCAAGACAATGGGATTTTCAAGTGCCATCGGCTTTTTGTGCCAAGGGAAGTTTAGATTGGATATGAGGAAGAATTTCTTCACTGGAAGGGTCGTCAGGCACCGGATCGCGTTACCCAGGGCAGTGGTGGAGTCCCCATCCCTGGAGGGATTTAAGGGTCGTGTAGATATAGTGCTGAGGGACATGGTTTAGTGGTGGGTTGGCAGTGTTAGCTTAATGATTTGACTTGATGATCTTACAGGGCTTTTCCAATCTAGGAGATTCTGTGATCCTGTCCCTCGGACAATATCCCATGAATATACCTAACCAGTATAGGTTAGGGGTGGACCTGCTGGGAAGTAGTTCTGAGGAGAAGGATCTGGGGGTCCTGGTAGATAGTAAATTATCCATGACCCAGCAATGTGCCCTTGTTGCCAAAAAGGCCAATGGAATCCTGGGCTGCACAGGGAAGAGTGTGGCCAGTAGGTCGAGGGAGGTCATTCTCCCCCTCTACTCTGCACTGGTGAGGCCGCAACTGGAATACTGTGTCCAGTTCTGGGCTCCCCAGTTCAAGAGGGACAGGGAACTGCTGGAGAGTCCAGCGTAGGGCAACCAAGATGACTGAGGGACTGGAGCATCGCCCTTGTGAGGAGAGGCTGAGAGCGCTGCGACTCTTTAGCCTGGAGAAGAGAAGGCTGAGGGGAGACCTTATTACTGCGTACAAGTATCTAAAGGGTGGGTTGAAGGAGGATGGAGCCAGACTCTTTCCAGTGGTTCCCAGTGACAGGACGAGGGGCAACGGGCACAAGTTGGAACATAGGAGGTTCCGTTCAAATACACGGAAGAACTCCTTTCGGGTTGGGGTGGCAGAGCACTGCACAGGCTGCCCAGGGGGGTGGGGGAGTCCCCTTCTCTGGAGAGTTTCAAGCCCCGCCTGGATGCAGTGCTGAGTGCTGTGCTCTGGGCAGTCCTGCTTTGGCAGGGGAGTGGGGCTGGGTGATCTCTAGAAGTCCCTTCCAACTCTGAAAATTCCGTGATTCTGTGATTCCATGAAATTTCCCATCACTTTTTAGCTGAGGTGGCGGTCAGGAGATTGCCTGTGGGCAGGCGAATGCCGGCCGTTTCCCTGATGCTCCCGAGGTACAGTGGCCTCACCCGACTGAGCTGAAAACGTGAAATAGGAGGAATAAGCATGCTCAAGGCTCTGCCTGCTGCGGGGCGGGCGGGCGAGGTGGGGCGCTCTGCTAGAGATGAAGAAAGTGTAGGAAGTTCTCCAAGCCAAGAGGGACCAGCTGGGAAAAGGGGATGCTCCCGAGGGGACGTCTGGGGAAAGAGCTCAAAGAAAAGCCGAAGCGACCAGTGGGTGCAGATGCTGAGGAGGGGAATGCGGGTTGACGAGAGAGGAGGTGAGAAACAATGAGCCGTCTCGAGCACGAGCCGCTTATGGGAGCAGAGACCATCTGCTCTTCACCGGCCTGAATGGTGCCGAGCGATATCCTGCGTTCCTTTGTTCCCCGGTTTAAAGGGAACTGCAGGCTGCCCGTGTTTAAAGCCAAACGCGGTTCCTGAGAGCTCAGCCACGTCTTACCTTTTGTCTGGATTTCCTCCGTCTCCTTCTCCTCGAGTGTTTTCTTTCGCAGCCGTTTGTTCGTAGCGCGTTTTTCCACCTCGCCTCTCGAGTAGGTGGATGAAAAGCCCGGGAGGACGGTGCAGTTGGCAGAAGTTGAACAAACTGCGCTGCCCCGGTGGGATAGGCGGTAAAGTCTCTCTTTGTGGCTTTAGCCAGATCGCCGGGGAATTCAGAGAGGATAAAATGACCCGAGAACTAAGCACAGCTCATAAAAGTGGCCGAGGCCAATAAATAAAAACTACTTTTGACTTAGTAACCTAAGGAATAACAAGGTCTTGGAGCCGTAAACCCAGCTCGATAATAATAATGGGTTGAGCACGCTCTTCCCGGGGGGTGAGGGTGATGCTAATGTCTGTTAGCCGAAAGAAGAGGGACCGAGATGGAGAGCCATGGCATGTAACAGCCAGGTAGGATTATTTTTATTTTTTTTTTTTTAATATGAGGTTAACGCCCAGATGAACGAAAGCAGCCTCACACCACTGGCAATCATTTCCTTGGGGGCTGGGGGAAAAAGGTGTTTTTCTTCGGCGTGTCTTACACTGCAGGTCCCCTCCTCCTGGGACTCGCAGCGGTAGGGAGAGGCGGCGTGCCCTCGGTGCTTCTGCCTTTTGTAAAAAAGCCTGACGTTTTACCAGGTACCTTTTACACGGTCGCTTTTTTTGCTGTGTTGCTGTTGTCCGTGCTGGAGAGGTGCCCCGCGTGCAGGAAGCCCCCATCGGAGGTCCCGCTCCTCTGCCGCGCGTTGGGTTTGGCGCGGTGGAGGCAGCGCTACGCGTCGGGGCTGCTGGTGGGGGTTTTCATGCTACAAATATTGCTTGCTTTGTTACTGGTTGAATTTCCCCCCATCCGTACTCCACACGTACATATATATATACGTACATAATAGGTTCTCTGTTTACTTTGCTGAAGTAATGGACCAAAAGACATCCTTCGGGCATCTTGTGAGCACTTAGCTCAGCCCTCGGTCCCAGCGCTTTTGTGCTTTGCTGGACGTGCGGTGCTGGGTCCTCTCCCCCCGTGTGCATCCCCGGCCCGCCGCGGTGCCGCGGGCGCCCTGCTCACAGCCCTGCCGCTGCCCCGCTCCGCCGGGCCGAGCCGGGTGCTTAAATGTCTTTTGGGGTCATATCCATCGCCTTTAGTCTCCGTGGTGGTAGGAACTGCAGGTCCCTCGCCGGGTGTCATTGGAACGCCCAGCGGTGTGGGTTGGCTTCGTCTCCATCCCCAGGGCAGGAGCAATACAGCAAATTCGGAATCTTCTGAATTCCCGACCCACCAACACCTGAACCCTTTCAAAAGGCCGAGTAAAGCCCTGCACCCACCACACCGAGAGCTGAGGGAGCATTTAAAACCATAGAATCATGGAACCATAGAATTGTTGAGGTCGGAAGGGACCTTTAAGATCATCGAGTCCGACCATTAACCCAAACTGACAAAACCACTTCTAAACCACATCCCCAAGTACCACATCCACCCTTTTTTTAAACACCTCCAGGGATGGCGAATCCACCCCCTCCCCGGGCAGCCTCTGCCAATGTTTGATAACCCTTTCCGTGAAAAAAAAATTCCTAATATCCAATCTAAACCTCGCTTGGCATAACTTGAACCCATTTCCTCTCGTCCTATCACTTGTTACTAGTGAGGTCAGCCCCCACCTCTCTACCCCCTCCTTTTGGGTAGTTGTAGAGAGTGACAAATTCTCCCCTCAGAGAACCATTTAGGTTGGGAAAGGACCTTTAAGGTCACTGAATGACCGCTTCAAGGTTCCTCTAAAATCAGGGCGCCTTTAAGCCGCATTAAACAAATGCCCACCAGCCTCTGCGCGAGGAGGGCTTCTCCCTCCCGCCCGGGCAGGGCTGGGACAGGACCCCGGGGGACCAGGAGCTGTGGCCACCAGCCCCGCGGCACGGCTCGGTGACCGCGGCGGGGTTGCTGGTGGCTGGGTGTAGACGGAGGCACAACCTTTGGCCCGGCGGGTGGCGGTCCCTGAGCGTCACCTGCCCCGCGTCCCTCTCTCCCGGCCTTACGTAGGCGTTTAGGGTGGGTTTTTCTCGCCTTGCGGCGCTGCTCTGCACTTTGGACTTTGTTTCTCACCGGTTTTCCCCGACTCCTTCGTTCCGCCGATTTTTTTTTGTTCGCAGCAAAATGAGTCACAGTGTCATTCCCCAACCACGATTAAGGGTTCAACCGGAAAAGTCCCGTTGCTCTGGATCCCCGGTGGATGTGGAGCCGTGGCCGCTGGTGCTCCTGCATGGAGGGGGGCTTTCTGTGGGAGCCGGGCTGCAGCGGGGTCCCGGGTCCCACGTGGGGCTGAGCATCGCGGGGGGTGTCCCAGGGCTTCTGCGAGGCTCCCCGCTGCCAGGCTGGGGCTGCCTCTAAGCTCTCCGGGGTAGGGATGGTCCCTATCGCGAGGTGTGTGCAACCACCGCCGCCTGAGCGCTTGTGTCGAGGTGGTTTTCTTAAACCTTTATTATATTTATGTAGCTCGCAGGCTAATGTGATCTGGAGTTAATTACTGGAGCCGGTTTTCTTTGTGAATACATCTGAGGAGTTTGTCGAAAGCCTGCGGTAGTCTTTTGCCCTCCTGTTTAACATCAGACAAATTTGGGTGGCTCCGGGTAAACATCGGCATCGGGAGGACGTGGGCGCTGAAGGCGAAGGCGGCCGTGAGCCCCGCGCTGCTTTGCGGGGGGCGTCCCCTCTCTCGGTGAAAGCCCTGCCTCCCATGTGGCTGCCCCGTGATTTTTTGGGTAGGGATGCAGTGCTACACTGCGTCCCGACCCAGCCGGGATATGGTGGGACACCACCTGGAAACTTCTGGCGTGGAGGGCGCGAGGCAAGGAGAAGCCCAAATATTCGGGGCCAGAAGCCGAAGCCTTACCGGCAGCCAGGGAGAGGAAGGAGGAGGAGGAATCCGCTGGAAAAATATTCTCAAACATGGTTGAAGGAGGTTGAGCAGCTCCAAAAGTGAGATTCTGAGAAAAGCGGTGCTAAATAAGGACAGGTAGCGGCCTCTGTCTGAAGGGATATTTTTATTGGGCCGGCAGCAGGAAGCGTAATGTTCATTAAATGACGTGTGTATCTAGAATGATAGAATGATAGCATCATAGAATGGTTTAGGTTGGAAAGGACCTTGAAGATCATCGAGTTCCAACCCCCCTGCCATAGGCAGGGACACCTCCCACCAGACCAGGTTGCCCAAGGCCACGTCCAGCCTGGCCTTGAACACCTCCAGGGATGGGGCCTCAACAACCTCTCTGGGCAACCTGGGACAGTGCCTCACCACCCTCACAGTGAAAAACTTCTTCCTCATGTTCAGTCTAAACCTGCCCTCTTCCAGTTTGAAGCCATTCCCCCTCAGCCTATCACTCCATGCCCTTGGAAAAAGTCCCTCCCCAGCTCTCCTGGAGCCCCTTTAGGGACTGGAAGGCCGCAATAAGATCTCCCCGGAGCCTTCTCTTCTCCAGGCTGAACCCCCCCAACTCTTTCAGCCTCTCCTCATGGGAGAGGTGCTCCAGCCCTCGGATCATCCTCGTGGCCCTCCTCTGGACACGCTCCAGCAGGTCCATGTCCTTCTTATGTTGGGGACAAGAGCGTGCTGTGACACAAAGTCAGCCCGCGCGGCGCTTTTTTGAAGCGGGAAATGATATTTTATAATCCCAACAGCGAAATCCACTGGGAAGGGAACGCAGCGGGCGGTGGGCGAGTGTCTGGCGGCCGCCGGACGGGGGGACGCTGCCACGCACAACGGCGGCGCTGATGAAAGATACCCGTTGTCTGCCGTGTCCCCGTCGGCGATGGGGCACGTCTGCCCCCTCTGAACTCTGCGGATTTAAAATAGGCATTTTGGTTCTTTTTTTTTTTTCTATGAAGATTAGGTATCATTCATGGCCAGAATGAATAGATGTTTGTACCGATGCGGCTGTAATTACGGTATTCTATACGCATTGCATTCAATGTATATATTATCCTTGTTCCCTTGGCACCGCTGTGGGTAAATGTCTCTTGATGCTTCAGTTAGAAAACTTTGGGGGTTTTTTTCGGCGGTTTCTAACTTCCCATAGAAGTCTATTCTGGGCCGAAACTCCCTGTGCCAAGCCTTAGGCCGAGATCGAAATTTCTTTTATGAAATTTTATTTTGAGCCAGTGTGAATGTTGTTACAGAAAGCGGGTAAGGGCGCAGGGTAAAATTTGTGTCTTGCACGCCGTCAGCAAATCTGACTCCTAAAGAACTTGCGTTCTGCGTAGCCGTTTCCCGCGGTGCGACGCGCTGCCCTTCTCAACACCGCTTTCAACCCCTTTTCTTTCCACACGGGTGGAAATCACTGTTGGGGCCGGTCTGTGCGTGATAACCGTGCCCTGCCTCTGAATATCGGGGAAGTTTTGGGTGGCGACGAGCTCGTGGCTTTGGCAGGGGCAGAGCACCCTTCGCCGCCGGGTGCAGCCGCGGACTTTGAGCAGTTAATGCTGAAGGAAGTTGGGTTTCGCACAGTTTATTTTAGCTCACGGGAGGAGACCGGCCTCTAAATTAGGTGCTCTGAACTACTGTCCAAGGGCTTCCCTGGCAGAGAATCTGGGCTCTAGCGTTGGATGATGCAAATGCATCAGCTATATACGGGTTTATTGATGCAAACGTATCATTTCCAGTAAATGGGGAGTATATCTCCTCTCTAAAGTCTGTTTGGTCTTCTTATAAGCCATTGCCTCTGCTCCAGAGGGCGGGATAATTGCTTGCAGACAAAGCTACCTGACTTCCGAGCATGAGTTTAACTGTTGGTGGCAACTTGTCTGATTAATTAAAGCTAAAAAAATTCCAGACAACCCGTTATGTTTTGTTTTTAAAGGCTTTATTTTGTTTTGATCCGGATGAAAGCACAGCGGGTGAAGCCAGCTGGGAAGCAGGGATGGTTTCTGCTCGGTCCGTGCTATGCCCGGCACCGCTGATGCTCCTACGGATGGACCGCGCCGCGCGCTGCCTCGCAGCCCGACAGAACCCCCCCCGTTGTGAAAAAAGGCACAAGCACATTCCTGTGGCTTTGTTTTCCCCTCCTGCGCTCTGCCGAAGCGCTGGGCGCTGGGGAAACGCCGTCTCCAGATGAAGCGGGACGCGATGAGGAACTCGGTTTTTCACCCGTAATTTGGTCCTGCCCGGGCGCGGTCGCTAATGATGACACCTCGGGGAAAGACGGGGGGGGTTCTTCAACGCAGCCCCCCCGCAGTGAGAAGGTGGGCTGGCGGCAGGAGGCACAAAACCCGGCGCTGGCGCTCGGCATCAGGAGAATGGTGACCTCGGAGGACCCGCAGCCACCGGTGTGGGTGCAGGAGGAGCCCTTGGTTGGGTGAGAACATCTCTGCCCTCTGGCTGCGTGCCGAGAACATCTGTGATTTGCAGAATAAATGCTGTTTCTTTTGATTATTTCTGCTTCCCGGAGAGCGAAGGTGCTGTTGGATGCAGAAGGACGAGCGTGCCCAGGGCTCCCAGCGCCCGTAGCCCTCGGGTTGTGGCCGCTCGGTCACCCCTGCGACAGCGACGTGCCCGAGAGGAGGCACAGCCCGCGCGGCAGCCAGCCGCTCGCCTGGGAAAAAGGGACCTAAACAGCGACAAGAGTTGAGCCAGGAGCGGGATGCGAGTCAGTTAATAAGCAGATGGTAAACCCAAAGGAAAACGGAAAATAATTTGGTTTTATCCGCGTTCGAATCCGAGCGATTTCTGCAGCAGCCCTCCGGTTCTTGAAGGACTCTGCGAAGCTTTGATAAAAAGAGAAGCAGTGGCAGAGCAGCCGCTCGCCATACCGGATGCTTCTGCATCGCTGGGCAAAATCGTCTCAGTGTTCCCGGGCTTCCTGCGAACCCTCCGCTGAACGGGAAGCGCGATGGGAGCAGGCGCGCTCTTTCCAGCCGCGGCGTAAAAGCCCCAGGGGACAGAAGGGCCCTAAAATTGATGACTTGAAATTCACGGGTAACGCGCCAGCTCTGGGCAGTTATTTGATATTTCGGTCCTGAAGTCGTTCTGCTCTGTCAACCCGGCGCAAGAAAGGACGGGCAGAACCCCCCCGTGTTTGACAGTGAGAAATAGAGCCTTCTCCCACATTGGCATCTCCCTTTTGCTGTGTTCCACGCGGAGGCGTAGCGGGTTTTGCACAGCGCGCTCACCGGCAGGACGAGCAGCGATGCCACCGAAGAATTTGGAAACGGTCCTTTGCCATTTTTAATGCTCAGAGTGGTTTTTTGCCTTTTTTTTTTTTTTACATTAGAGGCTGAGTCACCGCCTACTTAAAGAAAGGAAATTCAGTTTAATCACATTTCCTTTCTGAAACACGACGGGTTGGTGCGTTACCGCTGCAGCGCATTGAACTGCTGTTCCCATAATATCCTGTTCGCCGAATTCCTTAGGCGAGTGCCCGCACACAACTTTCTGGTCCAAAGAAATCCTTCTGCGCGGAGATCCTTCAGAAAGAAAGTGGAAGAAATGACCGTCCGCAGCCCGGCAGGGAAGAAGTGCCATTCTGCCCGTGCCACTGCGGCTTCAGAGCTGCCGGTGCGACGCAGAGAGTCCATCGGCCCAAAGCCGAAAAAATTCCCACTGTTTCGGTGTGAACTGTCAGTCATTGGGGTACAGGAAACAAACTGGAGATTTGCTAGCATGAGCGCCAGCAAAATGCGGTGTTCAAGATTTCAGGGTTCACGATTTCAGCGTTCACGATTTCAAAATTCAAGATTTCCAAATTCAAGATTTCAATATTCAAGATGTCAACGTCCAAGATTTCAAATGTTCAAGATTTCTTTAAAGTTTTGAATTCTCTCTTCCAACCTCAGGCTCTGCTCAGCGGCACTGGCGCAGCAGGATCAACGTGCAAAGGAGGAGCTGAGGAGCCGGGACAGCCCCGGCACCGGCGTCATCGCCTTCAACCGTCGGCGTTGGGTACCTGGAAAGCGAAGACGGACGTCCCACTGGCGCAAAGACGCGGCGGCGGGGCTGCCCTGCAGCTGAAGGACAACTCCTGCCACCTGGTGTGAGGGTCCCCAGCCCGTCTCACCAGCAGCTGCTCGGGGTTTGTTGGACTGGGACTGTCCCCTCACCCCCTACCTCCCCAATAACCCCTCCTGGCTTTAGGGGAGTTTCGGCTCAGACATCCTTCCCCCGAACGCTTTATTTTCCCCGTTGTCCTCAAACTCACCAAATTCAGTTTAAGCAATAGCTCCTTCAGCTGCAGTGTGTTTGCGCTGAACTCCTGCGCAGTGGGAAGGACCATCCCAAACTTTCAAATAAACTCTGGTGCCGACGGAGAGAACCCCCGCTGCAGGGGTGGAAGCCCCCCCCAATTACGAGTAGAAACCAGTTTCCATAAAGCAAATGGGATGGCCCAGACCTGCCGAGCCTTGGCGCAACCACTCGCGCCGCTTTCTTGCATTCGACGCCACTGCCCGGGTGTAGTTGCTTAGATCTTCATTCCAATTAAAGAGATGAAATTGCTTTCTTTGTCTTTCAAGTTTTTTTGCTCAGCGGTAGAAGTTGGAGAGGGTTCTGGTGCCCACTGCGCCCAACAGGCAGTGCCCATCCCCACCGCGGGGGCAGGCTCCGGTTGGCCTTGAACAAATTACATCACCCGCGGCTTTTTGCATCCCTAAATGGAGATTATGTCTAAGGCACCCGAGCGTACAGGGCTGCTGTAAAAACTAATTAGGTAATGGGTTTAGGGCGCTTTGAAGATGAAAAGCACTGCGGTCCTCCAGGTGATGATTACTCTCTGGAGGCTCTCTCCGCGTCGCGGGGGTCGGTTTTGACTCTCTCGTGCTGCCGCCGCCGCGCGTGTGCTCGGTGCCTCCCCGCTTCCACGGGTGTCTCACCCGTCCGATGGTAAAACGTAGTTTGGGTGATGTTATCTTCCCATAGGACATGGCCTCAATGTTTTGGAGAACCCCCGTGAGAAACCAGGTCCCGTGCTTGGTGCAGACCGTTTGCGTCTCCTCGCCGTGAACTGCGCCGAGGCGGGTTATGGCTGTGGACCCCCGGCCCCGAGCTCTGCCCGGGAAGGACGGGGCTTGAGGTTGGACCCGTTACTGGGGGGTTCTGGTGCTAAAATACCCTAAACTCCAAGGAGCTCAGCACTTTGCAGGTAGAACATGAATATGAGCAGTTAAAACTTTTAAAGTATAAACAGAGACCGCAACAAACATCAAAGTGACCAGAAGAATTCAGCCCCAGACGGGCTTCTATTCTATTTAATGTTAGATGGATGAAGATAAGAAGTTTTGGGTTTGTTTTTTTTTTTTATTGAAGCTCAAGTTACGCCGTTTTATTTACTCAGTATTCATTAGGCGAAACTAAAGGGCATTATTTAATTAGAGTACTTTTATCTTTGTTAAGGTGGAAACTAATGAAAAAAAGAAAGTTTCCAGTTAAAGCAAGCCTTTCTGACGGCGGCTTTGTTGGGATTTTTCCCCCCTAGCGTAAAGATCGGGTGGGATTTGATAATTTTCTGTCCGTGAGGTAACTGAAGAAGCCCGGACCCACCGCTGCGGGGCTGCACCTGGTGGAAACAGCTTCATCCCCAAAACCTCCTCCCCAAAACCCGCTCCCCGGAGCACCACCGCATTGGCCCCGCCGCGGGACGCCGGATGCTCAGCGACACCTCCGGGTCTCCGTTTGCCGCTCGGCTCTTTCCCAGCGTCTTGCAGGAGGCGTTTAGGAAAACGAGCACGTGGGATTGCGCTCGCAGCGCGCCACGGTGGCGGCTGGGCTGGCCACCGAGCGAAGGACAGATGCTCTCCTCGTTGGGAGACGGGAACGGGATAATTAAGAGGTTTTGATCACATCCCGCTTGTCAGCCGGTCGCAGGCTAAGGCGAAGGGCCCAGCTGGAGGGTGATGGGAACACTGGGCGGGGGGGGAATAACTCGATGGGAAACATCCCGCACTGAGGTGGGGATCCCCCCCACGTAAAGGACGGGAATTCAGCGGTTGTATTCGAGGCGGCATTTTCTACGCTTTAATTGTATTTGGGGTAATGCAATAAAACACTGGCGACCTTCCGGCTGCCGGCGGGGACCAGCGGCGCGGGGTGTATCCAGGCGGATCCCACTTCCCACCTTTTTTCCTCCGCTTCCCAGCGAGGCCCTGCTGGGAGGTGGGTGGGAAGGGCTGGGGGGG
>VUYV01000118.1:1728620-1739717 GCA_008711295.1 Anarhynchus alexandrinus | reverse complement strand
CCGATCTCTGCGGTTAACTAAGGCTGGGTTTGGGGGCCCGGGGTCTGCAGCTGGCGCCGGGCAGCCCGAGATGTGGCTGTTCCCCCCCTGGGATTCAGATAAGGAGGAAAATTCCGCCCATTTTTAAAAATGCATAAATAAAGCATTTAGCTTAAATAATTTAAGGCCAGCGCGTGAGCCAACGCAGGCAGGACGCGGGAACAACCGCCAAAACCACGGATGAAAGGCAAAGGACACATTTAATCTCGCTGCCCCGCGGCCCACGCGACCTCCGGAGCAGCATCCGCGCAGAGACGCGGAGGGGGGGACATGGGGACAGTGCGTGTCAGCGCGCGAAAGGGCGAGCGCCCACACTCGCTGTCCCCGCCTGCGTTTCAAGGGCTCAAACAGGCGCAGTTTCCCACTGTGCTTTGAGCATCTTCAACAAAAAGGCAGCGATCTCACGCTGAGGCATCCCCGAGCCCATCCCAGACCCCTGTTATCCAAGCGCGGGATGTTCTTGCGGGCACACGAGGCTGAACGACCGTTAGCGTGATGAAGGTGCTGTCCGTGGCCCCGGGTGCGGGTCACTCGAGCGTGGTTACGGTCCCAATCGCCGATCTTCCCTTACTTTCCCACAACCAGTAAAAAGCGCATCAAGAGCTTTTCTGAAGCGACATTTAGGCCGTCGTCTCCTTGCAGCAGGATCAATAATCGCTTTTTTTTAATCTTTCTGCAGGTGTTGCTCACTGATAAGTTGGGGTTTTTCTTTTCCTCAAGCCGCAGCTCATTTAGCTGAGGCTCACCGCCCCCGCTTTTTGTGGGTTTGTGGTTTGGGTTTTTTTTAAGCTTAAAAAACAAGGGAAATGTGATGTGCAGCACTAAATCACATCGACTGACCCCTAAAAACCGTTGTCGGGTCACTGCCTGGGGCAGCGAGGGGAGTCTGCCTAAGTATCGTCAGGTCGTGATTTCCCCGCTGAGGGGATGCACCGGCATCTCCCATGTGGAATTAAATACAAACCCAGTAATTTCCTTGCGATTGATTGCTTTGATAGAGATGCCCACCAGGATTTTGTTTCACCCCTTCTCCTGTCGGTGCAAGATCACAAGGAAGCGGCTGAATTGAGGCGGGGGGGGCTGTCACAGGTTAAGAGTATTTTCATTTTGTCCAGTATTACTCAAGTAAATGTCGTGGCAGCTGCTTTTTCTGTTGAGCCTCTGCGTTTGTTTTCCTCATCTGGAGATTCCAGGAAGATTTGGGTTGTTTTTTTCCCCAGATAGAATTATTCACCATTCAGGTGATTCTTCTTCAGTGTTCTTAATTGTGCGTTATGTAGTTTCATCAGCTTATGTGGAGCTGGCAGGTGTAATATCAAGAAATTAATTAACATTCTTATCATGACCCTTCCGCCAACCCAGGTGATGTGAATTAAAGCGTGGAAGTGTTCCAGTGAAGATGTGGAAGTATTACTGGGTTGGTTTGGGTTTTTTTATAACTGGATAGAAAAAATTAAAGACAGTAACTGGCGTTAGTGGTTGAATCTGATTAAACCAGCTTTGCCAAATTTCTGGGTTAGAAGTAAAGAGAGGAGTGTGGCCGAGGGAAGGGGTTTGCTGCTTTGGCGCGGTCGCGTGGTGTTCCTCGGGGACCTCCGTGCAGCGTCGCTGCTTGTCAGAGCTCCGGAAATCCGCTCCTGACCGCAGGCAGTGGCGGTCCCAGTGCTTCGCAGGGCACGTCGTGAGCAGAGGGGAGAAGCCCGGTATTATTTTGTTTACGACCTGTAAGCAATAGCTTTAGGTATTAGTTTTAAAACACTCTGCTGTCATTTTGACATTGATGGGCTGAGAGAGTTGGGGGTGTTCAGCCTGGAGAAGAGAAGGCTCCAGGGAGACCTCAGAGCCCCTTCCAGTCCCTAAAGGGGCTCCAGGAGAGCTGGGGAGGGACTTTTCACAAGGGCATGGAGTGATAGGATGAGGGCGAATGGCTTCAAGCTGGAAGAGGGGAGACTGAGATGAGATATGGAAGAAATGTTTCCCTGTGAGGGCGGTGAGCCCCTGGCGCAGGTTGCCCCGAGAAGCTGTGGCTGCCCCATCCCTGGAGGTGTTCAAGGCCAGGTTGGACGGGGCTTGGAGCAACCTGGGCTGGTGGGAGGTGTCCCTGCCCAGGGCAGGGGGTGGGACTGGATGGTCTTCAATGTCCCTTCCAACCTAAACCATTCTATGATTCTATGATGCTGAAGCAGCCCTTGCTTGAAAACATCCAGAGGAGTTGTACATGTTTTTCCTGCAACAATTAGTTATTAAGCATTTTGTGGGTTTGTTTGGGGTTTTTTTTTGATCAAAGGAAAAAAAATAATTCTGCTTTATTTTGGGAGTAGCTTTTATCGGAAGCCCTCCAGGCTGTGGGTGGGATCTCTTCCCGAGGCTTTGCTCGCAGTGATGTGCTGCCTGTGCCTGCTGGGGGTCCCTGCCCCCGGGGGACCCCGGTGGCCGGTGAAGGCGGGGGGGGGCAGTGGGTGCCTCTCCCCTCTCTCGGCCCTCCTCCGCCCCGAGAAACGCGGGCTCTGGTCACGCCGCCTCTCCAGAAGCACTCGGGGTGTTTGGAGTTCTTGGAGCTCTGCTCCCAGCAGCGGCGCTGACATCTGAGCAGCCTCGTGCGTTTCTGTAGTTAAATGATGTCTGTACTCCAAAAATAGATTTCCATATTAAAATGCAGCTGGGGAAGGAAGCCGGAGCCGTGTGCTGTCTAACAGATAACGGAGAAACCAGGTCCTGCCGCGGAGCTGCTCGGAGTACGCAGCCACCAAAAACATCAGGCGGCTTTTGGGATAAGCGTTGGGAGCTGTAAAACCCGGGATACGGATAAATCCTCCAAATCTGCACCGTGTTTTGGCTGAAACGTTGTGAATTGACTCGGTTGTTCACCCGTGGGACGTGGGCATCGCTGGAGGTGGCCGGAGCGGTGGGGGAGCTGGAAGGGGTGGTGGCACGCGGACCTGCGCGGCGTCTCCCGCTGTCACTGCTGAGCTGCTCACGGTGGTGCTTCCCCTTCCCAGGTGAGGAGACGCAGCGGGATGGACGTTGACCAGTGACTCCGAACCTCCGACAGCGAGGTGGTGGCAAAACCGGGGATAAAACCCCGGTGGGTCCCCGACCTGCCGTCCCTCACCAGGTACGTCTTGGTGGAACGGGGTGCTGCCTCCTGGAAGAGCATTTTCAATTGTAATTATTATTTTTTTCCCCAAAAGCTTATGTTTAGCACGGCTGTGGTGCGCAGGCTGCCCCCACGAGAAGGTAAATTGTGAAAAATAAGTAGCGTTGGATCCGCTCCAGAGCGGGAAAGGGGTTACTGGCGGTAAATGGAACGCTTTGCCGGGGCTGAGGTGGCTCCTGGTGTCGGGTGCGTGGGGCGGGCGCGCGCCCGGAGCTCCGGCGGTGGGCACGGGGGTTCTGCTCCGAGATAAATACCGCCGTTTGTCATTTCTGTGTAGCAAAATGGAAAATAAGGCCAGGTTAGCCCGAGTCCTGGGGGTGGCGTAGAGCTCAGCCCGCCTCTGGGTGACGGATCGCTGCGGTGGCATCCCGAGGGCTTTCCCCGACGGTGTCCCCAGCTCTCCTTGGAAATGAGTACAGCCGATTTCTTCCCGTACCGGCCATCTAACACGTATACTGGAAGGCATTAAAAATATGCAAAACTGAAAATGAAAAAAAAAAAATCTGTAGGAAATTATATAAATGCGACATGCTGAATGCTGCCCGGCTTTTGCTTTTTCAATTTATTATTTTTTTTTCATTCCATAGGGATTTCTTTTTGTTTTCTCTCTTTTTCTTAAACAAACTAGCCTTGAAAAATGGCACCGGCAGCTCCGAGAGAAGCGGGAGTATGGAGGCAAACCAGAGCGCTCTTATTCAAGAACTGTCTTATTAAGTGCCGGACTAAGAAAAGCAGCGTTCAGGTAAGCGGAGCGCGTGTTTACTGCTGCCTTATTCCTCATCGGAGCGGATCCCGGGTCGGAGGCAACGCTCGGGTTTTATTATCATCTTTCTGAAGCTTCAAGGTCTGCTCTGAATTTTGGGTTGTAATAGGCTCTTTCAGAAGGTGTAGATCCTTTGGTTGAAAATATATCCTCATGTGTAAGGCTTTATCCAGAAAACATCCTTGAATTAATAGCGGTCTTAGTGCGCTTTTAAAACCGTTTTCACCCATGGCAGAGCAGTTTAGAGGGATTAGACCTCTCCGAGAGATTTTTTTCTCTGTTCTGACGGTTTAGCCCTGTGCGGAGGTGATGTGTGTGATAGTTTAGGGTGAATTTTGGGGTGAAGGAGAGGCAGCGCGACGCTCAGCTGAACTCGTTGAACGGTTCACGGTTTGTGTTTTGCTGCTTTCCAAACAGCACGAGTTTGCCAATATTTAAAGCGTGTAGAGTTATGCCTTTGTACCTCCAAATGGCTTCTTAGGTAACCGTCGCGCGCGATTCAAATCCTGCCTCGGAGCCAGAGAAGGATTTGGCATTAAAATTACTGTCGCATTGAAAACATTCCGGGAACTTTACAGCCAAGTGATGAAAGTCGCAGCCCCTCCTTTTAAGCTGTGTGTAACTGAGATAAACGGTGGGAAATTTTTGTTTCCCCAACTGCTCTGTGACGTTTTCGTATTTTTATGAAATTTCCGTGTTCCTTCTTTGCACAGGAGGTCCTTTTCCCCCTCTTTTTCTTGTTTTGGCTGATTCTGATGAGCATGATGCATCCGCACAGGAAATACGGCGAGGTGGCCAACACCAACCTGGGCGCTCTGGACACCTCCATGCTGGTGAATTTTGTCATCGGGTACACACCGCCGACCCCGATGGCACGAGAAATCATGAAGAAAGTGGCTTTCGATAACTTCGAAGACGGTACTCAGAACCTGAGCGTTTGGGTTTTTCCGGGCGTATCTCGCGCTGTGGCTTGTGGTTGGAGAGGGAACTCGCTGTCGCTGCTGCTGAGGGAGAAGAAAAACATTTCATTTCCATCACAGAGAGAGAACAGACTGTGAAGGCGTTTGTTTTTCCTTCCTTGGTCGGCAAATGTTCTGGCACTGCCATCTCAAAGTGGTTCTCGTGCTCCTGTTGCGGCCGACACGTGTTGTGTGGCTGCGGGAAGGGTTTTGGGGGGACCCAAATGCAAAGTGCGAAAAGCCCCTGAGCAGCTCTGGGGGTAATTAACGCTTATCCCGTGACATCCTGGGGCGAGTTCGGGAGGCGATGCTCTCCTGCAAATACACTAGGTCGCATTTTCTCTCCTGCTGTTGCTATCGAAACAACATTTTTTAATTTTTTTTTTTTTTAAATGCTGATTCCCATTAACATTGTGTTATGTTTTTTATGTTAATTAATGTTAAGCACTTTTGAAAGTGCTTTATTTTTTTAAAAAGTTTTTTTTTTCTTTTTTAAGTGCTGTGCCTGCACAGCTGACACATCGAGCGGGAACTTATCTCTCCAAAACCACTCCGATGTATTTTTAGTTTGGTATCCGACTCTCTTCCCTGTGCTATGCGTACTTCAAAGGTACCGCGGAGAAACAGCCCGACCCGATAGCTGCGTTTTCCTTTCGGGTGCCCTCGGCTGCTTTGAGCAAACGGCGCCACTTTCTGCCTTCGCAGCCCCTCTTCCTCCCGTCCTCTGCCAAAGTCGGGGGCAAAATACCACTTTTTCATATATTTCACCCTCTGCACCAGTTAATCTGCCCTCCTTGAAAACTGCTAGTGCTGGNTATTATTTTTGTTTATAATTATATTATTATATATAAATATATCATTATAAATAATTAATTATTATATATTTTTATTGTTGTTGTTGTTATTATGATTATTTAATATATATACACACATCTATCTCCAAAACTAAATAAATCCTTACTAATTAACACGATGCTTCCTTAAAACTGTTGTACGGGTTTTTTTCCTGCTGTGCTGCTGCCGCAACCGATGTGATGATCTCTTCTGCCTCGCAGGCATCATCACGGAGGAGTATTTAAGCGAAGAGGAGCTGCAGGAGGCCAGTGCTTTCAAACCCTCCAACTTTGTGGGCGTAGTGTTCGGCGATGCCCTGTCCTACCAGCTGAGGTTTCCCGATACCGTCGCTATGTCTTCCATTTATACGGAATCCAGAGGTAAATACGCACACTCTGCTGTGTAGCCATAAATGGATAAACTGAAAAATCAGACCTTTTTTCTGTTTTTTTTTGGCCTGATGCTGCATATATTGGTTTTTGGAAGTTTTTCCTGCTGTTTCTAAGGGATGGCCTCAAGCTGCGCCGCCTTTACGCGAGGGACAGGAGGGCTGGAGCTCTGGCGGTGTGCGTTTTAAAATGCCTCGCTTTATTCCGCAGCCAGTTGCTCCAACTTGCGGAAAGGGTGTGAGTCGGTGACGTACTGGAGCTCGGGATTTACGGCTCTGCAGGCCTGCATCGATGCTGCAATTATACAGGTAAATCTGGGGAAAAAAAAAAATGACGAAATAAACCCGAGGCGGTTCAAATCTGTGCGCTGCCTTGGCTCTGCGTGGTTCGGTGGTGTCTGTTAATGGTGTAAAATGCCTCATCAAAAACGAGCGTGCGTCTGATGAGAAGGCAGAATATTTCATAGAATCATAGAATGGTTTAGGTTGGAAAGGACCTTGAAGCTCATCGAGTTCCAACCCCCCTGCCATAGGCAGGGACACCTCCCACCAGACCAGGTTGCCCAAGGCCACGTCCAGCCTGGCCTTGAACACCTCCAGGGATGGGGCCTCAACAACCTCTCTGGGCAACCTGGGCCAGTGCCTCACCACCCTCACAGTGAAAAGCTTCTTCCGAATGTTCAATCTAAACCTGCCCTCTTCCAGTTTGAAGCCATTCCCCCTCGTCCTATCACTCCATGCCCCAGTAAAAAGTCCCTCCCCAGCACTCCTGGAGCCCCTTTAGGGACTGGAAGGCCGCGATAAGATAAGATTTCATGTGTGTTTCGCCGTATTTCGCTGATGATACCAAACTGGGAGGGGTGGCTGACACTCCGGAGGGCCGCGCTGCCATCCAGCGTGACCTGGCCAGGCTGGAGAGCTGGGCAGAGAAGAACCTAATGAGGTTCAACAAAAGCAAGTGCAGGGTCCTGCACCTGGGGAGGAAGAATGCTGGGCACCAGTATAGGTTAGGGGTGGACCTGCTGGGAAGTAGTTCTGAGGAGAAGGATCTGGGGGTCCTGGTAGATAGTAAATTATCCATGACCCAGCAATGTGCCCTTGTCACCAAAAAGGCCAATGGAATCCTGGGCTGCATAGGGAAGAGTGTGGCCAGTAGGTCGAGGGAGGTCATCCTCCCCCTCTACTCTGCACTGGTGAGGCCACAACTGGAATACTGTGTCCAGTTCTGGGCTCCCCAGTTCAAGAGGGACAGGGAACTGCTGGAGAGAGTCCAGCGTANGGTTGGGGTGGCAGAGCACTGCACAGGCTGCCCAGGGGGGTGGGGGAGTCCCCTTCTCTGGAGGTTTTCAAGCCCCGCCTGGATGCAGTGCTGAGTGCTGTGCTCTGGGCAGTCCTGCTTTGGCAGGGGAGTGGGGCTGGGTGATCTCTAGAGGTCCCTTCCAACTCTGAAAATTCCATGATTCCATGATTCTCCAATTCCCGTGTTTTTTTTGGAGTGGGATTTGGGGACAGCGAGGTTTCAGGGGCTCCAGGTCTCTCCCCCGTGAGGGGGGATGGAGCTGGGGCTGAGCCGGGGCCGCTGGGTGGGATGGGCTGAAAATCGGGAACGATGCAAAAATAACTCTTCCTCCTCTTCCCTCCAGCTGAAGACGAACCAGTCGGTTTGGGAACAGCTTCAGCTGACGAGAGCGATGGTTATGGGAGAGGCTGCGGTGGTGGAAATAGATAATTTCCCTCGTGCGATCATTTTGATTTACCTGGTGATCGCTTTCTCGCCCTTTGGGTACTACCTGGCAATTCACATTGTGGCGGAAAAGGAGAGGAAGCTGAAGGAATTCCTAAAAATATTGGGACTTCACGACACCGCCTTTTGGTATGTGAGTGGTATAACCCGTTCTTTATAAAAAAGTATAAAATATATGAAGAAATATAAAAAAAAAAAATAACACTTTCTAAAAGAAATATGAAAAAATAACGCTTTCTAGGAAAACTCCTCTATCCCATCCTCGAGTTTTTTAATTGTTTTCAGTCTGATTAGCTGAAAGCAGCCTAAAAGTGAGATACTCTGTAAAATCTAACGTAGAGATATTTGCGGTGTCATGACAATAGGGGTAACTTAATAAGTAAATACCAGAGTTATACTGATGCACTTCTGCACGGAAAATTACACCAGACTTGGAGGGATGCGGTGTGATGATGTGGTGGATATTGATGTAGTTTGTTTTTATTGTTTTTAAGCATTTTTGGCTCAGTACTCCCTTTCCTGGAGGCTCGAGAGGTAACCTGCAGTCTCTCCCCAGAGCTTCGCAGCCGTGTCCCCCCCACGTAATTAAATGAATCTCACTCTATAATTTTAACATGACAGAGCAGTTTAAGTAGCAGGTTTGAATTTATTTCCTTACCGTGATGGAAATTGTCCTGAGCAATATAATGATGGGGGTTTTTTTCCAAGCGAGAGGATGTACTAATTTGAAACCATTGATAGTCAGAGATAAAAATGGGTTTGGCTTTGCCCTTCGCCGCAGCAGCCGACAGCGTTTCAGCATCTTTCCCTGCTGCACCGTAACAGGCAGCTGGGCTGGGCTGGGCTATTTATTTTTTTTCTGGTTTTGTTTTGTTATGTTTTATTTCTGCCCCCGAGCTCTTTTCTGGCAGTCGGTTCTGTTTGTCCTCGGTGGCAAATCTTATTTAGGGGAGTCCTTCTCCCGCAGCGCTGCTCCGCTGTCCCCACTGGCACATCACCATTGAGCATCTCTGCTCTGGAGAAAATCGTTTGACTTTTCCCAGCGTGAAATGGGAGCGATCCGCAAAGGCGCGCTGGTAACGCCGCTTTGATGGGCCGCTGAATATAACTCAGAAACTTGCTTCTGAGGAAAAGACGTCATTTTTTTTTACTACCTGTACACAGATGGCCTTTGTTTCCTGAGGTCAGGATTGCTCACAGGCTTGCAGCTCTGTTTTTAAAAAGAAAAGGATTTTATTACCCTGCCCAGCTACTGGAATGACTAGAGTATTAAATTTTAAATAGAATTTCTTTAATTATTGAAACTTACTACTCAGTTACCCTCTTTTGGTTATGCCAGGGAATTAATTATGCAAGTTCAAGAAAAAAAAAAAAATCATGAATCATCTAATTGTGTATCTTTGATGCCGTGGGTATTGATGCGTGTGCTCTAATGCCTCCAACAATTACAGGGATGTTTACAAGAGCTCTTTTTATTTGGGAGCTCTTGTTTTGTTGCAAGCCCGTCCTTTGGTGCAGCTGTCTGGAATATTAAAGAACGGGAGTTTTAGCTATTCTTGTGTGTGAATAATTGAGGCTGGGGATTTATATCGCCTCCTTTCTGTTCTTTTTTTCCCCCCTCTTTGCTCCTAGGCTTTCTTGGGTGCTGCTCTACATGAGCCTGATTTTTGTCATGTCCATTCTTATGGCGGTGATTGCAACGGCCTCTTCCCTCTTTCCCCAGAGCAGTGCCTTCGTCATATTTCTCCTGTTTTTCCTGTACGGGATCTCTTCAGTAAGTATTCCTGCTCGTGTTGAATTCAGCCATCCCATCCCTGGGGTTTTGTTTTGTTTCCTCCCCATCTGGTCTTGTTCTCTCCACCAAAGCGTTTGGAACAGCCGTAGGTTCTGTAGGACCGAACGGTGGTGGGTGTCTTACCTGTCCCGTCCCCATCCCCATCCCTATCCCTGGGATTTGGGGTGTTGTACAGGTCTGGACCGTCACTATGAGAAATATCTCTCCTTACTGAAGTATGGGAGTTTATAATCACCTGTCTTTGAACTGGAAATGCTGTGTGGATGGCACCAGTTTGAAGTCTGAACCCGTGCCCTCTTCTAAACATTTGCTCTTGCTATATAGCATAATGTTAAAACCCTAATTAGGGGTCAGAGAATTAATTTATACAGCAAATTGCTTGTCTGAGTTCATAAGCAGCCGGTGCAGAAATAGTTAGTTGTTTACCATCTCTCATTTACAGAAGGTGCACTGACGGGGGCGTACGTGCACGCTCAGCCCTACCGCTCCTTAGTTTTCTTCTATAGTTTATTTTCTGTGCTCTGTCACTGGGCCTCTGCGGGAAACGGTCCCTCCCGACGCTCTGTTTGTAAGGGTGGGACGTGGGTGAACGCTGTAGGGACTATACCAAGAAAATGATATGATTATCAGAGGCAAAATTGAAACTACTGTCTTTTTCCTTTAGTTTTTCTATACCCTGTATTATTATTATTTTTTAATATAGTACCTTCTTATATTTTTTTAATCTGTCCTTAGGTTTTCTTTGCGCTTATGCTGACCCCTCTATTTAAAAAGTCAAAGCACGTGGGTATAGTGGAGTTCTTGGCGACGTTGGCTTTTGGTTTTGTGGGCCTTAATATTGTCCTGCTGGAAGATTTCCCCAAGTCCTTCGTGTGGATTTTCAGCCCTTTGTGTCAGTGCAGCTTCTTGGTCGGTGTCGCGCAGGTAAATAACCTTCTACTCCTCCCGTGGCGACCTCATCGCGCTCATTTGTCTCGCATCATTTTCAAATGGGTACTGATGTACCTATTCTTAAATATATATATATATTTTTTAAATAAACTGATGATGGTGGGGGAAAATGCCAATTTGAATCGCTTCCCACGGCAGTTTAATATTGAGTGAAACACAATGCACCATCAAGCAATGATTCGTTGTGTTTGTCGCTGTGATCTGTCGCTGTGAACCCAACCACAGCTCCAGGCTGGGCGGGGAACGGCTGGAGAGCCGCCCTGAGGAGAAGGCCCTGGGGGAGCTGATGGACGAGAAGCTCACCAGGAGCCGGCGCTGCGCCATCGCAGCCCAGAAGGCCGACCGCATCCTGGGCTGCATCAGCAGCAGTGTGGGCAGCAGGGCGAGGGGGGGATTCTGCCCCTCTGCTGCGCTCTGGGGAGACCCCCCTGGAGTGCTGCCTCCAGCTCTGGAGCCCCCAACAGAGG
>VUYV01000118.1:1651655-1723881 GCA_008711295.1 Anarhynchus alexandrinus | reverse complement strand
TGTTGGGGGCTCCAGAGCTGGAGGCAGCACTCCAGGGGGGTCTCCCCAGAGCGCAGCAGAGGGGCAGAATCCCCCCCTCGCCCTGCTGCCCACACTGCTGCTGATGCAGCCCAGGATGCGGTCGGCCTTCTGGGCTGCGATGGCGCATCGCCGGCTCCTGGTGAGCTTCTCGTCCATCAGCACCCCCAGGGCCTTCTCCTCAGGGTGGCTCTCCAGCCGTTCCCCGCCCAGCCTGGAGCTGTGGTTGGATCCTCACATTTGTGTTCAAGCAGAGACACCTTTTTAATTCTTCGGGTTTGCACGAGCTTAGGACCCCGCTCTGCATGGACACGTTTGTTAGCAGGGTGCGCGCGTCACGTACAGAATACGCTGTGAATTAGGAACAGTTAATTTGAATGTGAATTGTTAATAATCTGGTTAAAAAAAAAAAAATTGTAACTTTTTTTTTTTAACAATAAATGCGTTTCTTGTGTTTTAAAGGTGCAGAAAGTGCTGCTGGATTTGGATATGCAGCCTATCAGAGACAACCAAGCTAAAAAATTAAGCGGGGGGCAGAAAAGGCGGCTGTCGGTGGGCGTTGCCGTTCTGGGGAGCCCGAAGGTGAGTGTGGCGGCGGCCATCCCCGCTTGCCCTCGCCAGTACACCCGAGGCGTGACGTCGCTTGTCGCAACCGACTGACGCGTATAATAACGTGTAAGACGCAGCAATTGTCCCTGTGAGCATCTGTTGCTCTCTTTTTCTTCATTTATGGTTTAAACAATTAAAATCACTTCGGTAGCTTGGTGCTTGAGGGTGGCAGTGGCTTCGGTAACGGCAGCAGCTCTGGATTTGATCTCTTTGTGAAATAAACAGCGTGACGAGTTCGATGCTGTCGCTGGCAGGTGACGTTTGGCTCCCGACAGTGAAACTGTCAGGGACTTTCCTTGCAAAGCCACGCGGGCGCTTGGGGCGGGGACGGAGCCGGAGAGCTCTTTTGTGTTACTGATCTGTTATTTCTGGCCCGTAAGAACGGGAGCTGCTTTTAGATCTGTATTTAAAAATGATGTGTGTGACAGTTCGCTGGGGTTTTAAAAGCGTGTGTGTATATTTAACCATCCCTCACTGAAAGGAGTGAATACATAGCTACGCGTGATTGTATTAGAAACAGAATAAAACAGACTATGGCATTAACTTACTATATGATTTTTCCATTTGTCACAACAGGAGATGAATTTATTCAAAGTATAGTGAAGGCGCTGCCTTGCTTCCCCTAGGATGTTCCCGATATGGTTTAGAGGACTAACTAGCGGGCTTAAACGAAACGCCCGGCGTCTGTGACTTAGGTGGGGTCTCCTGAGGGCAGTACCTCGCGCGTGGATACGGCTTTGCAAACGCTGCTTGTTTTCGCCCAAAGGTTTTGCTGCTGGATGAGCCGACGGCGGGGATGGATCCGTGTTCGCGGCACATCGTCTGGAACCTCCTGAAAAACAGAAAAGCGAATCGCGTGACCGTTTTCAGTACCCACTTCATGGACGAGGCGGATATCCTCGCCGGTGAGTCCTGCCGCGACCCTCTGGGTACCGCCCCGGGTACCCCGTGCCCGAGTGACAGAGCAAAAAGTGATGCTTCTCTGACCGTGGTATGTGCCTTTATTTGAAATATATGGTTGGTTTGGGGGAGTAAATTGACAGTCTTCTTTTTTCCTTTTTTTTTTCCTCTTGTTGTTTCTAGATCGTAAAGCTGTGATTTCTCAAGGGATGTTAAAATGCCTCGGATCTTCTCTCTTTCTCAAAAGCAAATGGGGAATTGGCTACCGCTTGAGGTATTCTTGTGTGATACCTGTTACGTGACATCACATATCCTTTTTTATTGTTTTCTGTTGAAATCTGTAAGATAGCATCTCTTGCCCCCCAAAAAAGATCCTTTTATACTGCATGTTCGATGCTCTGCTGCCTGCTAGTTCTGAGGCGGGCGTACGGGGAAAAACAAGCTTTACAATCCCAATTTTTTCCCCCGTGCGTTTTCTCAGCATGCACATCGATGCCTATTGCAACACGGAAGCTACGACCTCGCTGATAAGGCAGCACATACCCGCAGCCAGCCTCATCCAGGAGAACGACGAGCAGCTCGTGTACACGCTGCCGCTCAAGGACATGGACAAGTTTGCAGGTAGGGATGGTTTTGTGGCGCTGCAGAGCGGAATGGCCGCAGGAGAGAAAGCCGTCGAGCGTGGCTGTAGCCTGCGATTCTTGTTAAATTGTCGCTTCTGCACTTATGTGGTTTTATATGTATTCATTGTTTGGCTGTGATTTGGCTGATGATCAGCCGGCAAGGTCTTTCTCAGGAGAGTGAGGACCTTGTCGCCTCCTCCGAGGGGGTTAGGAGGGACGTGGGTACCCGGCAGCGAGTGTTGGGAGATGCCTTTGGCAGGAGGGTGAAGAGACCCTTCTGCCCGAGAATCTCCTCGTCCTGCAGCGGCATCATCCGATTGCTGAGTGGTTTAATGAGCGGGGCTGGCCTCCAATAATAATCAATGCCCCTTGTTGAGAGCCGCAAAGAGCATTGTGGCACTGCCTTAAAATTCGGTGGTGAGAGGGCGCGCGGAGCAGACGTGGTGGTTTCACTAGATGGCAGCAATTATCTGATCAGTCCGACACAGCGCTCCTTGCTCATCTCCCAGGAGAAAATGGAAGAAACCGTGTGTCCTTTGCGCTCTGTGGAAAGCTGAAGGCAGAATCAATACTGATGCGAACACGGCTCATATTTCATAAATGCATTTTTCCCCCCATTGCCTTTAACCAGTTAATAATTTATTAGCTTTTCCTTTGGCAGCCACTGTGCGTACTTTTGAAAAACAGGCATCTTCGTGTAAGATCGGACCAATTCCCCCAAACTATTTTAAGGAGAAGCCGAGGTTAGGAACACGCCTCAGCTGGTGGGGCAGAAGAAATCCCAGAGGTGTGATGAGCATCGTTGGGTACCCAGCTGCTCTTCCCTTTTTACACGTTTGCGTTTCCCTTCAGTGTGACCTTGGCTCTGAAGCTCCTTGTTTTTTCAAGTCCTTCACTTCATAGGACTGGCAAAAGAGCCCAGTAGGATTTTTTTATTCCAGGGTGCCAATGAGCACTCTGAACATCATTTTGGTCTCCAAGCTACGCATGCCATGCAGGATCTCCTGCCCAGTTAACCTGCCTTTGCAGATCTGGTGTGTATCTATATATATATATATAAAAAATACTCAGTGGTTTTATTTATAACACCTCTTTGTCCCTGGGCAGGGATCTAGGTAGGATGAGCTGTTGCTGAGTGTGATGTTTGCAGGAGAGGGGCAGCCAGAAGGCAGCTCTGAGCTTTAGGATGCTGAGGTGGTTTTCATAAACGCTACAGCTTCGGGAAAACACGCCACATTTCCCCACACCTGACCACAGAGGTTGAAAAGTTTGGTGCTAGAAGGAGCTTATCCCAACCTTGGTCCTCAAGCCGTGACCCGTATCTTCATAATTAATCAACCCTCTTTGTGCGTTACCTGCTTTTTCCACCCTGCAGAAGGCTTTAGGGATGCCTCTGGTGTGCTTGAAGATCTCTGAGGAAGACGACGTAACGCTGTTTCAGAGCAACCAGTAGGTTTCCCCTCTGTCTCTAGGTTTGTTTTCTGACCTGGACACTCATTCCCATTTGGGCGTTATCACCTACGGCGTTTCCATGACGACGCTGGAGGATGTCTATCTGAAGCTGGAAGTTGAGGCAGAGATCGATCAAGCAGGTGGGATGGACCGTGGCTGTTTTCCTGGTTTCCCTCGTATTTGATTTAGTCTTAATTAGCGTAGAATTGTCCGTGCCACATCACTGCAGAAGGAGTTTTGCTATGGAGGGTGAGAATAAAAAATCCTCTCGCAGAGCGCTACATCCGGCAGCGTGGGGCTCCTTCGGTCGCACGGCATTCAGGCTTTCCAAATATTTAACATGAAAAACACACAAAAGCAACGAGTTGGGTGGGGAGTGATTCTGGGAGGATCCAGGGGAAAAGCTTTGTACTACCTGTCTCTGCAGTAATTAATTCTTCATCCAGTGTACTTACTTGCTTTGCTTTGCAATTGCACTTTTTATGGGTAGCTTTTTCAAATGGGCGTTATTTTTCTAATGGAGCTTACTTTCAAGGAATTCTAAATGCGCAGTATAAAATTTGTTTCCAGCCTTCTGCGTGAACAGCAATATTAGTAGGCTGCACTTGTGGCTGAAGTAGCTGAAATTGCCTTTCTTCCCCTCCTTTCAATTAACTTCCAATTCAAATGAAAAGTTGGGACCGCCTGATATGACCCCCGAATGAATCAGTTCTTCTTTTGATGTCAACTTGGAATGGTTTAAACTATCTTAATCTTTCTAGAGCTTTCCTTGTGATACAGACTAGTAAATTGTCCGGCTCTGCAAAGCTTTTGGGTGGGTATGAGAGGGTTTAACAGCTGAATGTGCTGGTGCTGAATAACAGAGGTGGTACATAGGCTCATGGTCTGAAACTGGGGCAAGTCGCACCTTTTGAGCGGCAGAAATTTGTATCGTTTGCCTTAAGCGTCTGCTTAAGGTGATTCAGGGCTTTGGGGTAGATCGGTGTCGTTGAGGTGAAGTTGAGAGATGGGGATGAGATGAGATGGCTTCTGCGGCAGCGAGGGGGAGGAACTGGTGGGCACCCAGCTTGCCCCAGCCGTGCCGTTTCAAACCCCGTAGCTTTGACAGAGCATCAGATTTGTCAGGTTTGACTCTCTCCTTTTCCAGATTATAGCGTGTTCAATTCCCAGCAAGTGCAGGACGAAATGGATACGAAGTCCTTTGACGATATGGAGCAGAGCCTCCTGATGCTCTCGGAGACGAAGGCGCCGGCGATGAGCAACACGGCCCTGTGGAAGAAGCAGGTTTCCACCATAGCCAAAGTTCATTTCCTTAGTCTCAAGCGGGAGAATAAATGCGTGAGAGTTATGTAAGTATTGGGGCTTTCTCATTTTGTGTACAACATTCTCAAAAGTGGATTGAATGACTCTAGAGAAACGGCAGGATGCGATTAATTTTTTTTCCCCATAGTTACATTTAAAAAATAATAAGTATGAAGCTACACATTACTGTTGAACACATGCTTTTTTGGCGGGGGTGAGGGAAATGTTTTAATGGCATGCACGTAAACTGGGTTGGCTTTCGCTATATTTTAATAAAAACCAAAGCTTTTTCTTTCTTTCAGGTTGCTGCTTTTTCTGATCTTTCTCGTCGTTCAGATTTTATTGTTTTTCATACACCACATCATCAAAAATTCTGTAGCTGCTATCAAACTTTCCCCAGACCTGTACTTGCTGAAGCCCGGAGAGGACTATCACAAGTACAGGAGCCGTCTCCTGCTGCAGAACTCCACAGGTAGGAGGAGAGCAGAGGCGCTCCGCGGGAGACCTCCTGTCTCCGCCGCGCTCTAACGTAGCGTTTCACATGGTGGGGAGAGATGGTGCATGCTACTTTTGGGGTTGGGGACAGGCTTTTCCCTTGAAATTCACCCAAACGAAGAGTTTCCAAGTACCCGCAGATGGCAGAGAGTGAGCACCCTTTGTGCCGTAGGGTTTGGGTTTGGAGATTTTCCTCCTCCTCCCGTGTCTGGTAGCCTTGTGCTCGCTCCGTCTCGAGACGGAGAGATGACCCATGTGAAGGAACTGGGTAGGGAGACACTTAGAGCCTTCATAGAATCATAGAATGGTTTAGGTTGGAAAGGACCTTGAAGATCATCGAGTTCCAACCCCCCTGCCATGGGCAGGGACACCTCCCACTAGACCAGGCTGCCCAAGGCCACGTCCAGCCTGGCCTTGAACACCTCCAGGGATGGGGCCTCAACAACCTCTCTGGGCAACCTGGGACAGTGCCTCACCACCCTCACAGTGAAAAACTTCTTCCTAATGTTCAATCTAAACCTGCCCTCTTCCAGTTTGAAGCCATTCCCCCTTGTCCTGTCACTACATGCCCTAGTAAAAAGTCCTTCCCCAGCTCTCCTGTAGGCCCCCTTTAGGTACTGAAAGCCTTCAACATTAAAATCCTGCTACAAAGCATTTCGGAAAATTCCTTTTTGTTTCAACTTAGGATGTTTTAAAAGCGCTCAGCAGCGATCTGGGCAATAGAACCGAGCGTCTGTTTGAGCTGTCGGGAATTTGGGCTTAATACAAGGTCGTTTCTGCGGGCACCGTGTCACCGTGCCCCTGGTGCCCTCTCTCTGTCCGGCTGAGACGTGGAGTATCCTGCTAACGCCCGTCGGCAGCTCCGCTTCTTCACCGCCGCATTTGACTTGCACAAATTAATTGCACAGTAGAACCAAACAATTTTCTGGAATGCTTTGGAGTGGGAAGCCGAAATCAAAACGTTCCTGTCGTTCAGAATAGCAGAGGATTCTTTTTGGTGTAAGGAAACGGTGATCTCTCGTCGTAGGGTTACAGCAGTGGGAAAAGCATCAATAATTCTGTGTGAAGTGCTCCAAGCGGGGGATGAGTAATCATGTTGTTTTCTCTGTCTTACACCAGAATCGGATATCGACGGCATTGTCCGCTCTCTCGGGAGCATGAACGTGCTCTTGGAGATGTTCAACGACAGCGATTACGTCTCAGCCGCACCTCACAGCGCGGCTTTAAACGTCTTTGACCTCGAATCCCGCGAGCGGAGCCGCGGCGACCGGCCCGGCCGCGTCCCCGGGGGCGGACGAGCTGCTGGTTAGGGCTGCCTTTGCTCTGCTCCTGCCGGAAAGGCACGTAGAGAGTCACATAATCAAATAATTTCAGATAATATTGCTTATACAAGAGGCCTGCAAAGAGGACTTACATTAACAGAACGGAACTATTATCAAAGTAAACGTTCTTCCATAATGATAATTATGGTAGACTAATAAAACTTCCATCCCCCTTTCTTCCCCACAAGCGTACAAAAAGCCAAAAGAAATATTTTACTTCACAAGAGACCTGGCATAGGAATTTATTATTATTATTATTTTAGTTACACTGGCGGAATTATACCATTTGCTAGAAGTATAATTCCATGGGGCTCTCGTGTGTAAAGAGAAAGGAGTTTCTGGGATTGCAAGTGTTCATTTCAGTAGGAGCGTCAGAAAGCTTTGAACATTGGGGTCGTATTTCATCTCCAGCAAAGGGACTGCTTCGCCATATGCCAACTCTGCCTCTTGTTCCCCTTTTTATTCATGGCAAACTGTTCACATCAGTGCGGCAGCGCAGCCCTTAGCTAATGGGAATTTTTCCCCGTCTGGTTTTTAAGTGCATTAACAAGAACATATGAGTGTGGGTCGTTGTCTGTTTTGTTTTTCAGACTGTAATTGTCTGGAGCCTCATTTGTCATAGCGTCACAGTTGCATAAAACATTCTGGGAATTTATTCCAAATAATTTGCTCTCTACGAGCACGACTGTTCTCCTGAATTAGGTTATGTGTTATAACCACCCTGAGCAGCCCAGAGCTTCCTGCAAAGCCTACTCTATTATGCAAAGATTTTTCCCGACGTTCAGGTTTAATTAAGCCCATAGGAGACCCCCGTGAGGGTATTACCCTTTTGTGCAGAAGAATTAATACAGCAAACAGTTTCCTTTCCAGAACTATGTTTTCACGGTCGTATTCAACAGTACCATGGTGCATTCCCTGCCGGTTTTGATGAATATCGTCAGCAATTTACTCCTGCGCAATTTAAACGTGACGGAGAGCATTCAGATCTGGAGCAACCCCTTCGTGCAGGTGGGCAGCGTCCCCGGGGGCGGCGTGGCAAAAATCCCCCTCCGACACGGGGCGGGCGGCAGAGCGGCCCCGGGGCGAGACGGGGAGAGCGAAAGCGCCCCGTGAGCCGCGGGAGAAGCTGTGGCGGGCTGCACGGGGGGGACACTGCGGGTCTGCTGCCCCCTGCGCTGAGCTGGGGTGGCCTTCAGGAGAGGAGAGGACCTGCTGCCGCAGGTAAACGCTCTCGGACTTCGTTAGACGCTCTTATAAATACTCCAAAAACTTCCATGGTTTTTTTTTCTTCATGCTGCGGCTCAGATGGTCTGGAGATACGCGGAACGGAGGTTTTAGCGTTTACAGTCGCCTTCCAATTCTAAATGATTTTTTTTGTTTGGTTTGGTCATGCACAGGCTGGTATTGAAGAAATCTGATTTATATTTCAGAATCTTCCAGACACAATTTTCCGACTGGAGATCTATTTTGAAGCTGTGTTACTGGGAATCATTATTACTGGAATGCCTCCCTATTTTGCCATGGACAATGCAGAAAACCATAAGGTAAACTCCCCGGTGTTACAGAATCCCACAATCCCAGACTGGTGAGGGTCAGGAGGGCCCTCTGGAGCTCCCCCAGTGCCACCCCCTGCCAGAGCAGGGGCACCTCCAGCAGTGGCACAGGACGGCGTCCAGGCGGGTTTGGAATGGCTCCAGAGGGGGAGACTCCCCCACCTCTCTGGGCAGCCTGTGCCAGTGCTCTGCCACCCGCACAGGAGAGAAGGCCCTCCTCAGGTTCAGATGGACCTTCCTATGGTCACATTTGTCCCGTTCCCTCTTGTCCTGTCACCTTGTCCTATGTTGATTCGGAGACTGCACAAGAACTTAAAAACCTTGGGATTTGGGGAATGTCTTAAGAGGTGTTTGAGACAGCGCCTTTGGCTGTGAGCAGCAGTGTGGATGTGACTGCTGGCCGCTGCCTGGGCGAGAGTGGGTTCGGGGAAAGCCCTTTTGCTTTCCATGGAAACGCTTTTTGCTTCTTTGGCAGCTAAAATCAGCAGTAACTGGGTAACGCACTGATGCAATGTCAGCATAAAAGCAGTTTGTAGAGGAAAAAACAAGATTCTGCTCACACCCCGAGGCACATTAACAGAGTGTTAATTTTAATCGATAGGATGAGGGAGTACGGCTTCACACTGGAAGAGGGGAGAGTTAGATGAGATATTAGGAAGAAATGTTTCCCTGTGAGGGCGGTGAGCCCCTGGCGCAGGTTGCCCCGAGAAGCTGTGGCTGCCCCATCCCTGGAGGTGTTCAAGGCCAGGTTGGACGGGGCTTGGAGCAACCTGGGCTGGTGGGAGGTGTCCCTGCCCAGGGCAGTGGGTGGCACTGGATGATCTTCAAGGTCCCTTCCAACCTAAACCATTCTGTGATTCTATGATTAATATTTAATTAGCTCTGTATTTTCTTTTCCTGCTGCAGATCAAAGCGTACACGCAGCTGAAGATAGCGGGGCTTTACCCCTCCGCTTACTGGACCGGGCAAGCCGTCGTCGACCTCCCGCTGTTTTTCTCCATCCTTGTCCTGATGATAGGCAGCCTCTTCGCTTTTCACTACGGCGTTTATTTCTACGTGGGCAAGTTCCTCGCCGTGGTGAGTGCGGCGGGGACCGGAGCGCACGTGGGGACGCGAGAGCACGGTTATGTTCTTCTCCACGAGTGTTTATTTAGATTAGATGGTTCAGCAGACTGGGATTTTTCAACCAATATACAGGGAAAAATCCTAATTACAGCTGCTGGCGCAGAGGCGCCAGTCAGGCTGCACCAAAGGCAAAACACTACTGCTTCTCGTGGGGAAAAATATTAATATTTTGGAGTTTAATTCGGAACTGGAATAAAACGGAGCTTTACAATACCAGGATCTTCCAAGGAAATGCTTCGTCCTTTTCTGCCCTGCTTGCTCGGTCGGCTTTGCCCCCTTCGCTGCCGGTTGAGAATTGCTGCGTTCGCAGCGGCGTGCAGCTAATGCCGAGCTTGCAGTGACTTTGAGCACAGACCAGCTCCACAGTGAATTGCAGCGTATGATTAAATTGAAGAGACTACACGTCTTCGTGTCTTTTATATTCAGAGCGGGCTTCCCTCAGATACCGGCTGTAACGGAGAGGAATCCCCTTTCCCGAGCTGCTTTCCCGGGAGCCCTGAGTTAATCAGGTTTGGGATGTGACCATTGTGCTGCAGAGCTATTTTTCTACCAGCGCGTTTACCCTGGCTTTAATTTCTGCAAAAATGCTAAGGCTGAAGGGTGGAATTCCTAATATTTGCCAAAATCTTCAGGTCAGCGTTGATGGGAGCCTGTGTTATAAACAAAAATGGGGAATAGTGCAAAGGAAACTGAGTGAGTGAAGTTCCTGCTGATCCATGTACTCGTTTATTTGTGTCTTTAATAGTATATACTGTATGTACCAAGGAGGAGAAATACCTCAATTTAAGTGACGAAGATGAATCCAGAGTTATGTGGCACACTAAAGTCATTCCAGTTGATACTTAGGCAAAAAATTCCCCCCGGGTTCTCGCTGCGCCGTTTCCTGAGACACCTCTCCTGTCTTTGCAGATCTTCTGCCTCATCGGTTATGTCCCCTCAGTTGTGCTCTTCACTTACGTGGTCTCCTTCACGTTTAAAAAAGTCCAGAATACGAAAGAGTTTTGGTCATTTATATTTTCAGTGGTGAGTAGCTTTACCTGGAGGTGTTAGCTGGGAGGACTGGTTATCTCCAAAGCCAAACGGGCTCCCCAGTTCCTTTTTTTAACTCTGTGTCCTTAACGCACAAGAAATTTGGAACATTTACCAATGTCTCTTTATCACTGCCGTATCCTAAATGATAAAAGCTTTAAAAAATATGCCTCAAATTAGGTAACTTGTGCTTAGAGAGTCTGAACTGGATGAAAATGGACTTTTTTTTCCCTTTTCTTTTGTACAGACAGCCTTGCTCTGTACGGTAGTCACTGAAGTGGCCTTTTTTCTGGACTACTACCTGGTAACCACCATCCTGCATTATGTCTTCTCCATCGTCATTCCTATTTATCCCCTTATTGGCTGTCTGATTTGTTTTATAAAGGTAAGGGGACACGAGCAATCCTCTCCAGAGCGCTCGTAGGTGGCTGGGACTGGGTGGGTGTCTTTAACGATAACGAGAGAGCAGAGACCTGCCCGGTGCTGTAATGTCACCCGTAACCACTTCACACGTGAGGAATTGCAACTCCTGGTGAAAAGGCGCCTTTCTTTTCCTGTAAGCCGAATGTTGCAGTTTTAAAATGAGGAAATAAGCAGGTCTTCCATGAAATATTTAAGGGAAACCCGTGCGTTTCTCAGCCTGTGGACCGGGCGAACGCAGTGGTGGGAGGATGGGTTAATTGGGAGTCGGAGGCTTTAAACGGGGAGCAGCCCCAGGGGCTTTGACGGAGCTTTATTGGCGTCGAACTCGTGCGAGCAGAGTCTCTGCAGAGCTCGGAAAGTGCTTGAGCAGCATAACTTAAATGACTGACTTGAGATTAAAGCGCGGCGTGGAATATGCAGTCTCTGGGAAGTGGTTATTTACCTGAATGTCATTGTTTTTGCATTGTCAGGTCTCATGGAAAGGGAAGCGAAAGAACGGAGGGTACTACGACCCGTGGGACCGGCTCCTGGTAGCAGTTATAGCTGTAAGCGCGATTCTTTGATTATTTGCCATATTTGCTGTAGAGAATTGCTGACTCCTGCTGGGAGCCCCCTTCTGTCGAGGCATCTCTATTAACAAAGACGGGCTGTGACGCTGAGCGTCGCTGGAGCCTGCGGCTTTGCGACCTGTTGCGGCACAAACCATATCAGTAAAAGCTGCCGTCCCCGCCAGCTCAACATCTGCTGCTTCACCGGTCCTATTAACGATGCTGATATTAATCCTGCTTATTACGGGACCTGTGCTGATGGAGCAAGAACTCCAGAGTGGGGGATCATAGAATCATAGAATGGTTGAGGTTGGAAAGGACCTTGAAGATCATCGAGTTCCAACCCCCCTGCCATAGGCAGGGACACCTCCCACCAGCCCAGGCTGCCCAAGGCCATGTCCAGCCTGGCCTTGAACACCTCCAGGGATGGGGCCTCAACAACCTCTCTGGGCAACCTGTGCCAGTGCCTCACCACCCTCACAGGGAAAAACTTCTTCCTAATGTTCAATCTAAATCTGCCCTCTTCCAGTTTGAAGCCATTCCCCCTCGTCCTATCACTCCATGCCCCAGTAAAAAGTCCCTCCCCAGCTCTCCTGGAGCCCCTTTAGGGACTGGAAGGCCGCAATAAGATCTCCGCGGAGCCTTCTCTTCTCCAGGCTGAACAGCCCCAACTCCTTCAGCCTCTCCTCATAGGAGAGGTGCTCCAGCCCTCGGATCATCCTCGTGGCCCTCCTCTGGACACGCTCCAGCAGGTCCTTTATCCCTAAAGGGATAGTCCTTTCTCTCTCCAAAAACCCCAAATAATTTACATTAAATCTAAGCAGACGCTGGTTGTGGCGTCTAATGACACGTTTCATCTTCTTGGAAGCATCAGCAATTCTGTGGTGGGGAAGAGCTGGAGCTTCTTGTCACTCATCGTGCTGGTGGGGTCACCTGTAGGATCCCCTATAGGGTCCCCTATAGGATGACCGGCCTCGTGGGGCTGGCAGCGCTCCGCGTAACCAGAACTGTATCTGTGTGTTTTAGCCCTATTTGCAGTGTGTCGTGTGGCTCTTCCTCCTGCGGTGTTTTGAGCTGAAGAACGGAGGGAGGACAGTTAGAGAGGATCCGTTTTTCAGGTGTGTCTCTGTCGAACAGACTTTTAAAAAGTAATAGTCCAAAGAAGCCGTTTTTAAAAACGATGGTGGTGGTTAAGGTGGAAGGTGCTGTGCGTAGCTGTGGGGGATGTTGCAGGAAGCAAAATGGGTTATAGCCCATCCCAAGTGTCTAAAGAATTTGTTCTCCTAACTTCAGTTTTCTGAAATTCAGTCAGTAAAATGCATAAATAGGGTTTTTACTTCCTTTTAAGTTATATCAGTGCAAAGTCGGGAATTTTGTAAGGATGTCCCCTCTATAAAAATAAGGGATCTTCCTTTCCCGTCGCGTGGCTGGAGATGCCATACCCCGGCGGAGAGCTCAGCACAAAGATGACATAGTTGTCATCATTGACAGCTCTTTCTGCTCTTTTGGGGCTTCTCCGATGCACCGCGTAGATTTGTTACTCCCGGGTTCAGCAAACGCAAATTGCTGTCCGCCTCAAAGCAGCGAGCGAATCCCGACCTGATTTCTCCCTCGTCAGCGCTTTGTTCCACCTGAACGCCGAGCGGAGGCCACTTGTTATTTTCTTCCCCTTAGAAAATGTTTTACAAAAGCCAAAACCTGGAAGTTCCCCGACGTCCCGCATGACGAGGGCGAAGATGAGGACGTGAAGGCGGAGAGGCTGCGAGTCCAAGAAATCCTGAGCAGCCCCAAAAGCGAGGAGGTAACGCTGTGCGCCCCGCGGGCGCTGCCCAGACCCCGAATTCGGGGGTTTCCCGGAGCTGTCGGGATCTGCAGCCCCTTCCCTCTTCTCCAGCAGATGCCGGCGATCCTGGTCAGCCGCTTGCACAAGGAGTTCGATGAAAGGAAGGAATTTCTTCTGGGGAGAAAAATAAAGAAAGTGGCAACGAAACATGTGTCTCTCTGTGTAAAAAAAGGTTGGAGTTAAATTACTTGCTGTTGAGGTGTTTTATTTTGCCAAAACAACTCTTGAATCCATTTATCCGACCTCATGGGCAATGTTTTGTGTGTTATCCATCCTTTAGGAGAAATACTGGGGCTGTTAGGACCCAACGGAGCTGGGAAAAGCACGTTAATTAATATGCTCGTTGGAGAGATTGAGCCAACCAGTGGGCAGGTGTGTTACATGCTACAAACTCAATAGAAATTGAGCTTGTATTTGATCTTTTTTCTTATCATTGCAAGCATTCCCAAGTGGTTTCTGCTAAAACTTGACAAAATCAGTCATGAAAGTTAGAACGTTGTTGAGTAAAGTCTATATATTTTCCTTTGAAGGTTCTGATGGGAGATTATTCTTTTGGACTGAACAGCGAAGATGACTCGGTGAAATTTGTGGGGTACTGCCCTCAAACGAATCCGCTTTGGCCAGATATTACACTGCAGGAACACTTTGAAATTTATGGCGCTATCAAAGGAATGAGTCAGACTGATGTTAAGGAAGTCATAAAACGGTAAGTAGTTTATTATAGAAATGTTTAAGGTTTTAGCTATATTTTTCTTAGGGCTTTTTTTTTTCCCCCCATAACTCCTAAGGCAGTATTTTTGTTCATTTAAGTTTGATTGCATCTTTTCAGCCAGTTCAATTTGTACGTTAGGAGAACAGATTCAGCCACAGAAAATTAAACTGGTGTTTGTATATAAGTTATTTGCGAGGTATCCTTTGTAGGCAGCGGTTTGGAGCCATTTCTGGGCTGTCACCTCCTTTAGGAGGGTGTGCTAACGATGACCTTGCAGGGGCTGCAAGGGCTTGGAGCCATTCCTGGGGTGTCACCTCCTTTAGGAGGATGCGCTAACGATGACCTTGAAGAGGCTGCAAGGGCTTGGAGCCATTCCTGGGGTGTCACCTCCTTTAGGAGGATGTGCTAACGATGACCTTGCAGGGGCTGCAAGGGCTTGGAGCCATTCCTGGGGTGTCACCTCCACGAGGACCTGGGGCAGGAGGTTTTGTATGGAAGCACCCAGCTCTGATTCTGCTTATTGCTCTGCTTTTTTCACACTTGACATCCAAATATTTGTAAGCGAGTTCTTCCGATGAGACTGTTTGCATCCTACGCGATGAGGGAGGAGCCGAACCGTCGCTCCCTCAGCTTTTCACCCGTGGTCCTCCCCCTTTCCGCAGCATCGCGAGTGCCCTGGATTTAAAAGACCACCTGCAGAAGACAACGAAGAAGCTGGGCGTGGGGCTGAAACGCAAGGTACGGGGGAGCTTCTGGAGCTGCCGTGTTGGGTGTCTCCCGCAGCCGTCGCGTCCTTACCCTTTCCCTTTGCCTTCCCCCCAGCTGTGCTTTGCCCTGAGTATGCTGGGCAACCCGCGCGTCACGCTCTTGGACGAACCGTCAACTGGGATGGATCCAAAAGCCAAGCAGCACATGTGGTGAGTGCCACCAGGGCCACGTGGGCCACAGGCTCGTTTCTCCTTGGGAATTTGCCCGATTTCACGTGCGTGTTATCCCTGTTAACGCTAGGGAGAGCCACAGACGGGGAATCAACGCTGCCTCAGTGCCCGGTGCGCTTCTTCTGCGTCCTCTCCCAGAATAGTTTGGAGATTAAAAGCTTGAAAGTCGAAAGAAATCTTAAAATATAAGGAGTGTGAGATTTGTGTCGACTTTGTGGAAAAAATCGGGTGTTAATTGTTGCTCTGGGAGTAGTATCGGTCCATAAAATCAAGGGTTTGTCTTTGACCCATCACAGTCCTCTTGTGCTGCTGACCCAGGATTTACTGTTACGTGCCAAATGTTTTATTCAGGGTTGGGGTTTTTTTTGGTTATGTTTTTTAGGCGAGCAATTCGAGCAGCTTTTAAGAACAAGGAGAGAGCAGCTATCCTGACCACTCACTACATGGAAGAGGCAGATGCTGTTTGTGACCGTGTGGCCATCCTGGTGTCCGGGCAGCTCAGGTACCGCTGGAGCTCTCCCGTGTTGTGGGAGGCGTCGACCAGAATATATTTCTTTGAAAATACAGGTAGACAACTTTTTTACACCTTAAACTTGGAGCAAAATTGAACTTCAACCGCAAAAAGGGTCTGTTAGAAATTAGGCTGCTTTTTGAGTGCAGCGTGACGTGTACAGCTCTCGTTTTCTCTCTGCGCTTGGCAGATGTATAGGTACTGTGCAACACCTGAAGAGTAAGTTTGGCAGAGGGTACTTCTTGGAAATGAAGTTAAAAGAAACGGCAGACGTGCAGCAGGTGGAGTATCTGCAGAGCCAGATTTTGCACATCTTCCCAAACGCGAATCGTCAGGAAAGGTGAATTTCAACAAATCCGCAGCACACGTTGGTGTTAATACATCCCCTGATTTCTCCGCGGCTCCTTGGCACCGAGTAGGGAATGCCGCGGTGCTAAGATTTACCGAAAAAAATTTACATGTGGCTTAAAAAAAACCCCCAGAAAACTAAAAGAGGAAGGGTTTTGCAGGCCAGAAGAGGCTGCCAGGGCGGTGGTGGCCGTGAGCCCTGCCTGCAGATGTTTGGCACGGAGGAAGCAAAACTCGATTTCTGCATAGCTGGTGCCTAACGGCTTCCTTCTCGGTCGGGGCCCCCGGGATGTGGGGGATAAAATCTGAGTCACGGAGTCACGGGCCCTTATCTGGAAATGTTTGGACGTTTCCTGGGAGTACCGCAAAGTTTGAGGGTGGGTTGGTTGGTTTTCCCCCAACAGCTTTGAGTTGCTGCGGTATGAACTCAAGGCTCTGGCTTGGTGGCCGCTGCTGAGACTCTCCAAAAAAGGGCACTGCGGGCGTCGTCTGAGGAGCGCTCCCCAAATGCAGGAGATGGGGAGGAGAGCTCATTTTTCAGCTCCCTGTTCTGGAGTCTGGGTTGCGGGAACCGCTGCACGATGCAGAGTCCCAAGAGATCCCGTGAACCTCCGTCTGAGTTCATTTGAAAGGCAAAACCCTGTAACTTTGGGAGTTCCGGGCAGCGATTTTTCTTTCATGAGTTTATAGGCAGAACATAAATGGTTGAATCTTGGCTGAAGAGCATATAAATCGTAGAGCAGTCTCAGGGGGGTCTCAGCTGATGCACCCGGACCTGCATCTCTGAGATGCTGGTTATGAACCAGCTGGTCCGGGAGGAGCTGCATCATTCCTTTTCTCTGATGATGACTAATCAAAATGCCTGGAGTAACCTTCAGAAAATGAGTTTAAATCCATTCACTTGGATTTTAATATTTTTGCTTTGACTAGTTTTACCTGAAGCTAAATTTGCTTTGTTTCTTTGTTCCAGTTTTGCTTCTATTTTGGCGTATAAAGTTCCTAAAGAAGATGTACAGTCGCTCTCACATTCTTTTTCCAAGCTGGAAGAAGGTAATTAAGCGCTTGCCACGCATCACATGCACAAATCCTTTTGTCTCCCATAAGCGACACGTTTGCCATGCGGTGCCACTTCTGCGTTTCTGTTCCAAATTCATTTAATTTATTTTTCCTATTGTGATTGGTGTCCCCAACTGTTTATTGTGAAATGAAGAGTAAGCGCTTGTACCAGCTTAAAATGTGTTAAATCCAGTTGGGTCAGATGGTGAAGTGTCCCTAAATACCCTCTCTCGTTAATTCTTTCACCAGTGAAACACGCCTTTAACATCGAGGAGTACAGCTTTTCTCAGGCAACGCTGGAACAGGTATGTTAAAGAAGGGGATGTTTCGTGGCAGTAAACCCTGCCAGGAGAAGGTGTTGCAGGTTTTTTGACGGGGTTTTCCCAGTCGTCCGGGCTGGATTCGCTTTGCCCCTGCCGGGCAGGAGCCGTGCATCCAGTCCGGGCAAGCGGCAGTGGAGGGAGGGAGAGGACGGTGAGCGCTGCGCGGGCAGCTTGTCCTCGGCGCCCGGCTTTCAGGTTGCTGTGCTGATGCCGGTTGGGGCATTTTTGGGGAACTGAAATTCCCTTTTCCGAAGTGAATCGGGACTGCCGGTTCCCCTGCTCCTCTTTAATCCCATTTTCTCCCTTAAAAATATCCTCCTTTAAAAATAAGATGCCAACTGCAGGGACTGGAGCGTAATAAATTTGTGGCGTTAGTGGAAATAACGCTCTGATTTCTTCAAAAGGCGGTCACTGCTGCTCATTTCTGAAAGGAGGGTAAAGCTGAGGCTTATTATTGCTTATTCGGGATCAGTTATTGCTGACGATAAGTGCCCTTCAGCGTATATTTGGTTCAACTTTCTTTTCATTGAGCTCTGGAAGAAATGAGGTGGGAGGGTAGGAGCAAGGAGAAAAAAACCCCAAAATACTAAAAACTTCCTACTCGGAGGTGAAGGGATACATTCAATACTCATGAGATTTTTTTTTTTAGCATGATTTCTATTTGGGACCGAGAACGTTCTTACAAGGAGCGTGGCGTATTCCTTTTCTGTCCGTTCCAGGTGTTTGTGGAGCTTGCTAAGGAGCAGGAGGAGGAGGACAGCAGCTTCGGCACGCTGAACAGCACGCTGTGGTGGGAGAGGACGCAGGAGGACCGGGTCGTTTTCTGAGTTCCTTTACGGTCCAGATCTGCTGGGCACCTCGGGTTTTGCGCCGGCGACGATCCTCTGCGCGCACCTTGGGGCGTGTGCGTGGGGGGAAAAAAAAAATAATCAGAGCTGGCACGGTCATGGGAAATGGTATTTGGAAGCACTGAGCGTGTTGCACCGTCCTGGCCTTAGGGATAACGCCCCGGGAGCGGTGAGCATCCCCGCCGTTATTCTGGCTCAGCTGAAATTCCTTCTCCCCTCGCTGTTTCCCGGTTTGCGTTGAGCGAGGAGATGCGATCACGACAGTCAGTCGCCGCCGCCGCCGCCGCCTGCCCGGGGTCCGGCTCTCCTTGCTGGAAGTCGTGCGTTTGAGCAAAACCAGTCGTTGCTGGCGTGTCGCTGGTTGGCGGGGCCGGGCCGGGCCTCCCGCCCCGACACGTGTCCCCTGCAAGGTCCCGCTCCCCCGCCGGCTGATCCGTCCCTGCTTACGCTTAGAAGATGCACCTGCTTAGAAGAGAAGGGGGGAAAAACCACTCCGAAGTAATCGTATTCGCCGCAAAGAGGGTCCTGAATTACACCGCGAGCTTAGCTTGGTCTCCAACCACTGCCGAAAGGTTCATTGACAGATCGAATATGGCACTCGTCAGCGCTTGTGCTCCTTTGTTGTGCGGGTTGGCAGCTGGGGCCGCCTCCTGCTGCCGCTCCGGGCGGCGTTGGTGTTTGTGATGCATGCGCTGTGGGGTGGAAGGGGGTGTACAGAAGTGGATGCTGTTTCTTTCCCCCCCCCGACCCCATTTCCCCGCTTGGTAAAAGTACAAAGACATAACTGTGTAGTTACGGGATTTGCGGAGATGTGAGTGTTTCTCGTCTTCATTAAAGCCAGTCTGATTCTTTTGTTGGCTGTAACGACGTGTCTCCCGCCAGCTGTTTTTAGAGACGGTCCTTTTTAGATGTTTTCGTTTCTCTTGACAGTGAATTCATAAGTTCGTGCAGCAGCGTTTCCTAATCCGTCTTTGTTGTGATAGCAGCGAGTGATGCAGTGCTGCGCTCGGCGCAGGAACGTTTGCTTTGTCCTGCCCTGGCAATTTTTCATTCACCTTCGTAAACCCCCCAAAATCACATCCAAATTCACAGCTTCACTTGTAGGAATGGTGCCTTTGCTGTGCACAGAAGCACTAAGAGGAGCAGAATATGTGATCCTTTATCTTAAGATATGACAGATGTATGTTGAAAATATATTATTTTTTTTGTTTTTTTTCTACGCAGAGCTATCATCACTTTTTTAGTTTTATAAGCTGAAATTAAAGATTGCTGACAGTTCATTGTGTCCAACAGTGAACAAATACAGAGATGCATTTATATTGAAACATTGGCTTCATAAGTCATATCGATTATATATCTTTGCATTAAAGTTAGAAAAGACCTTTGTTTTTCCTGCGAAAACTCAAAAAACTGTGGCTTAAGGTGGAGTTCTGTGTCCCAACTGTTTGTGATTATCAGGCAATAGTGTATGTTATATGTCTGATAATGGTTTATCATCACGTTGCACCAAAATCTGTTTTCCTTAGTTTCTTACTGTACTATGGGGAGATGTGAACTCTGTGTACAACTTTTTCTTCCTCTTTTGTGCCCGTAGATTGCATAGAAACGTACAGATTTTGTTTTGTAGTTAAAATCTTAAGCCCAAGAACTGCGGAAACACCCGGACGTCCCGGTTGCTTCCCCGGGGAAAGGTCCGTGAATCGGCGGGTGTCGCTGAGCCCTGAGCCGTGGGACGCGGCGTATCCCCCGCTCTCCTGGGCCGGGACCGAAACGGAGGTGAAAACCGGGCTTACAGCCCCCGCCTCTGAACTGCGGCTCCAGCAGTGACCTTTCTAGGGCTGAAGCTTCCCTATAAGAAATGAAAAATTACCCAAATTCAGCTCTTTTTTTTTTTTCTTTATGCAGCCTCTTATTTAGCCCCCGGCAACCCCCAGCCCGTCGCTCCCTGCTGCATCCCTGCTGCATCCCTGCTGCCCGCCCCTGTCCCTCGGCGTTTTTCCTTTATGTGGAGGAAAGGTGGGACCCACAGTTTTGTCTCCTGATACCTTCCCGTGTCTGTACCTACAAACTTCTCCAAATTCCACCTGTGTTACGTCCGTCTCTTTTTGTAAATGGCTTTTCAGCCGTGTGGCGTCTGCACATCTGTCCGGCGACGCGCAGCGCGCTCTGTCCGTCCGGACGTAGGAAAGTCCGGTTGTGACCCGTTGGCTTTGACATCTTAATGTTACTCTTTAACTTCTACTCAGAGTTAATAGTCCGTAAAGTAGTTCGGTACTGTCTGGGTGACATCCCCATGTTTCAAATAGTTTCTTATTTTCTAACGTTTCGGATGGATCGTATGAAAACTGTCATTGGCATCTGGATCTGTTTGGTGCGGTACTGTCCTTGTTTACCCCGGACGAACCCAGTTGGTGGTGGCACTGTGTTTGTGCAGTTACACGCACAAAGAATTTGGCTCGTCAAGTGAACTGCAATGTCTGGGTGGGATCTTTTTGGCGCGGTGACATCGCGTGTCAATGGGGCGTAAGGCGCCTCCCCAAAACATCACTGTGATCGCAGTGTGTTGTGTCAGAAGTCTTTCAGAGTGCCGTATGATGTCTATAATGGCCAGAAGAGGGGAAAAAACGCACGCAAAATTAAACCAGAGAATGCCCTGGAAGCTCCAGAGCTTTATTCCTGTGATTTTAAGTCCCTTTGTTGAGGTGTTACCAGTGAGATGCGGAATCCCAGCCGCACCATACACCCCCCAGTGCGTGCTCTGGGAGAGGAACTGGGGCAGCTGGATTCGGGCTGGGGGTGGGGTTTGGGGCAAATCGGTTCACTTTGTCCCTCCGTTCCCAGGTGTAATGGTTTCGGTTACCTCGCGGGGTCGGTGTGAGAACTAGTCAGCTAATATGTCCAAAATGTGGAAGATGCGTTTACTCTGTGGTGTTATTATAAGGTGGTATTCTTCTATGGAGGCATTTAATGTGTCCGATTTTGTTTACATCGCCAAGAAAAGCTCTTATTTTAAAAATACCTCTGTATAGCGCGCGAAGCCTATGGCGTAGCCGACATCCAGCAGCAGGAAACAGAAGGTATCGAGTCGAAAGGTGACACGTTTGTAACGCTCCTCCTGACGTTGCCGTCGGGCGCTTTGAATCATTTGCGGTTTGATTTCATACACCCCTCTTTCTTTTACCACTTCGCTGTATTCGTAAAGTCGAGGTTTTTTCCTTTTCCAGCAGAAAGCACTACCAAAATAAAGATGGATGGGATTGTTCAACGCTCGTGTTTCTATCGCGCGTGTGTTTTGCCGTGCTGGAAATTGGGAGGGGAGGGGGTGGCTCTTTTCAAAAGCCTTTGCTGTTCCCTGGAGCGCACCGGGGGGTGCAGGGGAGAGGGCTTGGGCAGAGCTGGGGAGGGGGGCACAGCTCTTGGCACGGCTGGGGGTGTCCGCCTGCAGGAATGGCGTTGTTTTTTAATTGAATTCGGGGAATCGCAGTATTGCGACACCTCAGACGCGGCCGCCCGCAGTCGGGCCCCGTTTCGCAGCCGCATTAATTCAGCCCCGACTCGGGGGGGCTGTGGTTAGGAGCGACCCCCGCGGCAGCTTGAGCGCTCCTGGGGCGCCGCGGCGGGCGCCTGCCGGCGTGCACCGCCTTCAGCCACCTGAAAAATTAACCCCATTGAAAAAAAATTTAAAAAAATTCATTTTTCTGGTTGGATCCATCGTCTGAGACCAACTTGCTGCGGGGGGGGCGGATGGGTTGCTCGCTCCGGCGCCAGCGGCGGCGAAATGGGGCTGCTGAGAGGTTTGGCTGAAGGTGGAACGTGAAAGCCCTGATCGGTGGGGATGGAGAACGCCGCCCGCTCCGCCACCCCCGCGGGGGACGGCCGGCTCCGGCGGGACCCGCTGCCGAGGAGGAGGAGGAGGAGAAGGAGAAGGAGAAGGAGGAGGTCCACCTGCAGCCCTGCGGGTCAGCTAAGGACCTCGAAAAAGGAAAGGGGGTTGTGCCTCGCTCTCCCCAGACCCCTCACTTTGGAGGAAAATAACCCCACGGAAATTTAATCTGAAGTTGGCAAAAGTTTCCAGGTTTTCATACTAGTTTTTCTTTAATGGTGCGTTAAGGGCAGTGTGCCTTTTATATTTTTCTTTTAAAGCTGTAAGATTAATCTGTTCCCTTGTAATGCTTCCTTGAAGAGATCTTCAGAAAATCCCTACTTTAGCGTGCTGAATTTCTCCTTGATAAAAAGAGTTTCCTGGAGCTTTCAGGTCTCCTTTTTCCTGAAACGAGCTGCTTGGAACGTCCCCCTTGGAGGATGCTGCTCCGTCCCTAGCCCCTCTCCTCCTCCCGGTACATGATCCGAGGCTGGTCCCAAATCCCCCTCCTCGGAAATCCTGGGCAGCAACTGCTTGGGGATTTAATGAATGATATTTTGGGATGCCCCGTGCTCTCTAGCTGCTTGCCAGTGAAGCCCCAAGGGGTTTCCTTGGACCGGGGTCCCACTGGAGCAGCAGAGCCGGGAGCAGCAGCCGATACACGGGATGGGAAACCCCAAGGAGCAGGTGTCATTTTTCTGTTAAAATGCATTTTCTGCAAAAACAGGGGTTTTTTTTTAGCAAAGTGCAGCTGGGATGCGCTTTCTGCCGTTAGGAGCAGCTTTCCTCCTTTCTCACTTGTTGCCCAATGGGAAGTGATGGAGGAAAACGCTCCGCTCCTCTCCAAAATGAACTCATTCCTTGAAAATGAGTAAATCGGCAGCTGCAGAAGAGCTACAGCCTTTTGTTAAGCAACAACCGGGCGGCTTTTGTGGTTTTAGTCAGCTCTGCAAATGAGATGCAGAGTCCTCAAGCTGTTGAAGTTCCAGGACAGTCGAATTCCTTTAACTACTTGCATCGTCGTGCGGCTGTACGCCCTTCCAACTCATTTGGCTTCCCTGGCTTATCCCATTTCCTCACCTCCCTGTTTTGGATGCAGATCCACTGGAAAGCTATTTTTTTAAAAGAAAAAAAAAAAAACCAACCCAAAAAAAAAACCCAACAAACCCCATCCTGCTTCCAGCTGTCTGACAGCTGCTGGAAAAGCAATTAAAAGGAGTGGAACTAGCGAAAAAAATTATTAAAAACAAAGGGGAAAAGAGAAAAGAGAACTAAAAATCCCCTCGGTCCTCGGGCGCGGGGTTCGCCTCCGCAGAGGAAGGAGCGCTCGCCGGCTCGGGCTCGGAGCAAGACGGGGAGAAGGCGGCCAAGTTTTCCCTGCGGAGAAGCTCCGGCGGGGACGAGGTTGCGTCGCCGTCGCTCGGGGCCTCGCGCTCGCCCCGGCTCGGGGCACGGGGCTGCAGCTCTCCCCGACGCTCGTAAACCCAACAGAGACATCCTTTTTGTACCGCACGCGATGCGCGTTGCCGTGTTAAACACCGCAATACGGTCGGGTTAGTATCTCCGAGCTCCGGGCCAGCTGGCTGTAGGTGTTGGTCCCCGCTGGGGTCGTTGCTCCAGGAGCGCCGAGAGCGTTCGCGCCGGCGGGAGCGGGCTCTGACGTCAGGCTGGAGAGGGGCACGGCCCTCGGGCTGCGCCGCAGCGGCGAACCCGCTCCAGCCCTGCGACGAGATGGAGAGCCCAGGCACCTCTGGGCTGAAGGAGACGCGTTTCTGATGGAAAACACAGTGTCAGGTAAGGAATTGCACGTTTCTCTTTTGTTAAGAGAAAAATTATACCTAGGGTATATATATATATTTTTTTTTTTAATATAGGTTTTCGTGCAGGGGTTGTGTTTGGTGATTAATTTTTTCCTAATTGTGTTAATACAGCGTTTTGCTGGATGCGTAACAGCTGGACTTTCCAGCTCTGCTCTCTGACAAACATTGAGCTTCGCATCAAAGCATCTGAGAGGCAAAGGAGCCAAAATATTCCGCTTTCCTGGGTGCGCGTGGATTGCGGTTCTCGCCACCGCTGTTCTTTGGCTGTAGGTGAAGATCCGCAGGTTGAGCGCTGGGTCCTCCCAGCTCGCGGTCCCTCCCTTCGCTCCCCCCCCCCTCCAGCCTTGCTGGCACCGAGAGAGGCTGCCAGAAACACGGACCGCCTTAAATTTCGCTTCTTCTGTATGAACTGAAGCGTTGAACTTTGACACAGGGCACGCTCAGAGCTACATTTTCAGGTTGAGAGTAGGAAAAAAAAAAAACAACCCCAACCCTGTTTCAAAAACTTCACGTTAAAGAGTAGTGTCAGGACGAATGTGGCTCGTGTTTATCAGGAGTTAAAGATGGGGCTGCGTAGGGGCCAGATGCAGTTTTTCGCGCGTGCAATAAGCGGCAAAGGGGAGGGTACGGAGGGAGCGCGTTCGCCTCTGCGCTCCCCGTGCGCAGGGATTAATCATTGGCTCCGGGAATGCCGGCGGCTCCTCTGGGAAGCACGAGAGGCAGCGCACGGTGCTCTCTGCGTAGCCCGCGTCGAGAGGCTCCTGCCAGTACCCCTGAGGAGCAACTCGCTCGCTGGAGCTCGTCACAATACGCTCTGTTAAGTTTTTATTAGAGGGGGAAAAAAACCCAACCATCTGAGGATGTGTCAAATAGGAAATCCCTGAGATGGTAAATCAATGGAGTGGTTATATGGACCTTCCTGGGACAACCTTTGGTAGAGCAGAGTCGGGCACAGGGTCCCGCTAACAGTTATCGCAGTGCCTGGGAAGCGCGTTGCTGGGGAGCAAAAAGGTGGGACGCGTTTACTGAGTCCTCCGGAGGGAAATTCTTCCAGAGGCACCTGGTTTTACAAGCGATGCTCTGGCTGGTTGAAGGCTTCTCAAACAGCATTGCCTCCAAATGCATTTCTGATGTTTGGGTTTGTCTTCTGAACCTGCAGTTCTGAACCTCAGGTCTTGTAGAGGCATCTCTCCTGCTGACGTTTTGCATCTCTTGATACCTAATTCAAATTGAATTCTTCCTGAAGAAGTTCGGGCAGCATTCATAGGCAGCATTGTTTGTTTGACTTTCTGACTTCACATTTCAGCTTCCAGGGACGTTTGCTTCTTGCTCCAAAGGCACAAATAAGATTAAAACCAATAGACGTTTAATTGAAATGCTTTAAAAAGTCTTAAATTTGCTCCATCTTTTTTTTTTTTTAATGAAGTATTTGTTACATCTGTAGAGATTCAGTGCAGTTTTTACAAAACCATCGTGTTTTCCACGTTATCCAAATACTCCAGCGTGAACCTTTGTTTGCTGCCCCAGCGTCCCGGGCTGGACCGCTGCAGTCAGTTCACAACGACCGAAATCCAGACCTGGGCAAAAAAGAGTAGCGCTTCCTGGAAATCCCTTCCTAATTGCCTTTAACCTTCATTGCGGGCTGCGGTGGGGAAACGCGGGAGAAAGCTCCGGGCAGGGAAAGCAGAGGGCCGGGGAGATAAGCCGTGTGCTAACGGCCAGCGGGTAAACAGGGATTCTGGATCCATCGCCCCTGGAGTACGCAAATATTTAATTCTTCCAAAAACAAACAGTGAAGGGAACAGAGTAGTAGAACCATTTATTAACTCCAGCTGCCCAATCCACGAAATCAGGAAACGATGTCCGAGGGGAAAAGAGCACAATGAGTTTGAGGTTGCTTTGATTTTTTGGTTTCGGCCATTTTTAAAGGATTAAAATACAAAAATATGTTCTGAGGTTCCCTCCCCTGTTTTGCTTCTGGGAAGGTCGTGAAACCCATCGCTCCGAAATCGCTGTTGTTCTCGCACAGCGTATGTGCTACTTGGCCACAGGGTCCAAACTGGAGCTGAAAAAAAATATTCCCCATAAAAATATGCCCCGACAAATACTCCCTGCTCATACCTAGGGGGACATAAAGAACCACACTGGCGTTTTAATGCTTCCCTGCTTTGGCTGTACTGGAGATGTAATTCCTTGTATTAGCATTTGGGTGAAAACATGAAAAATTGGTGTCTCGCCAGCCTGCTTAAGGGAGACGTTGGCAGCATCTATTTTAGGCTACTTCTAGCATCTAACCGCCTCCCGGGTGGCAGCTGCCTTCCCCCTATAGACGATGTGGGGAGAAGGCATGTATCTAATGGGGATGTTTTAGGGTCCAGTTACCGCATGTCCAAGGCGAGACGTAAATTCACGGCAGGAAACGCAGGACCTGAGGCTCAGCTCAGGTGCGCCACATAAAGCAGCGCTACTGCGCTCAGGAGCTGGACTGGGCGCAGCTGCTGCAGATCGTGTATGTTTTAAGTATTTTGAATGACTGCGTAACAAAAAGAGAATTAAAATTTATATCTTCTTCCTTCTCTATGCCATTGAGTCATATCCCATTTTTAGTACAGGGCAGACGGGCTTTTCTGTTGTTAATTTTATGGAGGTGAAGAATCAAACTATAGCCAGTTGAATGCCTTTTTGTGCAAAGCCTCTTTGGGATGAAGAAGGACAAATCTGTGCACAGGGAAGAGGCAGCTGAGTCCAGCCCACCTCTCTGTTCCCTTGCGTGATCTTGGACTCCTTCCTTTGAACTTCTCCTTGGTTGTCCAAACCGAAAAATTGAGAAAAGCTCTTAACCTTTGGCGTGTTATTGGCTTCCTCTGAAGTGGTGTTTACTCGACTAAATACATTAACTTCCAGCGATCTGTTTTATTCTAAATGATATTATCTTTCTCATCCTAGCTGGGAAAATGCAGGGGATATTCAAGAAAGCCTCAAGAATATTTCAGCAAACCCGTGCTCTCCTATGGAAAAATATTCTTCTGGTGTGGAGGATGAAGACAGAAAGTTTTCAGGCAAGTATTGGTTCTTCCAAAGGGAAGCTGAGATTTCCACTACGAAGTATTTTTACATTGCATTGTTTTTATACTGCGTGATATATGAGAAGACTCAGCCGGTAATGTGGTTCTCTGGAAAATGTCAGCAGTTACGCTTCTTCCTGTGACACTACAATATCACAGCATAATACGGGCTCGTTGCAGAGCTGGTTTGTTGCTTTTGGTTGTTGATCCCGTTTCTGCACTGTGCAGAGGAACACAATGTCCAATTCACCATCGCGGGTATACCATTATCCGCAGACCTCGTTGGCTCTGGGACTAAGAAAACATGTTTTTCACTTGGAACATTCCTCCTGTTTTCACGTTATTACACCTGTGAAATAGCTCTGCCTCGTTGACAGAAAGAAGTCGTTCACGGCCGGAGGAGCCGCCAGACCAGCGCTGGATGACACAGACACTCTCCATACCGCCCAACCTCCACGTCGCCGCGCTGCCACTCACATTTACGTTTCCTTCCTTTCATCTAGGAATGGATTACATCGGTGGTTTTTCTCTTAATAATACAAACGTCATCGGGTATGATATTTCACCACCCGCGGCAAGAAATCCCTTACGACTTCCTTGGACGATTAGATGATCCCGCCTTTAACGCTACGGGAGTGACGCTCGCGTACACACCTGTAACAAACACCACCAGGCGGATCATGAGCAAAGTGGCTTCGGAGTCTGCGATGACGGGTAACGCTGCGCTTAAATCCTGGCGGCTGCGGTGCCCGAACCCACCCCGACACTGTGGGCACCGCGGTCTTCGTTGTGGTGGGGGGAGAAAAGGCTTTGGGCGATACAAATTTTGAGGGTACAAATTGTGGCTGGTGCACATTTTCATATTGTTGCATGACTAATTGAAGTTTCAGTTGTCATGGGTTTTATTCTTTTTTTTTTTTCTATTTTTTCCTCCTTTTTTTAATGGCAGGTGTAGTACTGGAAGAGGTAGAAAACGAGGAAAAAATGGAAACAAGAGGAATTTCGGAGGACGACATTATTGGTGTTGTTTTTAAGGATGACTTCTCCTACCATCTCCGATTTCAAAGCTACAGAGTGGTGCCTCCAAATGATGCCTTTGAACACATCGGTAACAAAATAAATGAAACCCGAGAGCTTGATTTTTACATTTAAAAAAATGCTTAGATGGATTTCCCTGCTGCCATGCCACTCAGAAGGCAACAAGGCTGTGTGTGTTAGATGGTTCAAGAAAGATATTAATTAGAATTTGAGGTTTTGTTCACTAAGAAGGAAACAAATGTCCGAGAAAAAAAATTTAAGGACAAATACACGTTATCCACAGTCCTTGTAGTCCCTCTCCCTCCTATGTCTCATCATGCCAAATCATGACCTGAAAATGAACATTGTGTGTGCACTAATGTACTTCTAACACATAGTGCATGGGCATCTGTTTAATACATTAAAACATAAACCTGCACACACGTTTGTCCACATTGCTGCTTCTTTGACCAAATACACCCCTATTTACTAACTAAAAGCAGTAAGGTAACAGAAACAAAAAATAAACTTATATTCGGATAAAAAGTCAAAGGAGTTCATCAGTTACAGGGGGAGAGGGGGTATTTGGCTAAGAATGGCTCTTGGAAAATGGAAATGATGGAGAGGCCGTGCATTCTGCCCACCCCAGCCAGTAGCTCCTGGCAGAGGCGCCCCCAGCTCCAGTGCGCTGTGGGTCTCCTAGAGGTGCTCCCCTCCTGCCCTCGGCGCCGGGCACCTCTACCGGCGCTGTACTTTGAGCCCGGGCTCCTGCCAAAATAGGAGAGCTGAGCGTGGCCGGCTCTTCTGCGCGGTGGTGACAGGGCGGATGCCGCACCAGACAGCCCATGGAGCCAAAGCCACCAACGCCCAACACCACGTTAGTCTTGGAGACATCGGCTGCTCCAGGAAAAAGGCTGAGTAAAACTAAATCTTGATTTCCTCTCGTAACTCAAATGCATTTTCAACCCCTCACACACACGTAAGCACACTTATACACATACATATGGAAACATATAGATCAAATTCTTTTTTTTTTTCTTTCCCACAGATACCTGCTTCAATTTTTCGTCCAGTAACTGCAAAGTGCCATCGTACTGGTATGCGGGTTTCCTGTCAGTGCAGTCCAGCATTGATGCCGCAGTCATACAGGTAAGCACGATCCTGATGGAAAGCATGTTTTCTGTTCTTTCCAGAATTATTTGTAAATTTAGAAAAACAGCCAAGTAAAATAAAAAAAAAAACAAAACAAAACAAAACCCAACAAACCAGTTCATTTTCTGTCATCATTAACTTTTTAAATACATAGTGTGATTCAAGTGAAAAGAATAATAGATCATTCTCATGGCTCAAGGCAGCGTTAGTGTTTATTACAAGGCAATGCGAACAGATACTAAATATTGAGGTTATTCGCCACTTACAAGTGTAACGTTGTTATTGACTAACTAATCATTTTCATGCTTATGAAAACCTGTTTATTCTGATGTTGGCTGTTTCATTACAGAAAATCAAATTAACAGTTAATTTCTTTTCTTTAGATGAAAACAAACCATTCTGTTTGGGAAGAGATGAAGTCAATTAGCGGCGTTCGCCTGAAATCACCCTTGATCAAACTTGTGTATAAGATGGATTATATTTGGTTTATTATTTACATCATATTGTGCTTCTCCCCATATATGTACTTCTTATCAGTGAAAGTTATAAGAGAGAAAAAGAAGCTCAAGGTATTAATGAGAGCAATGGGTTTGCAAGATATCGCATTCTGGTAAGTCTCACAGAAATAAACTGTGTAATTACAGAAATTATATTATCTTATGCATATAAGACGTATACTGGCTTGCAGGATGGATGAGGGTCTGGTACCACTGCTCAGCAGAGCAGCAGTGATTGCCCAGCCCCCCACAGCAGCGATTTGCAATCACCTCACCATCCCTCTGGGCTCGCTGAAGCCAAGACTTGCATATTATGCAAATAATACTCCACTCTCGTGAGACCCCCCCTGGAGTACTGCATCCAGCTCTGGAGTCCCCAACATAAGAAGGACATGGACCTGCTGGAGCATGTCCAGAGGAGGGCCACGAGGATGATCCGAGGGCTGGAGCACCTCTCCTATGAGGAAAGGCTGAAAGAGTTGGGGCTGTTCAGCCTGGAGAAGAGAAGGCTCCGGGGAGATCTTATTGTGGCCTTCCAGTCCCTAAAGGGGCTCCAGGAGAGCTGGGGAGGGACTTTTTACTGGGGCATGGAGTGATAGGACGAGGGGGAATGGCTTCAAACTGGAAGAGGGCAGGTTTAGATTGAACATGAGGAAGAAGTTTTTCCCTTTGAGGGTGGTGAGGCACTGGCACAGGTTGCCCAGAGCGGTTGTTGAGGCCCCATCCCTGGAGGTGTTCAAGGCCAGGCTGGACGTGGCCTTGGGCAGCCTGGTGTGGTGGGAGGTGTCCCTGCCTATGGCAGGGGGGTTGGAACTCGATGATCTTCAAGGTCCTTTCCAACCTAAACCATTCTATGATTCTATGATTACTGAAGCAAAACCTTTGCTGCTTTTATCTGTAACGTACCATTTGCTGGAGGACCTCAGTTTCCGGGCACATTGCTCTGATACGGGGTTTTGTTGTTGGTGGTGGTTTTTACACTCAGCTCTGCTCTCCTCTCCGCAAAAGAAGAGAGAGAGCGCTCTTCGCATAGCAGAGGCGCACATAGCAAGGTTCTGGTTTGTTTGAGGTGTTGCTTGCCTCCAGCATACACAGAGAGAACACAAAAAGGGAAGAAACAACAAATTTTTGGAGAAAACTGCAAACGGTGAAGCACGGGGGGACACAGGGTCTATCAAAACAAGTTTCCAAAGCTTTCTGAGCACGAGTATTTCACATCATTGGGAAAAGCGTAAGAATAAGTGTTCCTGGCTGCAGAGCCTGTGCTTGGCTGCCCCATGGCTCTTTGTGGGCATTGTTGCATCTACAGAGATTCGGTAAGGGGCAAGACATGGATATTCGCAGTTTTCCAGTCTGGAAACTCTCAACGGCAGTGTATGTGGAATGAGGAAGTATTTGAATTAAAAAGAGTGAGTTTTGTATTGGCTGTGTCATGGCAAGTGCTGTCACGTACGGAGGCAAAAATAACTGTGCCTTCATTTGCAGGTTATCGTGGAGTTTGCTGTACACTGTTTACGTTTCGATAACGGCGAGTCTGCTGACACTGATCACGATTCGAGGAGTCATCCATGATCACAACTTTTTTGAAATCTATTTTTTTTATTTCTTTTATGGCATAGCATCTGTAAGTCCGCTTTTGTGTTCTTAAACGATGCACCGTCTTTTCCATTTCATAATCAAAACATCTAAAACTCAAAGGCTACAGAGCACTCCGGGGCTGGGCGTTGTATGAGAAAGTAACAAAACCTTCTCCACTACTGGGATTCATTGTCATAAATTGCAGGCTAATATATCACTCCTATTACATTTTGGGACTTGAAATTGGAGTAGAGAGGTGCTAACACCAGCGTTGATGGGATGGCTGATGTTGCGTGCCCTGGGACCAGGGTTTTCTCCTTCCACCCAGCCGCCTCGGGAGGCCGAGAGGGGTCTGATCTGTCCGCCCCTTTAGACCTGCCCTAAACATCAGAGCTGTCTGCCAAACGATGCCAGCCCCAAGCGCATCTGTAGGGGGACAAGTGAAACTCAACTGGGTCTCTAACGTTGCTTGTTGGATTTTCATGTTGTTGTTTTTTAATCGCCCAGCAGAAAGGCATCCTGCTAACTACTGGTTTCCTCTGCTGCAGATTCACTTCTCTTTCATGCTCAGCTCGTTGTTAAAGCAGCCAAATATTGCCAGTTTCGTGGGATTTGTCCTTCACATCATCTTCGGGTTGCTGGGCTTTTTGACGTTGTTTGAAAAACTACCACCGTCTTTGGAATGGATTTTTAATCTCTTCAGTCCTTTTGCCTTCACAGCTGGCATCTCAAAGGTACGTTCAAAATAAAGCCATCACTTCACAGAAGTTCAGCCCTCGGCAAACACGCTGCAGACTTCTGCCAGACAACAGTAGCTGCCGTACGCAATTTGCATTCCCTTAATGACCCAATCATACCCCTCTGCCTTAGATGTTTTGTAAAAAGGAAATTTGCCTCCAAAAAGTACATGCTAATTCATAACAAATATTATTAGACTCTCAATTGCATCACGAATCTTACCAGCTCTGTGTATAAAATAAATTTCCATCTCTGGAAAATTTTTGCAGCGGTGGGATGTGTCTGGTGGGTACCAAGAGATCTGCAAGAACCGCGAGGTCTTGAAGTGCTGCCCCAGCAAATGCTGTGTGCGTCACTCTTCTGGTGTAGAAACTTCTTCTGCCCAATTTTGCATTCAGCTTACTGAAGCACTTCTGATCCTAAAGGGAGTGTCGCATCTGACTTGTGTTTTTTTCCCTCCTAGATGGTAAAATTAGAAAAATATGGACCAGCCTTTACACCAAAATTGTACCCTTTAATTGACCTATACATCATACTGACCCTTGATGGTGTCTTGTATTTGCTGTTGGCCATCTACTTTGATAAGGTTTTGCCTGGTAAGTAGAAACGTGAAGGAAAGAACACAAATTTCCTTGCATTTTTTTTCTATAATCCTCTCCCCTCATAAGGAGAAAGGTGCCAAAGAAGTGGTGGGAAAGAGCTGTAATCTATGTGGAGCAACAAAAAAGGTGTCCTGGTAGCGAGCTGGTCAGGTTGTGGGATGGCATCTTAACAGCCATGAGCCGTGCCACGTTACGTGAGGGGCTGAAAACGGCATTTGCCGTATTGCTTGGGAAAAAACGATCGGGAAGAATCCTGTTTTCCCAGAAGTGGGGTGCACGAAGCTAACTCTTTGGGCCCTGTCTCAAAAACAGGCTCCAAAAGGAACGTTAAATCTTGCAGCAGGGCATTGAGATCCTTTACATCTACTCCAGCAGCCCTAACCACTGGGTTTAAAGGATGTTGTAGGACTTGACCTGATTTTCCTGTAACTTCTGGGCCGAAGACGTACTCAATGAGGTCTTTGCTGTGATCGTTCCCCACCTGCGTTTGCAGATATGGGCGAGCGGAGAACTTTGCAGAACGTACCAATTGTTTCACGCTGCCGAAAGGCTGTGTTTATTCTGCAGCCGTAGAAGAAGAGGTGGCTGCACGTGACATTTATCAAAGTAGCAGTTTTTGGTTGATATTTCACCTTCTTTGTTCCTGAGTTAGGCAAGTACGGAGTACCGTATCCGCCTTCATTCTTCTTGAGACCGTCGTACTGGTTCACACCCAGGAGCGGGTACGTGGGGGTGCGAGCTGGTGGCGAGAGCAGCCACGATCCCATCCTCAGCAACAACATCGAGCCGATGCCTCCAGGCTTTGATGGGAAGGAAGCGATCAGGTAAAGACTCTTGTAGGCACGAAAAATATAACGCCAGACGCTATATTTGACTCTAGAGAGCGTGGCCGTATTGCACCGGTGAATGTTAGACTGAGCCGCCTAACGTATCCCGGTAAGGCTAACGGCAAGTACATGAAGGGGAGGGTTTGTTCAGTGTTTCGTTCTGCTCCAGAGCTGGATTTGAACATTTATTGGACATGGGGTATCTTCTGTGCCAGGGACCGACTTCCTGCCCAGAAGTTTCCTCTTTGCAGGGCAGCAGCGGGGACTCTGCTCCCCTTCACCGTCGTCCTTAGGAACACTGCTGCTGGACCGTGCTGCATAAGACACTGTTATTTACACCCTTATGGGGCTAGTTTGGCCCGTTGCTGTTGCTGCCCATTGCTTATTACTAGAAAGCAAATATAAATTGCTAAAGTAATAGCTAGGTCATCGCTTTTAATTGTATAACCACATGTTTTCTCGTTCCCTCGGGCTTCCCGCTTCATTCGCAAAGCGTTCATTGAGTTTGACTTTAGAACCATTTAAACATCTTTCAGAAAAGTACATTAGTTAATTCTGCTTTTAAGTGTATAAGAAATGAATTGTATAAAGGGATCCCTTCAGATGGAATTACGCTAACCCCTGATGGCAATGAGCAGGAGCAGTTCGAGCAGGAGGTTGAGAAATATTCTTCCAGTAGTTTTCAAAGGTTACTTCGAGGCAGAGAAAACATGCCAAAATTGTGAGATTCAATAGTAATGTCTTGCTTGCCTTTCCTTTAGATTAAACAATATTAAAAAATTATACAAGAAGAAGGACAAGAGAACTGAAGCTTTAAAGGGTAAGAGAGGTTTTGGCATTCTTTTACTTTCATTTTTCCCTAGAGATGAACTCAAACTATTTTGAAATGTACTGGGTGTAATTAATTCTGCCTCCAGCACTGTTAAAATGCATTATGCAATGATTTTTTCTGCTGGGGTAAATTACAGGCAAATTTCTACCAGGTTGTTATCTTCCTCTTCACTCCAGGAAAATTACTATATTATTTTTTGCAACAGCGGAAGTCTCCTTAAAAGCAGTGGGTTTTGCAGCCATGAACCACGATAAAAATCACCTCTCAAAGCCGCCCTCTGAAAAAGTAAACTCTTTTGGGCAAACAAAACTTGTTTTTTTGGTCCCTGGCTGTAGCCGGGTCTGCTGCCGCTGGCTGGGCAGTGTTCTCCAAGCACTTCCACATCTGCCCACCACGGGTGGGCAAGTGGGTGGTATAGTCACAGCATAGTTGTGGGGTATTTGGTAAGCGCCTTTGTTTGACAAGAACCCCAAGTGACAGTGAAAATATGAGTATTGCCTCAAAGGTTTATATTGAGTAAAAGAACCCCAACACAAACAACCCACAAAACTACAAAATAAGTTCTTTTTTAAAAAAGAAATGGGGTAGGAAAGTCGGGCTGCTCTGAAATCTCTTGATATCTCACACGTTGGAAAGGCTATGGGCTCTTCTCTTTCTGTGGACTCTCTCTTGGCTGTGCTAAAGTAAAAGGTTATGAACCTCGTAGAAAACAGAGGTCAAAATTCTTTAAATATTGAAGTTAATACACTTGTTCCCTCAGTTCAATCAAGACATGACTGCAAGTTCCTTACTAAGTTTAGTCCAAACTTCTGAAGATGCAACCCGTGGGTTTAGATCTGTGTTTTTCCCTCATCTCCAAAAGAAATGTCACTCTCTGCCGTACCTGGCAGCAAGCTACAGGTACAAGCCTATTTCTCACAAGCGTCCACCCTAATGTTATCCTATTTCTATTCTAGGTTTGTCTCTAAGTGTTTATGAAGGCCAGATCACTGCATTACTCGGTCACAGTGGATCTGGAAAAACTGCTCTCTTAGATGTGCTCAGTGGATTTTCCAAGCCTTCAGCAGGTACGATGATGGACCTGAATGCTGAAGAGGACAAGCTGTTTGTTTTTCTCAAGTGTAAGGGGTTAAAGATGCAAAAAAAACAAGTTTTCCCTCAGTTATTCAGTCTGGCTTGTTGTCAGTGCAGATTGCTCCTTCAACCGGAGCTTCGGGGCTAATGCATCCCTTGCGGATACGCTCATGTGTGCAAGCAAAACCAGATGGTTATTTCTCCATCTGGATGGCCTGATGTTTTCCATGAGCTGCATACCTATAGGAAATATGTCTTAGTTCTTGAGGGAGAGATTTGGTGTTCTGAAATATTTTTGAATGGTATTAAAGCTTTGGACAACACAAAGTTATTTTGCCTTTTTTTTTTTTTTTAAAAACCACTTGAGAAACACCCACAATGCTGGAATTAATGTCAAAGGTATGAACACGCAGCAGTCTGCTTTCCCCTTGTTACTGGGAAATGCTGTACCGTATGAAATTTGTTTCATTCATTTCTGCGCGCAGGTTCTGCAATGATATACAACTACAAAGTGTCTGAAGTAGAAGATATGGAAGGGATTCAGGCAATGGTTGGGATTTGCCCCCAGTTTAATTTGCATTTTGAAGTCTTAACGGTGAAGGAAAACCTGAGAACATTCGCTCACGTCAAGGGGATTCAGCAGAAGGAAGTAGAGCAAGAGGTTGGTATGTGCTTGTCCGACCTCTGTTTTACGGCATCTTGGACACTTTGAGCTTTCTTTATAAAAGATCATCACCAGCATCATGTTCTATGGAGATGAGAACAACCCTAATTTAGGGGAGAAGTGTTTTTTCAATTCTTTCTTATCCTCGTATCGTAAGAGTTATAATTCAGATTTGCAGTACTTAAGCAAATCCTTTTAAAGTAGGTAATTTTAAAATCTTGAAGTTACACTCTCCTGTACCGTGCGTAGCCATGTATGAATTAAAACGCGAGCAGTGCTTTGGAAATCTGGCTCTTGTCTTTGTATATTGCCAAGGTGCAGAAAGTTCTCGCGATGCTGGACCTCACCGACCTTCAGGATGTCTGCGCCAATACTCTGAGTGGCGGACAAAAAAGAAAATTGTCTCTCGGGATTGCAATTTTAGGGAATCCCCAGGTAGGGACCGGTCGTATTTACACACACACACTGCATACTGCTTTAGCTTATAGTTTTGCATTTGGACTTGGCACGCAGACATCTGTACTCTTCCCCTGGCACTCCAAGTCTGCTGACCTACTAATTCACTTGGCTGCTGGAAGGAATGAGGAATCTAGGTCAATGAGAACCGTATTCTAAATAAAAAGGGTAATAATATTGTAATAGGAGAAAGAGCAATAAAAATGGCTGATATTTGAGGATGCATTTCATTCTTTAAGTGAGATCATAAAAAGCATGAAATGAGATGATGTAAGCATGGAAACACTGGCTTGGACGCGTGGAGGTCTGATCTTGTTCGCCTTTGCAGGTGTTGCTTTTAGACGAGCCGACAGCTGGGTTGGATCCCTGCTCCAGGCACCACGTGTGGAGCCTTCTGAAGGAGCGCCAGGCCGGCCGCGTGACGCTCTTCACGACCCAGTCCATGGAGGAGGCCGACGTTCATGCTGGTGAGCCCAGATTTTCACACTGTGGTTGACCTACGGTTGGAAAACGAGGGTTTCCCGTAGCAGAGCCCACCTATGGGTCCTGCCGTGATGCACCCTGTGCTCGCTGGACACGTTTTGTCTGATAGCGACCGCCCAACCCAGGCTGGGCAGAGGCTAAAACTGGGCTGACGTGCCCTTCCAAGACTTTGCTCATGCTCTGCTTCAGGATGAAGCAATTCCATAGTATCTGGCTGTACCACTAGCAGCTGCCACACGAATTAGTGATACTGTTTGAATTAATATCTTCCATATTTCCTTACTGCTCCTGGGCTGCATGGGAAATTTTCCACAAGCCTACAAGAAAACATGATTAAAAGATTAACCTCGGTGCTTAGGAGAAAGGCAGCGGTTCAAAAAGAAAAAAAAACCCTCAGCTCTGGCCTGGTTTTACTCCTCTCGGCTTCGTAATAAAAATGGCTGTTGAGTTCAGAAGGAGCAGAGTGAGGTCAGTCTGCTGCACTGCTGTAAATCCGCCCTAAATCCTTTGTATTCGTACCTCCTTAGATCGGAAAGCTTTTCTCTCAAACGGGAGATTACAGTGTGTTGGCTCATCCCTGTACTTGAAGAGAAAATGGGGAATTGGCTATCACTTAAGGTAAATCCTTTTCTTTTTGGTCATCACTCTCTTTATGAAAAGCTTCTAGTTGTTGTGAGTATTTTCTTGTAGAGTCTGTGTCTCCACAGAGTTTCTATATAGAGTAATAGAAATCTTGACAATTCATTTTAGAAGACTTTTGAGGCTGCCAAAAGTATCTTGCTTTGGATAGCGAGTTGCTTTTCTTTGGAACCCAATCTTGAAAGCTCTGAGCATGCAGCTAAAATGACTTTGCAACCTCCTTCGCAGCTGAAAGGGGACCAGAGTAAGATGAATTGCAATTTCCACATACTCTGTGGTGCCAGAGTGACGTACGACGGCTTTAATGTAAAGTTGTTTTCCTTCGGATTTGAATTTCTGTGTTCTTGGTTTAGCAGTGTTGGCCGGGATCATTATTCTTAACCTCAACTATTTCTTGCACGCATGGCAAAACCGGGGGCACTGCAGACATCCATAAAAAATCCCCCTGAAATGCTGCCCAGTTTGGGAGTTTTCCCTACGGCTCAAAGAACGACCACTGGCTTTGTGTTTTAAATGGATGATGCATGCATTTTTTTCCTCATTTAATATAATAGCAATTGCTTTTTAATCAAACAGGGTGCGCATAAATGACGTGTGTGACCCTGAGCTTACCTCGTCCCTGGTCAGACAGTACATCCCCGGTGCCGCGCTCGCAGGGCAGAAGCGGGGGGAGTTGGGGTATGTGCTACCGCTGGAGAACACTGACAGCTTCCCAGGTAAGAAAAACCTGTTGTCGTGCCAGGGTTGTAAGGGGAAACCAAGTGGTGGGAAGAGCAGAAAGCGAAGTTGCTGTGAAGGGAATGACTATATTCCCTGGTCCATACTGCATGGGATTAGGAAAGTCAGAGCTGTATAAACATCAGCCTTAAAGAAAGCCTCTAATGGACGTACTAATATCAATACTGCAGATGAACAAAAGAAAATCCACCAACTAATCTGCAAACTAAAATCCTCTGGTTTGAGGATGTGATTTCTCCCACCAGGAAGGCCATGGTAATCAAGAACTCTGAATTTTCTGCTTACCTCTAAAGGCACAATAATTTTGCTGTGGCTTTTAAGTTATGGAGATTAGTGATGTGACCACTAGAACATACAACATTAATCGTGCCGATGAGTTTCTGCTCAACACTAACCTCGGTCGCTGGGCTGAATTTGGCTGTTTCTGTCTTGCAGACCTGTTCAGCCATCTCGAGAGCAGTCTTCTGCAGGGGGTTGTTAATTATGAGGTTAGCAGGACAACCCTGGAAGATGTTTTCCTGCAGCTGGAGGGTGAGGAAGCCGTTGGTCAAGAAGGTAAAACATTGACTTCCGTTTGCAAGTGTGGCATAATTACAGTTCCATATATACATATGTTTTAACTGAATATATAATGAGTTTCATTTATATGTGAATTTTGATAGGTTAAGAGTTTCAGTTGTATTCAGCTCTCCTTTAGTGAAGGATATCTTCCTGAAGAAGTCTAAATGATTCATTCTCGACTTCCCACAAACTTTTAAGCACGTGAATTAAGACTGATGTTGGAAGGGTATTTGCTTTTGAAGGGTATGCTGCCCAGATCAGGAGGTGGGAAGTGATAAACTAGCCAGAGGGCATTTCATAAGGCCAGTGAAGATATTGGATGTGTTGCCATACGAGCCCAGGTCCAGCCAGTCTGAATTCACCAATGTAAATTATGTTCTGGATAAATTATCACCCTTTTTCTCTGCCCTTGTTTCTTTTCTGGCTAAAAATGAGAGTGTTCCTCTATTCAGAACAGAAGATCCTTGTTGGTTGTTTGCACTTAAATGTGTCCTTTGAACGCTCTTTGTGGATAATGATGTTTCTCGTGGTGACCATGCAGAAGATGGAGACCTGGAGGAGAGGGACCAAAGCCTCCCGGTGTTTTCCGAGCAGGGGAGCATGACAGTGAGCGGGATGGCGCTCTGGAGGCAGCAAGTGTGTGCCGTGATGAGAGTTCGCTTCTTAAAACTGAAGCATGAAGGAAAGTTTCTCAGGGCCATGTAAGTACGGGAGCTCTCGCCCGATCTGCAATCCATGTGCAGTCTTGGTGCTTTCCAAAGGACTTGATCATTCCCTTGAGTGCCTGAGAGGAGGCTTAAATACTAGCGGAGATGTTTGGAAGCTAAGAATTAGGTGGGAAATATTTAAATGCTGCAGTCATAAGGACAGTTAGAATTTACTGGTAGAGCTCTGAATTGCTTAAGTTCTAAATTTCCCCTTGCCTTTCTCAACATGAATCACACAATTCATGAAAGGTGGAGTTCCCCCGGACCCACTCATGGTCTGTTTTTCCATCTAGATTGCTGTTCTTTGGAATATTTATCCTTCCAATGCTTATGATTTTCATTGGATTTCAACTGTGGGACAGCTCCAGCAGCTGGGAAATCACGGCTAGCTCCTATTTTCTTCCCACTGCAGAGAAAATTCATAATAAGTCGACAAATCTTCTCATCTTCAATGATACAGGTGAAGATGGACATGTGATGTTGATTCACTTTCTGCACCATTCTGAGCCCCTTAGAGTTGATAGACCAACCTTGCCTTACTCTTTCTGTACGTTCCTTTATATATTTGTGGCTTTGGGAAGTGTTTTCTCTTGAGCAAAAGCAAATCCAGTTTTGCTGGTGATAACTGTGTAGCCAATATTTAAGAGTAGTGAACCAGGCAAATAAAAAAAGAAAAAAGCAATAAACAGACTATGAAAACATACATTGTGTTGAACCAGGTTAATTAAAATAGAAAAAAAAAATAGAGACAATATAAGTTTGCTTAGATTCTAAACAATTTTTTTAACGTACCTCTGCTTTGCAAGTGGGAACTTGTCTATGAGAAACTGTTTATGTTTAAAGAAAAAAAAAAAGTTCTTGACTTGATTTTAGGATCAGAAATTGAGGATTTCATTGCTGCTTTGAAGACTCAAAACATAATCCCAGAAATAAGTCTTGAGAAAAACATCACAAGCATTCCACTACATAACGGAGCTATAAAAATAGCCCGGGAAGGCAAGGTGAGGGATTCTTATCTTTTTTTTCTTCTTTCATCCTATGTGTCAACAGGATTTTCTGAAATGTGTTTAAATGAGGCACAACGAAATACAGACACCAGCAACAGGGAGAATATTTATTTGACACATTATCAGTAACCCCATTTGTGGGAAACCGACATTATATTTGGTTCTTTCCACTGTACGCTTTTCTAGCGTGATCTTTACAGAAAAGCATTAATGTGAGTCTTTTGGGCTTTTCTCCAGAAATTACTGTCTTTATCGATCATTTTGCTCGTGGGACCCGTTAGCACACTTCCAGGTCTCCGTGTTCCCGCTCTTCAGTAAAGCTGTCCGATTGCATTTCTCAGTGCTTTCCTCCAAACCCCTCCCTGTGGCCAACTCCTCCTCACACCTCTCGCGGGCACGGAGGTGACCTCTTTTGCTCTTACGTCTTCAGAGCTACCGATTCACCGTCATGTGCAGTGCGGAACCCATCAACTGTTTCCCCATGCTTGTGAATATCCTCAGCAACACCTTCCTAAGGCTCTTCAATTCCACCGCGCGTATCCGCGTCTGGAGTGAGCTCTTTTATAGCGTGAGTGTCCTGCCTTACATGGTGAAAATTAATTGCAACAGCCGTTGCTGGCGTGATAAGGACTGGGTGGGCTGGAAATGAGGTTGGATGAGCAACCTCCAAGGGCTGGGGTCAGTGGTCCAACTATTGGGGGCATTTCTCAGCAGCCGATACCAGGGGTTTTTATTGAGAATTTCTTCTGCAGTGTTTAAGAGCTCTATAGGGTTTCAGTGCCAAAGACGCTCAAGCACGAGTTATGTGGCAATATGTAGGAATATAGCAATAATACTTGCAAGCCCTACTTTGCTTTGGCATCCATTTGGTGAGAATCAGCATCAAAAAGACGGTCTCTATCCTCAACAATTTACAGTAATTCAAATATTTTTTGCCTAAATCCTTCTGTTTATAGTTTTATTTTGTGTTCTTAAGCACAAATTATTTACCATAAGTGTTATTGCTCACTTGCACGTTTCGTCATCCTATGAGCATTGACCTGGCCAGATTTTCCTTGGGCAGCTGTTGATTACTGATGACTTCTGAATTTCTGTTCCACAGACACAAAGCCCAGAAATTAAGAGTGATATGTTTTTCATCTGTCTCAGCTACTTGCTGATTTTGGCTGCTGGTTTGCCTCCTCTCTTTGCAGTGAGCAGCATGGAGGATTACAAGGTAAAAAGCATGCGCTGAAAGCGGTCTGACACAAGAAGTGAATGCAAATGCCATGTCTCTGGATAGCATTTGGTGTGCCCGTGAGCTGGTGGCGTTTCTGGGTAGGATGCTAGAAGAAATACAGCCATACAACGTCGTACCAAAGCGCGTTACCTGCACCCCAGGGGATCAGCTTGGGCTCAGAACAATTTGGGTGTTAATAAAGATTTTGGGGTCAGGACACTAATTTATTGGACTCGATGATCCCAAGGGTCTCTTCCAACCTAGACAATTCTATGGTTCTATGATTATTTCTTTTTCTTTTTAAGAATGATGTGTTTTTAAACAACAGTAAACCAAAGAAGGTTTTGAAACTGTTTGGAAGGGAGAGGAAGGCTCAGCCAGGGAAGGGAGGAGTGAAGGTAATGGCGAAGGAGGAGGAGCAGGAACGAAGTTTTGGGCTCTGCTGAATCATCTCCCCTTTCCCATTTGCTTTCACAGCTCCGGGCTCGTGCCCAGCTGCGGCTCGCGGGGCTCTTCCCCTCGGCGTACTGGTGCGGGCAGGCGCTGGTGGACGTCCCGCTTTTCTGGGCCCTGGTGTGCCTCATGTTTGGCATCATGCTGCTCTTCAACCGCTTCTGCCCCTTGCAGGCCACCTCCGTGCTGCTGCTGGTGAGCTCTCGGCGTGCGGGAAAACGGGCAGGCACAAATCCCCCTCCCTCCTCCCGCAGTGAGGTTTGGCATTAAGTATTTTAATCAAAAAGGACTGCTCTGGGCAGGTTTTCATACGCGCACATCCATCTCCTACTCGCTGACATCAGTCTCTCTCTCTCTAGATCATTTGCGTCATTGGTTATGGAGTATCTCTTGTCCTCCTCGTCTATTTAATTGCTTTTAAATTTCGCACGGGACGAAGCAATCGTTACCTTTGGTCTTTCATCTTCATTCTGGTAAGTGAAGTGAATCTTCACTCTGAAGTGTTTGATTTACACATCCGCCACTTGAGGTTTCCCTTCAAATATATTGATATTCAGCAGAATAACCCAAATCAGTAACAAATAGCCTGGTTTTCAGCAACAACGCATTAATAATGGAAATACTTTTTCTGCTTTATTGCAGGTGAATTTCACTCTCTATATGCTCAGTGACCTGCACAATGCACTTTACTTCACCTTCTCTACTTTGATTCCCATATTTCCACTGCTGGGCTGGTTGATCTTTACTACGCCGGTAAGTGAACATGTCCTACTAAATTCAATAATGGTCCTAATGGCGCAAACTGGAAAAGCAAGAGGCGCTTTCCCAATTCCCTGTCTCGAAGTGCCAACTGTCAAAAAGGCAGAGTGAGAAAAGACAGCAGGAGAAGAAAAGGTCCAGGCTGTGGAGTGAGAGAAGGGACCAAGATTTGACTTGTTAATCCATTGTTTGATTGGGATAATATTTTGGTTTATTCAGTTTCAAAAAGCCGTTACGATGACTGTGTCTGGGCAGCCAGGGTAGCATGGGAGGGGAAGGCGGTGGAGTGGGAAGACCTGGAGGGATGAAGGGAGCTTGGCAGAAGGAGGTGAAAGGACTGGGAAGAGAGAAGCCGCGATGGAAAAGGTCGCTCTGACCTGGGTGATTTGAGGCACCTCTGAATTAGCTGCAGCCAAGGAAGTGGCAGCTCTTTGAGGCAGTATGAACCCAGAAAAATAAGTAGAGATCAAAGCTCCTTTATCACATCCTGAAGAAAAGCTAAGCATCCCTAGATCCTACACTTGCTCCAGCCCTGCACTGAGGTACACTATGTTATGAAATTTTTCTAATCAACTGATTTTTATTTTTTTTCCTTGTAGCGTTTTTCATTGTTTCACGATATGGATCTTCTTGAGTCATGGAATCACATCTTTGTAGCTGTCTTTGCAGTAAGGAGCAATTTGATGATGTTCGTTTTGGAAAGGCTGACTGCTCTAATGAGATGGGCTTGCACTGGGCTTGTATCACTCTTCCCATAAATAAAGCATGGGTTATGTGGCCAAAGTTTCCCGTTAAATGTTGGCAGGGGAGGTTCATCCCAGTAATCACAGACTCATGTCTCATGTGACCCCTGGATGCTGTACCATATGTGGGAAAATGGGGGGAGGAGGGGAATTAAGTGGGGCTCGTGTATAAGGCAGAGATATTATTAATCAATTAATCAGTCTAATGATGCTTCTACAAGAGAAAGGTGTCATCTCCGATCCTGTGGGATGTCTGTTGGGGTGCAGATGGTCTGAGCTAAAACTGCCGCATGAAGTCAAGGCTTTTGCAAACAATCTGCATTTGAGATGGAAATGTATGCGAAGGAGCAATTTAACTTCTGCCCCTTTTGGAGCTATATGACTATCTTTTCAATAGCTGAAGTAAATGAGACAGGTCCCTGCATCCCCTTATAATTATAATTAACTGTGTGTGGTTACCTTGTCTCCGGACAAACCTAATTCATTATTGCTTTTTAGCCTTACGTCCATTGTGTGATTTTTGCTTTCCTCCTGCGCTGTTTGGAGATGAGATACGGAGAAGCAGTGACGAGACTTGATCCCATCTTCAGGTGTGTCCCGAGCAGGCGGGTGCTGGGGGGACCCCGTGAGCCACCGTGATCCCGGTCTGCGGGGGGGGCTCGGGGCCGCGCAGCCAGGCAGGACCCTCCTGGCTCACCCCCGAGTCAGCTTAAAAACAATCTGCAAAGTGTGGATAATTCCATATTTTTAGTTTTAACCAGCTTATCTGGAGAGGAGGAAATTGAGAACAAAGGGAGGGATTTTTTTATTCCTTTGGGTCATTGCAGTTTCCAACTTTACTTACTGGAGTTTTCCCGAATGTGTCTGGAGGCAAATTCCCACCCAGTGTGGTGCAATAGAAGGTCAGTTGAACTACAATGTCCTAGAGAGAATAATACATGTAATTTAAGCTTTTTTTTTTTTTTAACTAAGCTTCATAGCCGAGGTTTCAGCAAACTTCCCTACAGCTGGCTAAATTAATAGTTACAAATCGAACTCCAACACTTTAACTCCTTTTCAAACGTGTCAGTATTGCTCTCTGCAGGACGGAGACTTCCCCTAAAGCTTCGTCGGGCTGAGGTCGTCTGCTGCCCGCTCTCTGCTTATCTGTGTCCCGCAGCATGTCACTGACCACCGACGCCAAGCGGGAGAAGACTTGTAAAAAGTATTAAATCGTCAAACATTAACAAAGGTGTCTCGGCTAGGAGTTAGGTGCCCAAATAGCTTTGAAAACCCACCCCATATATTTTAATTCTCCTCTAACAGATCGTTGGTGTGTATCGAGCCACGGACCAGTCAATACTTAGTGATGAAAGAAAAGCTAAAGCTGCCCTTCGTTTTCTCATGCATGCCAGTGGGATTTTTTTTTTTTTTTCTGTCTTCCCCCATGAATAAATATTTGAGCAAACGCTGCCTGCGGAGCAGCTCCCCGAATTCAAATAAACTGTGTGGGGTGCTGCACTGGCGCTGCCTTGGGAACAAACTCGTAAACCTGAGCCTTTTTGGAAGTGATTCCCGGTGACACCATCTCTCCTCCTCCGCTCGTAGGATGCAGCGGAGGAGAGCGGTCGCCCACCAGAACAGGGACCCCCCCGGGGAGGAGTCCCCAGAGGTGCAGGCGGAGAGGGAGAGGGTGAGGAGCGCCATGGCCTCGCTGCAGCAGGAGGAGGTGAGGGCAGCCTTATGGCTTGTTTTCTTTTTCACTCTCCACCTTCGGGTCTGCCTCTGCTTTCTCAGCTCACGCATGTGTTGTTTACGGATCTGATGTCCAAGTGCACATCTCCCCATCCAGCCCACGGTCGCCCTGGCACCAGAAGGAGTTTAGCTGGCACTGGGTTTTTATTCCCATTCTGCTTTTTTTTTTTTCTCTGTTGCTCTGTTTCCTGGACTTTTAATTTAGAAATTTTCTCTTTAAAGAGTCATACTTAATGGTAAGAACAGATGACCTGTCTCATGGGACAGGATGAGAGTTTTTATTTCCCGCTTCATCTCTTCACAGGACTCAGTTATCGTTGTCAACAGTTTGCGCAAGGAATATGAAGACAAGAAAGCCAGTTCCATCTTTAAGAAAAAGAAGAAAGTCGCTGTCAAAAACCTCTCTTTTAGCGTTAAAAAAGGTTCAAGTATTTTGCTGCACCCCCTGTAAATGGCTGAAAACTAATGTGAAGGTCACATTTGGAGACCATGTTTTTGTTAGAACTTTCTTATGTGCAATGAGACCCAACACCCCTGCGCTCCTGCATCCGCACTTTTAATTTATGGGGATAAGTTAATGAACAGCCCTTTCTCCTACTGTACTTTTAGATATTGCCTAGCACACAAGGAAGAAGGTCTTGTTAAAAATAATTGGTATTAACAGCTCTTGCATATTTGTTCTAGGAGAAGTATTAGGTCTGATAGGACCCAACGGAGCTGGAAAAAGCACAACTATAAACATGATTTCTGGAGACATAACGGTGACTGCTGGGGAGGTAGGTGATTCCTTTGGAGCGTTTGGGGGTTGATCTCGGTACCTTTCTAAATGAAGGACGTGACAACGCAAGCTGGCCCTGCAGCCCTTCACTCAGGGAATCGACGTACATGCCACCCTGCCTATTTACAGAAGTAAGAAGAGAGTGTTGATTTTACTCAAAGCACATTCTAGTTGTCATCAAAATCAGTGTTGCAGATTTAAGGCTTCGAGCTACGCAAAATCTTTGGTGTGCGTTTGAAACCCACCGTGAAATTTCACCAGCCCTGTAAGAAATGTTGGCATCTGAGAAAAAATTAACACTCTTCATAAACAGCCTCGCAAAACCAGGAAATTGAAAACGAATGTGAACAGGGTTGGGCCAGCAACAATCCATCACTTAATTACATGTAGGATGATTAATGACATGTGCTGGGGGAGGGGAAATACCATTGCCGTTACAGATTTGGGACTGATTGTTTGAAATAGAAACCTATTACTAGGAAAAGATAGCCTCATGTTGGTACTATTACCCGCAGTTTTATGGTAGAAAATCCTGTTTGGTTTTGTGAAAACGCTGTCCGGGATTCAGGCGAGCAGAAGTTGTGGTAGGTGGAGATGATGGCTCCAGTGATGCTGGACTTCCTTTCCCATGCGCTATTGAGGTTCCTCACAACACGGGAGAAAACATTACCGCCTTCCCAAGGTTTTCACTGATTCACCCCAGAATAACAGGCTACAGCGAGGGAGGTGTGTGTGTTTGTGCAGGTGCTGCTCAAGGGCCGCGATGCAGCTGCCTCCCCGCCGGGGCCGGGCAGCCCGGAGCGCCTGGGATGCTGCCCGCAGCAGAACCCGCTCTGGCCAGACCTCACGGTGCACCAGCATCTGGAGACCTACGCCGCCGTGAGAGGGATGAGGAAAGAAGACGCCGCTGTTACCATCAGCCGGTACAAAGCCAAATGGTTCTAGTTTTCGGGTCTTCCTCTCTCCACAGGTATAGGAGAGGGAAAGGTTTTTCTGCTAACAGACCTGGGTAGTGCGAATGAGACACAGCACCTTCAGTGTGTCTTCATCTTGGAGAAACTAGATCTCCTTCTGATGAGATCTGCTACCTGTTCTCACTATACTGTTCTCAATCTNCCTTCAGTGTGTCTTCATCTTGGAGAAACTGGATCTCCTTCTGATGAGATCTGTTACCTTATACTGTTCTCAGTCCCTTGTCTGTGAAGATTTTAACCCTAGTTTATCTAAAAAATGTCAGAAAAAAATTAAACTTGCTCCATTTCATGGCTGGTTATAGAGAATCATAGAATGGTTTAGGTTGGAAGGGACCTTGAAGAGCATCGAGTTCCAACCTTCCCGCCATTGGCAGGGACACCTCCCACCAGCCCAGGTTGCTCCAAGCCCCATCCAACCTGGCCTTGAACGCCTCCAGGGATGGAACTTCCATAACTTCTCTGGGCAACCTGCGCCAGTGCCTCACCACCCTCACAGTGAAAAATTTCTTCCCAAAATCTAATCTAAACCTCCTCTCTTCCAGTTTAAGGCCATTGCCCCTCATCCTATCAGTATCACATATGTGACTCCTGTCACTAGCTGTGCTTACAATCTTGAGTTTCTGCCAAAATTCCTTAATTTACTGTCTGAGCTAGAAGTAAAGTCACCAAGTAAGACAAGGCGATGCCAGAACACGTATGTTAGTCTCTGGTTCCTCAGTACCCGTGACCACAGCGTTACCACCCAGAGATGGTCATTTCAGTATTTTTCCTTTCCATTCCCCACAGCATAGCAAAGGCCATGGATCTCCAGAAGCATTTAAAAACCCCAGCTAGGAGGTTATCTGCTGGAGAAGCCAGAAAGGTACGTATTATGTTTGTGTTTGGTACTTGAGCAAATCCTGCTCTTTTGTCCTTGAACGTGGTGCACAGAAAACCTTCATTCAAGCTTGAGGATGCGTTGGGTTCCTTACCCTGGTGTCAGTGAGAGCAGAATGCGGTCCTTGATGTTGTAAAAGTTTTAATTTTTTTTTTTTTCACAAAGCAGAAATTTTATTCTTAGAGCAGAGCCTGAAATTCAAGTCAAATAAAAATTTCTGCAAATTTGATGTCATTATGAAAGAACGTTATGGTTTCAAAGGGAGTTACTTCCTCCTAAACACAGAAGCAGATACAGCAGAGGGGGTCACTGACATGATTTGATTTCATCAATAGCTTTTGAATGCAGCCTGGCAGGACCCCCTCACCCCCCACTGCCTCCTCTTTCCCCACTCTCCTCCATTGTGTGTTTAATAAATGCTAAACACAAATTGGATTTACAAGGTAATCACCTCTTCGTGCCCCACCATGTGCATCTGCCAGTAAACGGGATGGAAAACACCTTTAGATCTTTGCCAGGCTTGGGAGTTTTGGGGAAATCTGATTTGGAAAGATTGAAATGTTAAATGAGAATCGCGGGGATTAAGGTATAGCATGACAACTCACCAGTTTTGCAGGGAAAGTAAAGGCAGACCCGACCTGACCTCAGTGTGTTTCCCATTCCAGCTGTGTTTTGCCCTGAGCGTCCTGGGAGATCCGACGGTGATGCTTTGGGATGAGCCGTCGGTGAGCATGGACCTGAAAGGGCAGCGCCGTATGTGGTGAGCAGCCCTGGTTTAGCAGAGCTGAGAAGCGTATAACAGATTTAACAGGACAGGTTTCACCCTCTGTCGTGTGGCAGCTGTTGGGCAGGCAAAGAGGTTCTGCCTCGGCGGCAGAGTATATCTGTGTCTTCTCTTTTTCCTGATGCACAGGGGATGAGGTACCACTCGCTAAACTCCTTACGCAGCAGGCACTAAGCCCTTGCGAACCATCAGATGTAATCTTAACGGTAGTGCACCAAAAAAATATGAGTAGATTCCAGCGGAACCCATGCATTTGGTACAAAAGACACAAATTCCAGTTTCTTCAGAGCATGAGAAAAAATTATAGGTAGTTCTTCCTCTCATCGCTCAGCCCTAGTGCTTGCTCCAGCTTTTCATCAACGGTTTGCACAGAAAGTGTAAAATTTGGAGGGATGCTGACATGACAAACTGCAACGTAGCATTGGCATCCACATGTTGTCTTCAAGCAAGATAACTCAAGTCTTTTAAATAGCCATCCACTTTTTTATAGTTTTATCATTTCAGTTGGTTTTTGGGGATGGAGACACAAAACAGGAGATTTTCTTGAGCTGTTCCTGGGAGTAACTGCCATCCCTCTGTTCCCAGGAGAGTGATTCAGACCGCCGTGAAAGGCAAGGAGCGGGCAGCCGTCCTCAGCACGCAATACCTGGAGGAGGCGGCGGCGATGTGTGACCGGGTGGCCGTCCTGGTGTCGGGGCAGCTACGGTGGGCACCGGGGGTTGCATCGCTCTCCAGGATGCCACCGGATTTTTAGTCTGGGTGGGGTGGTGGGTTTTTTTGTTGGGTGTTTTTTTGTTTTTTTCTTCATCATCTAATAGAAAATGTGGGTTTGGTTTATCCCAAGTGTGTAACGAATATAGTTTTGTGAGGAGGTTGGTTGTTTTAGCAGCACAGTATAAACAGCTGATGAATAAGAGGATGTACGTATATCTGCTGCTCATATCCAGTGATTGCTTCATTTGCTGATTGTGATGCTTTGAGCACTGTTTTCCCTCCTCTGCAGGTACATCGGTTCCCTTGAGGATCTGAAAAGCAAGTTTGGCACGAGTTACCACCTAGAAGTCAAAATGACGGACACGGAGCAAAGCGATGCTCTCCACGCTGAAATTCTACGCCTCTTCCCCCACGCGGCTCGTCAAGAAAGGTCACTACCCTGTGGGCTGCACACCCAGCCCAGGCTCGTGCTGGGATGCTCCGTTGCTCCTACTGACCTTGCTCAATAATTCACCTGGGAGTAAAATAACCCCACAAGCACTCCCAAATTTTGGTGCTGAGTCATGAAATGATGAATTCATTTTTTTATTATTTTTGCAGGACAACTTCTTTGCTCACCTACAAGATACCAATGGAAGATGCACTACCTCTGTCCCAGTCTTTCTCCAAGCTAGAAGCAGGTAAAAGGAAACAATCAATTAAATGTGAAGACTGCTTTCAAATTGTTCATATGGATTTGGTTTTTAAGGATGTCTTCTCCATCCCTCCGCAGCTAAACAGAATTTCAGGCTCGAGGAGTACAGCTTGTCACTGCATACTTTGCAACAGGTATGTTGATGTAGAAGTTACAGGTTAGAAACTGCCTGTATAAAAAGAAGAAATAGCCTGTGACCAGTGTAGGTACCATCAGACCTCGGCAATAACAGGGTCATTTCTGCTGCGGCGCGTTGCAGGTGTTTGTAGACCTCACCCGGGACCTGGAGGAGCACGACCTGGATGCGGCATCCGATGGGGCTGTGGAGCGGAGACCACTTCACCTCTGAGCCCTTGGAGCCACAAAGGAAAATATTGAATGTATTTCATCAGTGTTACTGATACGTGTGATGGGATGCAGCCCTGGGACTTGGTTACCCGTGTCACAACACATACCACTTGGCAGGCTTTCTGCCTCACAAAGAAAAAAAAAGAATTATTATTTTAATAAATAAAGCCTTTATCCTTTGACAAATTGATGCCTGCCATTCTGTACCTCTGCTCAGACTGACTTACGAAGATTCACTGTGCTGAAGAATAACCCTGCCGGGATGAACTGGGGGTGCCAAGGCAGCAAGGTGGGCACCGTGGCTGTGCAGGGGGGCTCGGCTCTTGGAGACAATCATGTGCAAACTCAGAGGAGGCTCTGAAACCCTCACTCATCCATGTCAGTAGAACAACAGGGCTTTGGCTTGCTCAGTCCTGAGAAGCATCCTTCTGGCTGGCGTAAGGTGGCCAAGAAAGGTGGTGATTTCTGGTGGATGGGCATGGGGCTGTGTTTTGACCCAAAAAGCTTCTGTTGTTGTGTGTTCCAGCTTAGGCCATCTTGGCCCGTCTCTTTTCCCCACCACTGGGGACACAGAGAGAGGAAAGAACTCAGCAGTCCCTGGAAAAGTGTAATGACAACTGGCAGCTCTTAGATCAGCATCTTTTAAAAAAAATTATTACCTGGATTCACGATAAGATGTGTTTTGACACAAAGTAAAGCTGGAGCAGAACAGTAGGCTGAAAAGGTCTTCTGGCCACAGGACGTGTGTCTGACTTGCTTTGGTGGTCAGGAAGATGAGGTGGGCTCCTCACTAACACCCACCCTCTGTGGGTGCTTGGGAGGGATGGGGGGAGATGGGGGCAAGCACCACCAGTCTGAGCAGATCACAATCTCTTCTTAGACACCCACCTGCCAGGGCCAGCTTTAAATAATAAATACATTAAAAAATAAAAATAGAAACTCCTTACATTCAGGCAGCCAGATGTCTCCCCTGGTGCCCCATCACCCTGTCCCCAGCACTCCCAGCCTCTGGGAAAGGCTGGGCTGGGGACCCACCAGAGTACAGGGGCAGTGCCGTCCCATGGGACAGACACAGCAGCAAGACCCTCACCCACGCCACCATCTCCCCCGGTTCATGTAGATGGTGCTGGCGATGCAGGGGCGGATGGTGCGCGTATGGGCAATGCAGGCAGGGATGATGCGGTGGATGATGCGTGTGTAGGCAATGCAGGCAGGGATGCGGGCAGGCAGGTACCAGCAGGTGGCTGCCGTGGGTCGGTGATGGGCTGCTCCTGCCAGGAAAAGCCCCCGAAACAGCCACCCCACACACCCAGAGAGCTGCTTTCCAAAAGGATCTCCAAACATCAGTGCTGTCACAGAGGTCAGCAAGGAGGTGTCTTTGCTTGAGATTCACTGGCTGGGACCTGGCATGTCCACTTCTCTGCTTCACCTTGGGTTTGTGGTTTTTTGGGTTTTTTTTCCCTTTATGAAGAGAGACTGAAAGGGGAGCAGAAGGTTTGTACACATGAGAGATGTGCTGGGGACAGGTCTTAACTTCATTCTGCGTTCTGACTTACTACTCCTCTAGACTCTGCCTGGCTCTAAAACATCTGAATTTTATTTACATGGTAGGGGTGGTTTTTTTTCCACTAGGCAGAGCAAAGAGAAGCAGATCCAGCTCCTCCGCATTCGCAAGCCCAGCCTCTGTCCCAGATGCTTCCTTCCTCCTTCCACTGCCGGTTCCTCATCCTTGCTGCAGCAAGGGATGCTGCGGTGGGCGATGGAGGGGCAGGCGTGCTCCACAGCCGTGCTCTCAGCCTGGGGATGAACTCAAGCCCATTCCCTTTAGAAGCACAGAGTTAGTCAAGAGAAGTTTACAATACGTTTCCTAATCGGAAGAGCTGTTCCTATCCAGGAGGCAGCTCTTCACCGCTCTTCGCACACCGGGGCTGGTGGCACTGAGGCAGTTTGCAAACACAACCTTTGCCTTTCGGAGACGAGCGAGAGTCACCATTCCCTCCTCCGCCTTCAGCACTGGGCTTGTGATGTTTCTGTTGACTTCAGCCTCTCTCACTGCCCTGAGAAACATAACAAAGTTTGCCAGCGAAAGGATTTCTGTGTGGTTTGTGGTTGGGCTCATTTTTCTTCTCTTGGCCAAGACTCAAGAATTTCCTGAGTAACATTTCGGAGAATCTGCTCCAGCAACTCAACAACAATGTGCTCTGTTTGCTTGTTATAGCATAAATAAATCTGAAGCTCTGCCAAGGAGGAAGAGGGGAGGAAGCCAGGGAAAAACGAAGGGATGGTGTGAGGAATGCCTTTTGGCGGAAGCGCCTGAGTGAAAAAAACGGGTGTGTGTACAAAGGAGCACTGGGAGCTGCTGGGACAACCAGCCAGTCCAGCCCAGGGAAGCTCAGCATCTCCGCTTTTACAGGCACGCTGCAAGGGACGAGCTCTGGATTCCTTTCAAACCTTCCCGTTAAGGTAAGGCTTAAACATTCTTCTTAAAACAAATAAAAACTGTTCTTTAAAAGGTATGAAAACATCCAGTCATTAATAACACCATTAATAATACTGGGTGGAAATATGCGACACGGTAATAGGCTGTGTTAAGTTTGTGATTAAGCTTAGTGACTATTTAAAGGAGATAGAATCTTTTTAACCTTACTGCAATATGAAATACCACACCAGTGGAGCTCAGTTTACGGCAGAGTTGTATTTCCAGTATTTCTTGGTGCTCAGAGGATGAGGTAGGTTCAGCTCAGTATTTTACGTAATCCAGCACATGTGAGGAGCAGATTTCCTTCCCTGCAGGCAGTGTAAGGTAAAGATTGGATTTATAAAGTCTTCTGTCAGTCTTACGCTCTTGAGAATTCCCCCTAAAATACTGAAGGAGTAACGAGATCGGTTCTGCCGAGTTTCCCCCAAACTCTGCAGCAGCGGGGTCAGGGGGTGACAGGGAGGGGGGACACATGGGACATCCGCAACGGGTACCTGGTGCGCCGGCTCTCCATCCCACACGGGATCTCCTGGGTGTGAAGCTGAAGCTCCAGCGGTGTGTCAGCTTGTCGAGATTACACTGTCTGACTGTTAAAACGAAGGACAAACTGGAAACCTGCTTTAGCGGTGACCCAAATCCCATTCCAGTTGTGGAAATGCGTATGGGTGATAGGCGCTGTCTTACCCCTTGCTTCTGTTAGGTGAAAAAGTGACCAAGCAATCGCAAGTTTAACCTCACAGCCTCCTCAAGCAACTCTAGAGACCATTAGCACAGGCTAAATTCAAATTTTTGTATGCCTGGATTCAATGAGATAACCTGTAAGAGAAAAATCTATCCAGAGAGTGATGGCAAAAGAGCGGGTTCCTGCCACTGAGCCAACGTCCCTGCCCCATCCGCCCGCCGTGCCGTGCCAGTACACGTGTTTGCAGCACGTCCCCGGGGAGGACCACTTGTTGCAGCTATTTTCTTCCAGCATTTCGGTGCCTGCTGCCTCGTTACAGCAGAGATGTGCCTCTCCTGCGGACTGAACAGGAACATGTGGAAGGAGATGAACTCTGCCTTGCCTGTCAGCACTGCGAGGCATCATTCCCCAAAGGGAACGCGACAGCGTAAATCCTCCTTCTTTACGACAGGAAGGTTTGAAAGGATTAGGTCTATAAATGCTCTGGTGTTTCTACCTGAGACTTCTCTTAGAGAAGATCAAGAACTTGCCTGAAAGCCTATTTTAGCTACATATGTGACAGCAGAGCAGTTTGGCCATCTGAGTGTAACCCTTTTCATTTGGATACTTGGTCCTTTTGCTCATTGGAGTTATTAATTATTATTTTACTGATGTTAATATGGACATATCTCATCTGCAAAAGTTACTCTGACAGCTCACTTTACGCCCACTTCTTTAAGTTTTCACCATCGGTGTTAATCCAGGCAACAAATCCTCGTTTTGCTTCGACCACATCTTTTTAAGGATGCTGCCACGTCTTTTGGAGTAACCCACCAACGGGCGCTGGTGGCTGTTTCTCTCTCGTTGCCCATGAATATCCCCGACAGTGACAACTCTCCAAACGCACTTCCAAGAATTTGTTCCCTCGTAGCTCTGCTGCCTTCAATCAACGCTGCTTTCCGGATGAGCTCAGCTCACACCACAGCCAGGGGTTGCTCAACACCTCTTGGTGTGAAGCCGATAGCGCATTAAAATTACACGCAAAAAGATTTTGGAGATTTTAATCGACCATGTTGCTGTCGTTATTTCTTGGATATTAAGGCCACCCAAGCCAATTAGGTCATGTAGTCTGATCTTCCCTTTTTCATTTCATAAATAACTCCTCCCAGCCTTACCGTGCTGCAGCACAGAAGTGTGAAATTCTGGTTATAATCAGTGTCTTCCTGCCGAGCTGCGAGGATTGGGGGTACACTGAGGACAACGAGGTCTCTTGGTCCCTCGCCGCTAGAAGCTGTGCTGCAGGGCTGTCTTGTGCTCAGCAGAGGAGGTCTGAGTCGCTTCAGCTCTCCCTTTTGCGGTGAAAAGGGAAAGAAAGTGTAACTGTGAGCACGTGTGAGGACTGTGCAAATAAAACAGTCACTTTTGTTGTATTTGAAAGTAATTTAAAAAAATTGTTTGTAGGCTCAAAGATGAAGACACTTCAGAGAAACATGAGTGTATTCCAGCAAACAAAAGTTCTCTTGTGGAAAAATGTACTTATCAAGTGGAGGATGAAGAAACAGAGCTTTCAGGTAAGCTAAAAAAGAAAAAAGAAATAGAAAAAAGTGAGTAGCTAACTACTGAGAGCAGCCAGTCCCTGCCTGCCCCTATACCCCAATTTCATTTTGTAAAGTTAAAAGTTAAAGTACATTTCATAGACTCATAGGACACCGGGTTGGGAGGGACCTCAAGAATCAACTGATCCAACCTTTCTCGGCAAAACCACAGTCTACACAAGATGGCCCAGCACCCTGTCCAGCTAGATCTTAGAAGTGTCCAATGTTGGGGAATCCACCACTTCCCTGGGGAGATTATTCCAGTGGCTGATTGTTCTCATTGTGAAAAATATTCCCCTTGTGTCCCATCAGAATCTCCCCAGGAGTAACTTGTACCCATCGCCCCTCGTCTTTTCCTTGTGACTCTTTGTAAAAAGGGAGTCTCCATCTTCTTTGTAGCCACCCTTTAAATACTGGAACGTGGTGATAAGGTCTCCCCTGAGCCTTCTTTTCTCAAGGCTGAACAAACCCAGTTCTTTCCTCAAACAGCAGGCTTCCTAGTCCTTTGATCATCTTGGTGGCCCTTCTATAGACCCTCTTCAACCTGTCCGCATCTTTTTTGTATAGCGGGGACCAAAACTGAACACAGTATTCCAGGTGTGGCTTGGCAAGTGCTGAGTGGAGTGGGATAATGACTTCTTTCTCTCTGCTGGTGATGCCCTTGTTGATGCAAACTGGTGTCCTGTTGGTTTGCTTTGCCACAGCAGCACATTGTTCATTCATTTTGATCTGCTTGTCCACCAGCACCCCCAGGTCCCTTTCCACAGAGCTGCTCCCCATCCGGGTAGATCCCAGCCTGTGCTGCACTCCTGAATTATGTTTTCCCAGATGCAAGACCTTACATTTGTCCTTGTTGAACTTCATCAGGTTCTTGTTAGCCCACTCTTCCAGCCTATCCAGGTCTTCCTGCAGGGTGGCTCTCCCAAAGTGTCCCTTTCCCCGCTCAGTTTGATATCATCAGCAAAATTCATCAGGGTACGCCTGATCCCATCATCCAGATCACTTATAAAGACATTAAACAGCGTTGGACCAGTGTCGATCCCTGGGGGACCCCGCTCGTGACAGGTTGGCAGTCTGAAAAGGAGCTACTGAGCACCACGCTCTGGGTGCAGCCTGTCAGCCGGTTCCCCGTGCCCGCACAGAGCACTTGGCCAGCCCTGCCTGAGCATGAACGCCTTAGGAGACTTTGCTTTTTTAACTGATAACATTTCTGTCTTTTATGTGACATAAGAGAGCACAGATGGGCTCTTTGAGCAGAGTAATTTACTGAGGTGACCTGCACAATGCAAAGATCTTGTGAGTGAGTCAACATCTAAGCAACCGATGTGACAGAGTGCCTCTTGTTTATATTTTAATCCTGCAGAGAATATGTTTGTATACTGTTATGTTAATAAATTATTTTCTCCGCTCTCCCCCTTACCTAGGAGTGGATGCTGTCTCTGCTCTTTCTGCCACTGATATTCATAGTCTGCATGTTCATGGTGACCACCCACTACCCCGAAGTGCCTTACAGCTCCCTCGGGCAGTTAGATGATCCTGCCTACAACGCCACTGGGGTCACCATCGCTTTTACACCCGTCACTGTGACCACAAGGGAAATCATGAACAAAGTGGCCTTGAACTCTGTAATGATAGGTACGTTTTGCCTTTTAAATATTTAGCTTTGTCGTTATTTAATCTATCATACATTGTGTTCTCCACTGTTATACATAGTGGTTCTCCAGTATCTTTGGTCAGTAGAGAAAATTCACCCCAAATCCTCCATTCTCACAAATATTTCTTCTCTAGTATTTAAATTACTAGTGAGGTCAGGGTGAGCTTCTGAGCTGTAAAGCTCTGCCTTTGTAGAATAATACTATTAAGACACACTGGCTCATTCTTTTGCGGTTCACTTCTTCCCAACTGGTCAAGTATGAAATATTTAAAGGTACCACCTTGCCTAGGGAGGAGAACTGGAAAGGAGGAGTTGCAATGCTAAAAAAGCAGAATATGCACCCAGTGTCTGTGCACACAGTTCCAGACCTAAAGAAACTCATTGTAATGTTTTTCTTACAAACTACAGGTATAAAACTAGAGGCACTGGACAGTGAGAAAGCCCTGGAGAAAACCTGGATTTCAGATAATGAAATTATAGGGGTTGTATTTAAGGACAACTTCTCCTATCACCTCAGGTTTGCTGCTGGAAACGTGGCTGTTCCAAATGACAACTTTGGCTACATAGGTAACACAAAATGAGAATTTATGGGTGGGTTATTGCCTGGCACGGACAGGCATTGCTTTGCTGGAATAATCTATAGATGTTAAATGACTTAATAAATTGTTTGGGTGTTTTTATCAGTGGGCCACTGTCCATGTGAAGAGTTTCCCATAGTGCATAAGCATGCTTATCATTAGCTTCTGTAGTGAAAACCAGTTGTGTTTCACTGTTCTCACCTGCGATGCCCTTAACCTGTCATCCTTGCAGATAGCTGTTACAATTTCTCGTGGCGGTCCTGTGACAGCCCAAGGTATTGGTACAAAGGCTTCCTGTCCCTGCAGTCCAGCATCGATGCTGCTATTATAGAGGTAAATCGAATTTATGAACTGATGTAGGTGTCCTTTCATTTTAAACTTGGTCCAGGCAAGACAAATTGTTGTGACAATAGCAAGAGACAGGATTGTAAGAAAATTCTGCAGAAAAACAATTATCTTAAAATACTCAATGAGTACTATTGGCAGCGACAGGGAGAACTTGAACGCAATCGGCAGTTCCTGCAGAAAGGACGCCTTTCAATTTAATTTTGAAGATTTGTACTAAGATTTGTTTCTCTTCAAAATGGCAATTTCTCTTAAAGGCTGGGAACCAAGCGTAATAGCACTGTTTAATTTAGAGTATTTCTCAGATTCCAAGGAAAAGGTTATTCTTGCAGGAGACTGACCTGGTATGAATACCTGCTTTGGTTTCAGAGTAGGCATGTCTGTCATTTCTTGTCCTTCCTTTCCAAATTGTTCCTCAAAAATACACCAGGGTAGGGGTCATTGCACCCGGCTGGGTACCTCCAGCGCCGCAGGCTGCTTTCGTACCTGGGGAGAGAAACAGGACCTTGGGGACTGTCAGTCATTTGTATGTCTAGATCCTTACCTCTGGGTGTGCTGAAGGACTTATCCCTCACAACAGACACGGGAGGGGGTCTACCTGGGGTGCAGATGCACAAATGAGTCAGATGAACCCCTCCCATAGGGCTTTATTGCATTACTTGTCGATGTTTTCTATAAGCCACATTAAAAAGTAAATCTAGGGATGATGAATCAGACTTTTTTTTATATAAATACATCTCACTGTAGAAAATAAGCTAAATACTGAGACGTTGACCTTGAATTCCTTTAGGTGGTGACAAATCATTCCGTTTGGGAAGAAATGAAGTCAATTGCTGGTGTCCGTATGAAGTCCCGGAGTGCCATCTCCTCGATTACACTACAGTACAGTTATTTCATGATTACTATCGTGATGTGTTTCTCTCCATTCATGTATTTCTTATCGATGAATGTTGTAAGAGAAAAGAAGAAGCTCAAAGTATTGATGAAGACAATGGGGCTGCAGGATATTGCATTTTGGTGAGTTCTTTTTAATTAAAGTATCTGTTTGCCAATAATCAGTATAATCTTGGGTATTTGTGCAATGAGTTAATGAGTTAAATGAGTCCATAAGTTTTCTCCAGTACTCTAAGGACAAACCAGAAGGGCTCAGCGTGGTGGCAGCATATTCTGCTTCCTTGGGTATTTCCTTCTAAGGTGGGTCGTGCTATATGTTCTTTGCAGAGTATGAATGAGTTGGCTCTGGGGAATACTTAATATTTTAATTGAAAATGCTTCTGCCATGCAGATGAAATTGTAACAACAATTAATGGAAGTGTAATGCCACCTTTCTGTCTTCAGGCTCTCCTGGAGTCTGCTGTATGCTGTTTACGTGATGGTCCTCTCCTGCCTGCTGACAGCTGTCGTGGTGCAGGATGCTCTCTATCTCAGCAGCTTCCCTGCAGTCTCACTGCTGCTGTTCCTGTACGGCCTAGCATGTGTGAGTCAGGTTTTAAAGCCAAATTTTCTCACCACGTGATTTATTACTGTGTTGATGAGCCTCAACATTACTCCAGAGCCTTTTTCACCGTGCTCAGGACTCTCTCCTTTGCATGGTCATACTAATTGAAATAGCTGAGTGGATTCTCTGACTCAGCAGCGGTGATTTGAATTACAGCCTGAAGATCTGAAAGGCAGTAGGTTGGCTACGAAAAACCTGATTTGAAACTCAGATGAACCCACTATGAAGGGCTTCAGTGTATTCTGTTACACGGACCCAGCTCACCAGATACCTGTTTGCCTGGCAAATGGAAGTGCTACTGTTAAGGATATTTATTTCCTTCAGTGACTGAAGGAAACTTCTGTTCTTGCAGATCCACCTGGTTTTCATGCTCTGCTCCCTCTTGAGGACCTCCAAACTTGCCTGCTCAGTGGGGTTCCTCATCACCTTTCTCTTCGGATGCCTGAGCCTCGCGGTGCTGATAGAAAATATTCCAGAACCATTGAAGTGGTTTCTCGGTCTCTTCTGTCCTTTTGCATTTAATGTCGGCATTGCAAAGGTATGGGGCATCATCTCTGCAGCTGAACCTTCCCAGTAGCTTGTTGTCCTGGGCCCTCTCGGGGGAGACAGAGTACATTTTGTCACAGATTGTGACAATAAGAGACCCTGCTGTATTTCACTGATAGAGAAAGGCGTAGGAATTCATTGTCCTCATTTCAAAAGATCGGCTTTTCCACATCTGTAAAATCTTCAGGTACATTTCATTCATATCCATATCCTGTTTTGAAACCTCCCTGCGAGCTGAGCTGCCGTTGGGCAGCAAAGAGGAGCTCCAATTCCCCCGTCCCATTCCCCCACTGAAAAAGCTGATAAATGCAAAGAAAACCACAGCCCAAGTCACCAATAATGCCCTTGTGCGCTTCTATAGCATCCCCATGAACCCAAGGAAGCCCCAGAGAGCCCATCACTGTGCACAGCAGCACCATCATCAGCCAGGGCTGGACCCCAGGCAGATGGAGTTGACTCGGGGACATCAGCTCTTCACCACCCGGTCATCCCCCTCCTCCTGCAGCAACTCCTCCTGACAACAGAAACCGGGCAAATACAACTTGAGTTTTCTGCTGTGACCATCCTTCCTCCATCCCTGCTTTGGATAATTGTGTGCAGTTTCCCACTTTCCCATCAATCACATCTCCATAGCTCTGAGCAACGCTTTTTAGCTCCAGTTATTTAGTATTTGATTTCCTAATGTATAAAAAAATCTGCCTGGGAGAGGAGATTTCTGCACAAGCAGAAAAGGAAACTTGAGTCTACTGCTGATTTACCATGTGCTTAAATCAATCACTATGTAAAATTATACTGTCTTTGTCATGACTTTGTCATGTCAAGAGTGCCAATATCATGTTTCTTGAATGATTTTCTATAAAAATCTGTCCTTTTCTTCTGCTTCTGGACTGTTCTGGAAAATTCTGAATGAAAATATAAGATCTCTGAGTGGAGTAAATTTATTTCCCTTCTTCACTCAAAAGAAGGGAAGAAAAATTGGTCAGTTAACCCAGATGATTTCTGGGTTAACAAAGTCAATAGCATCCATGGTGTGACAGCATGTGCCTAGTTTTCCAGCCTGAAAATACTTCTTCTCTGTCCTTCATTTCAGGTTTTCCATTTAGAAAAATATGGAATAGGCTTCTCTTTTTCTAACCTCATGGGGGAATCATACTTTCTATTTTTGACTTACATCATGCTGGTCTTTGACTCAGTCTTGTACCTGCTGTTGGCTATGTATTTCGACAAAGTTCTGCCAGGTACGTATGATTTATGCTTATACTACTTTCTTCTTTTATACTTTTGATTTATATGGACTGAGTGTAATAGCCCCTCAAGGAAATTATGGGCTGCTCCATTCTCTGAGTCAACCAAAATAGGTTTTGGACTAAAAAAATGTATTATACAGCTGAGTGACTTTTCTACCCCGGGCACACACTGGTGATTCCCAAATCAAAGTCAACAAAGTATTTGGTGTTTTTTCTTTCCAATTATACTGCTGTTGAACTGTTTGTGAGAAAATAGTGTAATAAAGTGTGGGACAATTTTTCAATTGATTAAGTAAAATATTGAATTCATTAGATAGAGCCCTGAAGCCAACCTTCTTGTCTCATCCACCCCAGCTCCAAACCTCTTTTTTGGACAAAGTACCAGTTTTGAGGCAGCCAAGTACTTATTAGAACCTCCTAAATGTTTACTGTAGGGTGATGTCTTGGTTGTGGCTTTGGTTGATGACAGGTCATCTTCTTTGCTTTCCTGTCAGGCAAATACGGCATCCCAGGTCCCCCTTTTTTCTGCCTGAAGCCCTCGTACTGGATGCGGAGCAGGAGAGGTTCCACCAGGGAGATGCCCAGAACCACAGCAAACCCTGAGGAGCTCCTCAGTGACGACGTAGAGCTGGTGCCCCCCGAATTCATGGGGAAGGAGGCCATCAGGTTAAGAGAGAAGGAATTGCTCTTTATGCTTTTTGAGTTGGGTAGCTTGGGTTTAATGCTCCCACAGACCACCGCTTCTTCCGTCAGCTTTGTTTTGATTTACCCAGGCAGTTTTCTTGTGCATGAGGCTCTTGCAAAACACTTTATTTCACAGAGAAAAATTAGAGATAAGATGCAGATGAGGTAAATAGCTAATTCAGGCTGGTCACTAATGGTGAAATTTGGACAAATTCAGATTTTAAAAAAAAATGCAGAGGGTTTTTTTTTGCTGTGGGCTTTGTTCAGTGTCCATTAGGGACAACAAGGAGAACGTGGAGGGCAGCCCGTTGTAAAACAGCCGTCTGTTGCAATGGTCTTGACTTTGTCTTTGCAAGGCGTGGTGCTCCGGTACTGCGTGGCAGGTAGCGATGGTCATGCCTGTGTACAGAGCGCGCCAAACCCTACAGAGTCTCAGGGTCACTTCCAAGTACCTCTTACCTTTCTTGCCACTCCTGTCATCTTTAATTAAGACCGATAAGAATGAAAAAGGGCATCAGGGAAATGTATTTACAGGAATCCTGAAATAATAGCCTTCTTACCTTCCTTTTAGACTCAACAATGTTAAAAAAGCATATAAAAAGAAAGACAAGAAGACAGAAGCTTTAAGAGGTATGAAAGCTGTGATATTGATTCCTGTTAATGATGAGGAAAAACAGTTGTGCAAACATTTCAGTCAGTCAAAGAAATAAAACCACCCTTGCATTGCTTGAAAAATTATGTAAAATATTGATTGATGCAACCGATCAATATTTTGTTCAGTTTTTACTGTTTTTCTATTTTTAATAAGAGTAAAGAGAAGGAAGGGGTTTTTTTTCTATCGTTGTATTTCTGTCTTTTCTGCTAAATACAGAGCAGCTTCTTATGCCTTTAGTTCAGGGTTGGCAGAACTTTACCCCAATTTGCTTAATGCACTTCTGACTATTACTACTTAGTTCTTATACTTCTTGCCTTGTCTTGCCTTCAACAATGAGTGGAGGCAAGTCAAACCTCATTTCTTCCTAAACTTGATGTTGTTTTCATTCTAGGTTTGTCTTTAAATATATATGAGGGTCAGATCACTGCCTTACTCGGCCACAGTGGGGCTGGAAAGACAACGCTGTTAAACGTGCTCAGCGGACTTACTTTGCCTTCTGAAGGTAGGATGGCAAATGGGGGGCTGGGGTGGGCTTGGTTCAAAAGCTGTAAAGACCAGTTCCACCTCATCACTTTTATTCCTGTAAACAGGGTCTGCAACCATATACAACTACAAGGTCTCTGAGATAGGGGACAGGGAAGAGATTAAAGAGATGATTGGCATTTGCCCACAGTTCAACATACAGTTTGAAGTCTTAACGGTGAAAGAAAATTTGAAAACTTTTGCAGAAATCAAGGGCATCAAGCCCAAAGAGGTAGAGAGAGAGGTAAGTGGGTGTCCCCTATAACACATCGCTGTGCAGCAACATGAGGCCGTAGGCAAACCCCATGTTTCAGTAAAGGCTCCTTTTGCACTGGGAAGCTCCCAGGGTCCACATGGCTGTGTCTTCTGAAAACTGAAGCTGTTGTCTAGCTTTGTCCAGGTTAGTAGGCAAGCTTGTGGGCTTGGTGCAACCACAGCGATTCCTCTGCTCAACCCAAGCAGATGAGGGGATGTAGCAACCCCTGCAGCGGCTGCTCCTGGTGGCGGTGGGTCGGTGTGGGTAGGAGCTGGACCTCGATACATGCTCCTAGAAAATGTCTTCAGTCCCAGCCAGATCTCCTTCATGGCTAGCAAAGGACGGAAGGACAACTGGTGCTTGGAATGGACATCCTTGTGCTGTTCTAGGTGCAAAATATTTTGGAACTGCTGGATATCGGTGGCATTCAAGACACTCAAGCCGAGAAACTGAGTGGTGGGCAAAAACGGAAGTTATCCATTGGAATAGCCATGCTTGGAAACCCCCAGGTAAAGCAGCAGGCACAGCTCTGCAATATAGGGAATATTCCAGTCCAACGTGACCAAAACCTTATGCATGTACTTGGCCACAAGTTCGCCCATGATTTCAGACCTCTTTAAATCCCTCATAATTATTAAAATTAATAAATCTAACAATTTCATTTGGTGAAATTCATAACCCATCTTGCTGACCTAGTTTTAAAGCAGGTTGATGGTTCCCTGCCCTCTGCACAGCCCCCAGAATAGTTGCCCATGCATAAAAGGAGGCCTGGGTCCCTTGCCTTCAGGACCTGAGGCTTTCAGGGGAACACCAAACCCGAAAGACGTGCGATCGCTCCAGCAACAAATCATGTGTGATTTCATCCTTTCTGCAGGTGTTGTTCCTGGATGAGCCAACGGCCGGGCTGGATCCTCTTTCCAGGCACCAGGTGTGGAGCCTCCTGAAGGAGCACAGAGCTGGTCGGGTGATCCTGTTCAGTACCCAGTTCATGGACGAGGCCGATATCCTCGCCGGTAAGCACAGGCTCAGCCTGCAGCATCTCTGCAGAGTAACCCTGGAGCAGAAAGTCCATGTGAGGTTCAGTTGCAAAAGAAGTTTTGAACCGCTGCTGCTCTACGTATAAATTCCTTTGGCTTTGTCTCTCTTTCTTTAGACCGCAAGGTTTTTATCTCACACGGGAGGCTGAAGTGTGTCGGATCTTCTCTGTTCTTGAAGAAAAAATGGGGGATTGGCTATCATCTAAGGTACCTACTTCAGCCCCAGAAACCAGTATCTGGGAACACGCATGTACAAGGAGCCACCAGAGTCACTGTAAGGGGGAAACTGTAGAGCAGATGTCGTCAAAACAAGGAAATTAACTGAATTAACATTCCGTTAAATTAACTGAAGCGGCACTTTAGTCCAGAGTAAGGAATGAAGGAAGTATGCTGGAGTTTTCTTTTTGTGCATCCTAGCAAATACAATGGTGATGGGTTTTTGTTTGGTTGGTTGGTTGTTTAGGTTTTTTTTCAAAACTAAACACCTGTTTTTTTCAACTGAACAGGATCCATGTCAGTGAGTCTTGTGACTTGGAGAACGTGACGTCTCTGGTTAAACGGTACATCCCCAATGTCATATTCTCAGGACACAGTCAATATGAGCTGAGATATAAACTGCCATTAGAAAACGTGAACAAATTCCCAGGTAATGTATATTAAAATAGTTGAGAAGAATTGTCCATAGAGAAAAAATAATCACAAATGTGGGGAAAGAGAAATGAAGTGGGAGATTTTCTACAGCAGTCACATAAGGACTTTAGAACTGTTGTATTTCGGTTTTCACCCCAAAATTTTATCACCCGTGTGTTGAAGATCAAAATGTACAACAAATGTTTTTCTACTGTTTGTAATGAAAAACCCAGCAGGCTAACCTGGGCTGCGTGTGTTACTGAGAGTTTATTTTTCTTTCCGTTAGAAGAGAAGTTAGTGACAAGAGAAAGCTCCATACAACCGGTACCGCTCCGTACCTGCAGCGGCACCAGGCAGACCCTCACGCACCGTGTCCATCACGTTGAGTCTGACAGTCCCATAGCCCTGCTGCTTCAGAGGGTGCATGGTCTCAAATGCAGAAAAACATCTTCAACGAGTTATGCATCTGGCAGTTTTGTGTCCCTCCAGGCCCTTTTCATCCTGGCGGCTCACTGCTTTCTCGTTCTCCCTGTGACTGGAGATGCTCCAGTCAGGTTGACTCAGCTGAACCAAGGTCTGGTCTGGAGATACGTGCTTATGTTTGAAACCTTGAAGGCACTTTTATTATCTCTGTCCTGCAGATCTGTTCAGTGGCCTCGACAGCTGCTCCGACCAGGGAATCATCAATTATGGAGTTAGCATGACGACCCTGGAGGATGTCTTCCTGAGACTGGAGGAAGAAGCCACAGTGGATCAAGAAGGTACAGTCATGGCTGCAAATATACAAGCCGAAGAGAATGGCTACTTTGCAATAACCCCTGAGCGTGCCTCCAACAGCTGATTATGAGGTGGCACTTAATTTTTCACATGTTGCAACGTAGAAGCTGGTCTCAGGCATAAATGTGCATGTGGAAAACCTTCTGCAGATGAGGGCGTCCTTGGGGAGGAGTGGGCAGAAGCAGGACCACGGTGCCCCGACGAGACGGCGCCGGGCTCCCTGCTGCTCTCGGACACCGGGAAGGCGGCAGTCGGCGGCTTGGCCCTCTGGAGGCAGCAGGTTTCTGCCATGGCATGGGTGCACTTCTTAAAGCTTAAGAGTTCGGTGAAAAACCTGCGGTCAATGTAAGTACCAAAGTGATTCTCCTTTGCAGATCTGGAACGGGACACGGTCACAGCAGGGGGGACAATTGCACACCCCTGTTGGGATGAGCGTTTGGATTAAAGGATGTCAGGTCTTGGCTATGAATGATCTTATGAATGATCTTGCACTCAGAGGAGAGGAAAGCTTCTTCCTTTCCAGTGCCAGTAATATAAAATCTCCCTTTTGTGCATTTTCAGTTCTATACTGAGTGATTTATTTGAGGGAACCCATTTTCTTTCTGAAGAAAAGAATCATTTATAAACACTTCTATTTCAGATGGAGGAGGAAGTTTTAAAATAAAGTAGTGTGTACAGAGGAGGGAAAAATACTACTTTCAGACTTCCTCTTTAACATTTTTTTTAAAATTTCTCTCATGTTGCCAATGTCTGAACTCATTTGGCCCCATCGGTCTTCAATCTGACATGTTGGGATTTCCGGGTAATGCACAAGAAACATAAGGGAGATGCTGATTTATGAAAAACTTATATCTTAAGGAAGTCTGAAAGGCATTTTGTGGCCCTAAAAAGTTGAGCAGTCCAGATCTGAGGTCCTCTCCCTGCTAAATTTTGAGGGCCTTTGTGAATGATCGAGGTTTGAGACTTATGAAAATAAAATTGCCAAAAATTTGTAACAGGAAAAGCATTGGGTAACCTGAATGTAGTATACCATTCCCAATACGCAAATGAGTTCTGCTGAATATCTGTTTTCAGAGTGTTTATTCATCTCTTTCTTAATGTAGTTTGCTGCTGTATGTGGTTTTTCTGCTTCCTCTGGTTTTGCAACTGTCCCTGGTCGCTGCCTGGCAGAGCGTGAGCGTTTGGGAGCTCTCGTCTGCGCGGTACTTCTTGCCCCTGGGGAAGAAGGCTCGCTCGGAGACAACCAGCCTCCTGGTCCACAACGACACGGGTGAGGGGAAGGAGCCTTTCCTCATCCTTTCCTATTCTGGGGCTTCTGGCTGCCGCGAAGGAAAATAAGTGGAAAGAGCAGATGGGTGTAGGATGGAGGGGATCCAAAGGATGATGAAGGTTTTAGTGACAGGAGAGCATAGGAATTGTTATTTTTAAGGGGATATGAATGAAACCTACTTTGGCTTCAGCAGCTGGTGAGGTCCTGATGCAATGATGTGAAAAGGGATATCGTAGCAGATGGGATTAGAAGGGACCCAGTTCTTTCCCTGCCCCAAAATCCAGATCTCTATCCAAACAATTCCTGCATTTTCAGAGTGTGGAATCCTCAAACCAGGCACCATACTCCAGAAAGGGCTCAATAACGCTGAGTCAAATTGATGGTCTATTTTCAGAATTTTACCTTCAACATTCCTATGAGTGCATGCTATTTCATGTTGTTTTGTTGGAGTACAATACTGCTGGCTTCATCAGACTGTCAGTAAGGAAAATACATTTTGTAGCAAACTGAGCAAAGGCAGGAAAAAAAAAATGACAATGCAAGATTCAGTCAATGAGACTGAAATCCATTAACTTCACAGAAATGAATGTGCAATGATCCACCACACATGTGCTGCCTGACGTCCCCGGTTATTAGACTCTGTTATTGCTTGGTGGTCATGGATTTTTTTAAAAAAAAACCAAACCATCAAACACTCTCTTGTTGTTCAGTATTATGATTCCTCTGCTTTTGGCTTTCATACCAGGCACAGGCATCGAAGACTTTATCCACACGCTCGAGAGCCAAGATCTCACAGTGGAAATAACAAGCGAGGCAAATAGCACAGAGGAGCTAAAACACAATGGCGCTATAAAAGTGTCTCGCAAAGGGCAGGTGAGGATTTTTCTCTTCCTTCTGGTTCTTTCCAACAATTGAATAATTAAGGAAAATGCCTTCATCAGCCCTACCTGTGGGATGGTCCTATTGAGTACGGCCCACAGGTACAAAGATTTGGAAGTGTTTTAACTACACGCTAGAGGAGACCTTATCTCCCTCATCCTCCATCTCAAACTTTTCATTTTTGTAGCACATCTATACACACTTCCAATACCTAGCAATCTGGTTTTTAACAAACCAAGCATAAGCAAAATGAATTCTTTCAGGTCTGGATTCTCCTGGCATGCTCTTTTTCTACTGCTTCCCTGCAGATGAGAAAACCCAAGAGTTTTCATCTTGTTTTCTTGCTCTTTGAAGAGCTACAGGTTCACTGTGTTATGCCATATGGAGGCCGTCAACTGCTTCCCAGTGCTTGTGAACATCATTAGCAACGCTCTGCTGAGAGCCCTCAACTCCACCATGCACATTCGGATCTGGAATCACCCATTTTTCTCTGTAAGTGTCAGAGCCTGGCAGCCAGGAGGTGTCAGAAAATAGTTTTTAAATTAGCTTGAGGTCTCAGTAAGTCATCAGATTTTAGTGGGTAGCCATGTGGGGCTGTATGTATCTGTAGATCCACCTTCTTCAGTGATGTCCTTGGAATTGTCATGTTTGACTTCAAGAAAACTGAAGCCAATTTTTCCCCTCTGGGTCCTGAGGGCTGGTGGAAGGAGAGGGTGGCTGGGAGGGTTACTCCAGGAGGTTCCTTATTCTCTACGTCACGTTATTCAAGCTGTGGCCCATCAATTGACAGAAGAGAGAGCTCACCACAGGTCTGGGATGGAGGAGTGGGACCTGCACCACCAGTCTCTCCTCACCAGTGGCAAGCACTTTGCAGGGCTGTGGTTTGGGGAAAACCTTCCTCCTGCCAATATTTGGATTCAAATCCCAATGTGTTCATACTGTCCTGTACTTCATGAGAAATACAGTAAGATGAATTGCAGCATCTAGCTATTCCATTGCGGGTGTTTTCTACAAATGCTTTTTTCTTCTCTTTTCAGATAGATAATTCAGGATTCTGGGATTATTTTATTTCTTTTTACCTCTTTTATATGCTGTTCTTATTCCCTGGTTTTCCTCCTTACTTTGCAACGGGCTACGTGCAGGATTACAAGGTAAACTCCTTGAAATGGAGCAGATTTGGGGTGGGCAGAAGGGATTACAACTGCATTGCCAGAAGGACATTTGACTATGATGGACAGCTTGATTTTTTCTCCATATTGCCATGAGCAGCTTTGCAGCCAGCACAAAATGCTAAAAGGCAAAAAGAGGGGGAATTTTACCCCAGTACGGCAACGGTAACAGCTTGTAGTTAGCTTTTTGTTTCCTGGAGGTATTCCCATGGGTGCAGTTGGCCAACCAGGCACCGAGAATAAACTGCCCTTTGCATTGTGCCTTCCCAGACGAGAGCTCGTGCCCAGCTGCGGATCTCGGGGCTCTTTCCCTCGGCGTACTGGTGCGGCCAGGCGCTGGTGGACATCCCGCTGTGCTGGATCCTTCTCTTCTCCATGTTTGGGCTTCTATTCGCAATGAGCAACAAGATTTCCTGGAGCATCGACAGACTCTTCTTTCTGGTACATCCCATTCGGGTGATTGCCAGTTCACCGGGGAGGGATTGGGGTAGTATTTTGAGCACTTGTAGGGGTAGCTGAGACATCGTGGGTGCAGACCATTCTGGCACACCTCTGGGTCCCCAAATGCTTACTGACCTTCTCCTTGTTTCACCTCCTACCATTTGGGCTTCCCCAGCTGGAAATAAAAGGCAGTAAACCTTGCATTAATATACTCCTTTACACTTAACAGTGAAATCGTGGTAATTTCTGAATGACCTGATCTTAATGTATGATCATTTAAACTGAACTAGGTGGCTATATGTAGGTTTCTGGTTGTTTAAATAACTCAATTTTCTCTAATGAAAGCCTTTTTTTTCTGCAGATCATGGGTACTTTTGGCTATGGAATTTCTATCGTTCTCTTAATCTACTCAATCTCCTTCATCTTTCGCAAAAGATGGAACTGCAATTTTTGGTCTTTTATCCTGATAGTGGTAAGCTTATGGCTAGGTAATGTGCTGTGGGGTTTATAGAAACGTATTCTGAGATCTTAAGGAAGAACTAGAGGTTAAAGCACCAAGTATAGATGTAGAACATAAATACAGACATGTGTTCTATAGCAGTCAATTCTGTATTAAATTCATGTCACCATGTTTTGTTCCCACAATCCTGCTGCGGCACAGGGAAATGCTTGGATCCACCCTGAGCTGGTACAGGAACAGAGGCAAAAAAGTTATTTATCACTCTGTTCAATACCTCACATCCAAAAGATGTTAGATGTTGAGACGTGAGCCATCAGATTAGACACAGATAGCCTGAGCCTGACCTGGAAGGAGATGGGTTATTTGGCATGAACTGGGATGAGAAAGAGCAGGATGGGATCCCATGCTTTGTTCTTCTGCCCAAAGCAGCCCTGTGTCTGGGAAGAAGTTTCCCTGGCTGACCCAAACCAGCAGCCTGCCATCAAGCAGAACGCTCACCATTTCTCGTCTTTATATTTCTTGTCCATTTTTAGAAATTCAACAAGGAATTGAAAAGGTAGACCCACATAATTTTTAAGACCAGTGAGGCGCGTAACCCTTCCCATCAGCTAAGTGACCCTCTCGTTTTATTTTCAGGTGTGCTTTGTTTCTTTTATCATCAGCAGATTGATGGATTTTGTGATCGATACTACAGCCTCCCTCTACATTACGTGTCTCTTGGTTCCCACGTACCCGCTGATAGTTGTTACCTTCCACTGCCAGCATGTAAGTGGTGGTGCTGGGTGAGGAGAGGCACCCCACCATAAAACACAACTATCTATCCTTGTGAGCAAAGTCTGGTGGTAATCTCATGCTGCCTTCAGGGAAGGCTCATTGGTTTCCTTTTATGGGTGGGATTTTCCAAATGGCCAGAGGGCATCGTTAGATGACTGTTTCAGGTCAGATCTAATTTTTCCAGCTGTTCATTATGGCTAAGGTCTACTTCCCGTGCACTTAAGCTGTGACTGTAGATCAGGCAGGCGCTCTTAATTCTTCCCATGCAGAGTTGAGCAAGTTGACTTGAACAATCATACAAGAAAATTTGGACTTATGCATCTGACTTTGCATGGAAATAGAGTGAGAATTAACAATACTCACAAGGTGCTTTACTCCATGTCAGCTGAGGGTGGTCTTGGAAAGTCAGTTGAGAATTTAACAAAACCCTCCAGCTATGTGCAAGACCATTTATGAGCCATATTTACTTAGGAGTGAAGTACAAATAGAAGAGACTCCTCTTCTGTCAGGAGATCAGATGTTTTCCTGCGACAGGCCATTAGCCCCAAGAGAAGAGTCTGATACAAGTACTGAGGGCTGTGACATTTTCTGGTATAGGACTGGAATGCCCAAAGTCAAACATCTGTATATGCTCATCTGTATGGTGAATATTTTGGGTAAATCAGAAGCTTTTGTACATTTTCAAAGTATTTGTTGTTTGCTTTAACCCTTCCAAAATTAGCCAGCATCGTACTAAAGAATTATAGGTTGTCATTGTGTATTTTTTTTTATTCTTACAGATTTTTATAGAAGAGACATTTGACGTGACTCCAAACCATGATGCACTAATAGCTGTATTTGCAGTAAGAAAACATTTAAGATCACTTTTATTATGTGTCTCCTAAAGCCCATCCTCAGTTATGAGGAAGCAGGCAAGAACCCTGAGCTCGTTTCATGCAGGAGGAGGATCTCGGTGGGTCTGGATGACAGATTACCCCACTGTGCAAAAACAGCCTCGCTCCTCTGAAATGGGGAAGGGAAAAGGAATTAAGCCCAGATCACTTAATGGTGCCCTGTTGTTTTATGAATTGTGGTTTTCTCCTACCATTGCTATTTTCTGCAGTATTGGTAAATGATAGAGTTCACAGCCTTCAGGATTACCCTAAGTTTAGACATTAATGGACTTTATTTTCACATATTGTGCTTTTCCCCCACATATTTTATAACACTGCCACCATCTTCTCAGCTTCAGCTGTAGTAAGATGGCTGTTAATCTGTAAGTAAGAAGGCTGTTAATGTGGCAACCTCTTTTTTTTTCAGCCTTATATCCATTCTGTGGGTTTCATTTTTCTTCTTCGATATTTGGAGATAAAATTTGGAAGAGCAGTTCTGAGAGAGGACCCAATATTTAGGTTTGTATAAACACACATGCACCACAGGAACATGCAAGACCTAAACTCCTACTGCACTGCTTTTCCTCGAAGACAATGTTTTGATCAGATATCATTGCCTTTGTGTCCTTGTTTTTAAAAATACTTTTTTTAATACTGGTGATTTTTTGTAACTAAAATAGCCCCTTAAATACTACAGTGCTATGAGAATATAAAGCAGCTCTCAGGCTTGTTAGTACCTCCACGCAGTAGAGAACCACTAGCTTGGTTCTCTGTACAACACAGAAAGATTATAAATATTTAAAAAAAAATAAAAAAAAAAAAA
>VUYV01000118.1:1548375-1636053 GCA_008711295.1 Anarhynchus alexandrinus | reverse complement strand
AGCGGGGGGGGGGGGAAACTGAAGAAAACTCAACAGGGAAAGATGTATTATTCCAAAAAAAAAAAAAAAAAAAGCTGCTCAGAGTTCTTCCTTTCTTAGGGAAAACTTAGAACAACAGCAGAATCTTTCATCAGAACGTGCAAGGCATCCATCCGAGGGAAAGCCCCGGTTCCCAGGTGAACCCTGCGAGGCCAGGAGAGCCCCCAAACGCTGGGAGCCCCCCCGGGCCCCACCGCTCCGTGCTGAAGGTGGCACCGCTGTCTCTCTTCTGAGCGAGAGCTTTGTTCTGCAGCTCTGCTCTCTCGCCGTCCAACGGCTTTGGACGGACGCCGAGGGTTTGCAGATGGAAGGAGGAGGTCAAAAAGCTGGACCACAGATGCTGCGGACGTGGCTGGTGTCCACAGGAATGCAGCAGCCACCACCAGCGGGGATGTTCGCTTCTTCAACGCGTCCGCGGTGAACCTCCCCGAGGAAGCTTCGTTTGTTCCGTACGTGCACAGACCTCACCAGCAGCACCAGACCTGGTCTGAGTTTGGGGGGAGATGGGGCCTAAGACCCCCTCCTCTGCCAAGGGGGTCTCGGTGTCAAGTGTATCAGCTCGATACTGACGAGAGAGGAAAAGTAAACGGGTATTATTCTATTATATTCCTCTTCTCTCCTCCAGGTCAGGTCCATGTACCAGCTTCATTGCACTACTGATGTGATGAAAAGGGATCCCAGCACTTTCCGCTGCAGTTTGGGATTACAGCTATCTGCAACCTTTAATCTCTGCTCAGCCGGGGACAGTGCTTCTGGTTGCTTGGGCATTAATGCTGCCAAATGAGACTGTCGTTTTTTACAGTCGTAAAACTCCAGCTGGTCCCACGCTGACTTCAATAGCCATAAATTTGTGTCCCCTTTCTCCTTTGAGTGGCTGAAGATGCGCCGATGCAGGGCAAGGAGCAGTTAATTGGTATGAAAAGAATAACAAGTGTGGGCACAGATCCCAAACCCGGATTGATTTAGGAAGATTTTCTGCTTATTATCTACTTAGAACAGAGGATTTGTCAGAAGAGGTCAGAGCATTTTCATCAAATCCGGGATCCTTCATGTCGCGGAGATAGTGAGAGGATGTATCAGAGGAAAAAACTCTCTCCAGCCTCTCCCAGGAGTGCAGTTACAGGGTTCGACGCTGTCGGGAAGGGGAGCAGAGGCAACGCTGCGGGTAGAAGCAGAACTGGCTGCAAACGTCCAGTCCCGGTGAGACTGGAGCCAGCAAAGGCAGCTCCAGCCTGACTCGAGCCTCAGCTCGAGCTGACCCAGCCGACGTGGAGGCCGTGCTCCCCTCCACCGTGCAGGCTGGGCGAGAGCTTACCTTGGGTTAAATCTAAACCCAAATGCATTTCCAACTCAGCCCCGACGCGGGCCACATCCAGCTGGCTCAGCCGAACGGATCCGTCGGTCCTCAGCATCCCGTCGGACCGCTGGGAGATGGGCAGCACAAAATCCCCACACTCCACTAAGAAATGTGTTTTCTGATATTCGCGCTGGCGGTCCAGTAACAACAACATCATCTGCAACATCAAGCGCTCGGGAAATGTTTGTTTTACAAAGCGGGGCAGGAGCCGCTACAAAAACATCCCCTGTTTTTAAAAAGAAAACATTCCCTTGTCAACAAGCAAAACGAAATAAACGTGCGTGTATCCAAAGGAAAGAGCCCTGGGAAATGCCCTTTCCCATGGATGATGGCAGAGCTGCTGGGGCTGCGGCGGGACAGAGGAGACCAACGGCTCGATGGCAGAGGGGGAGAGCCGCGGTGTGGTGTGGTGCCGTGTGGTGTGGTGTGGTGTGGTGCGGTGTGGTGTGGTGTGGTGCGGTGCGGTGTGGTGCGGTGCGGTGTGGTGTGGTGCGNCTCGATGGCAGAGGGGGAGAGCCGCGGTGTGGTGCGGTGTGGTGTGGTGTGGTGTGGTGTGGTGCGGTGCGGTGTGGGAGCACCGGGGCTGCGGTGGCCCCGGCTGTGTGAGCCGAGTTCCTCGCCGCTGTTCTCATGTATAAATAGAAAGGCAGTTCGTTGTTATTATTAGAGTTTGTTGAGTGGGTCTGGAGGAACTGCAGAAAAGCCTTCCAGATGAGCCGCTTTCCAGTTCAAGCAAAGCTCCTGGGGTCAGGTCTGGAGGAGAATGTCACTAGGACCACCTTGAACCTCGGAGACAGGTCTGGGCTGGTCCGGGCACAAAGGGCTTCGCCTCTGCAGTGGGTCACGGCGCTCCCAGCACGGCTGGGGTTGGTGCAGTGGCACCCTAGGGTCTGTCCTCACCCCACTGTGTGCACCCGTGATTCCCATCCCTGTGATAAGAAGGCAGAGCATCAGCAGAGAAACTTACCTTGGGCCTTTTATCTCCAGCACCTTCCCCAGGACCTTGGAGGCCACAGCCAGCTCCTGCCCCGTCACACCACCCCGATGCGCGTAGGGAAGCTGTTCCCCACACCGGGTAGGTTGCACAAGGAGACCTTTTCATCACATCTCCAAGCTGCCCCAAGACCTCTGTGGACTCACAGATGGACACAGAAAGAGGAACACCTGGAAAACCCAGAAGGTGGGTCAGTTCTCTTGGCTCCAGCAGAAGAAACACCACCAGGTATGTTAGGGTGGGTTTTGTGTGTGTCTCCCATGTTGTCTCCATGCCTGGCCCCTGCCACCCTCCTCCAAACCTCTCCTAGAGAGCAGCACAGAGGCTGTGCCCCAGGGCTCTCAGCCGTGAGATGATTTTTGGCCATTTCTCCTTAAGTCACGGGGGACAAGATCTTTCAGTAACATTTAGCTCCTGAAAGATGCACCTGGGCACATCACGGGCTCTCTTATCATGTCTGAGCTGCTCTGTACCCCCTAATTGTAGACGTCCTGCTTTTAAATCTTAGTTTTCTTACCCATGTCTCTGTTGGAAACCACATTTTTCTTTTATCTATACATTATACCTTCTAAAATCTGTCCCTAAATCTACAAAACCGCACTCAGTAATGCACAGAGATCCGGGACTGAAAGCATTTCGTTAGCGACTGTCCTTTACAGAGCCAGCAGGGTCAGAGCAGAAGAAAAACAACACACACATGATCAATATTTTTTAAAATAGGATTTGAAAGCAAAGCATGAGAAGCATCTATCTGGTTTTAATTTCAAATGAAAAAATATGGCTATTAATATACGGCAATGCTGCTCTGCTGTAAGAACAAAGTGTAGATAAAACCTGCAAGCTTAATGAGGCTCAGGAAAAAATAAAATTTGAAAGCAAATCTTTGAAAATCTCTAGGTAATCTCTGTTCCATTTATCATGCTTTGGCAATCAGAAAGTAAAACCAGGCTCAGCATAATGAAGAAAATCAAAAAGGCNAAAAAAAAGAGAGAGAAAAAAAAAAAAGGAGGAACTTCTGCCCTCCTGTTGGCGCTCGGGGAATCTAATTGCAAAGGTTTCTTCCTGCATGTCTGAGCAGACGATGCGAGACTGGAATTTTTTAATCACAATGTTTAAGCTCTCCTTGGTGACAGAAAACTAATGCAGAGGTCCTCTCTTGATCTGCTGGAGATGTGAAGGTAGCAATGGCTGATAGCAACTGAGTCACAAGCTGAGGATGTGAAAAAGCCAGAAAAAAACCCTCCATCCCTTGACATCTCTGCCCGGCCGGGTCAGCAGTGTGGCACCAGCCCCAGCCAGGTTGGGGACATGCTGAGGACACCAGTGGACAACATGGCTGAGGGGACTTTGTGAGGGTTTTTTGGGGTGAGAGGTGCTTTGATGATTGCAGACCCCTGAATGTCCCAGTCACTGGAGGGTCATCATGCCGTGTGCCCCTGGAGCTGCTGTGTGACAGCCTGGCCAAGCGCTGCTACTCCTGCCCAATCATTTTTGGTGTAGACATGGGTCAAGCCCAAGGCATCGTACCCAGCTGCTGCCGGGACTCTTGCAGTGGGTGCTACCCCACAGCGCTGGTTATCTCTGGGGCTCTCTTGGCTCAGCGGCAGGGGCTGTGAACACAGAAGGGAAGGTGGCATTTGGGAATTAGGCCTCCAAAAGCCCCAGATGGTATTGCTGGACTCCGCCATGCATGCTCCCCATCGTGACCCCACTGCTCCTGCAGAGCTGGAGGTGGCCCACACCCAGATGGGGCATAAGATGCCTGTGGTGCCTGCAGACTTGAAAGTGATGGCTCCCAAACATTTCCACTTGCAGCCCCATTTCCTGGGCCACCCCAGATCTTCACAGGAAAGTCCCATTACCCATTGCTTACCCGTTGGGCTGCAGCACAACTGCTGGGTCGCTGCGTGGCATTGACCGTTTCTCTGCAGCTATTTCATTTCTCTGCAAAGCCGCGTAGAAAGCCACCCGGCAGCCTTTAAACTACCTCATTTGGCTGCTGACGGCACCAAGCTCAGAGCAGGAGGCCATAGCACCACTGCAACACATCCAAAACATCCTCAGAACAGAGAGCTCGATCTTCTTGTCCCTTCTCAGCTCCTTCAGCTGTAGTTTCCCCGCGGAGCACCATCACAGGGCTCTCTTCCCTCCCAGTGCTACAAAGCTGGGCTGTTTCCCAACTCCCATGTCTTCTTGCCTATCTAATCGGGGCTGCGTGGGGATCCTTCAGCTAAGGGTTCATTGGGAAGCTATTTTACATCCTTGGGTGAAAGATTAAATACATAGTTGATGCATTATTCCGGTACAAACCGTGTCTGTTGCTACGGACAAGGAACACGTGTGGGGCCATTTGGAGGTAACAGGAGGTGCTTTTATCTCCTATTCCCTTTGGCAGCGGCCGCAATGATTGTGCTTTGAAATCACTCCTTTTGCAGACAATTAGGTGGAGGGAGGAATTCTCAGCAATTAGTCACTCTAAATCACATATGAGCATAAAAATAAGAATAATTGCGCCTTCTTGAGCTCACTGCGATGAGATTGGGTACATGCAACTCGCATACATTCACATTTTTTCTCCAGAGCCAGCACCACTGAGGATTTCTTTTTCTGCAGTGCTGAGTGTGTGGTGCTGCAAAACGGACGTTTGAATGTTGTCTCTCTTCCCAAAGGTGTTGTAAGGATGGGAACTGCAACGAGCAGAAAGCATTTTAAGACCGTGCAAGCAGCGTTACAGGGCTCTTCCCATTACTGCCCTTAATTCTGCCGGAAGATGGGTGTAAAAAGAAATAAGTAATGATTCAAAGCAGACGGTTCCAGGCAGAAGCTTGGCTGGTTGGGGCTTTCTGCCTCCCTAAGCTCATGCCCTTGGGTAGGACACCAGTAACGAGCAGCTCGGGCTCTCTGCTGCAGAGGGAAGATAGGGCCGTATTCAGGCCGCGGTGCTGGGCGTCCAGCTAGCTTCCTAAAACTATCACGATAGCTCCTTGCCGTTCTCATTACATAGCTACTAGGGTGACTGTTTGAAGTCCAGATCTGATGAAGCCACAAAGCTTGGGCTTGAATTTTCCCACAGCTACAGGGTTGATCCCTGCAGCCACCTCCAGCTACGAGCAGCAGGAGCGAATCACAGCTTCTCCCTCTCTTTCTCACCTCCTCAGGTGCTGCAGGTCTGGGATGCTTTATGAAGACTTGTCTGTAGGTTCTTGCGCTGAAGTTCCCATGTCTGCAGCCAGGACAAACACTGGAGAAGGGGGATTTTCCCCTTATGCCCATGTGAGAGCCTCCCCGCCTCCTCTTAGCCTCATCTGCAGCGTGCCTCGGGATGTTAACGCTTGCCAATAGCAGCAGGTATGAAGAAGCAGCGACCCACGTAGCCTCACAGTGCTGTGCTCCCTCCAGCCCCTCCACCCGCCCGATTTCTCCCAAAACAGCCGTCCAATTTCGACAGAAACGCAGAACTCGAGCCCCGCTAGTTGTCAACACACCACATACGTTTTTGTCCCCTGTTAGTGAAGAATGAGCAAAAGCCGTCTCCAGGCTGCTCTCTCTGAGGCCGCCCAGTGTTTGCCTTGGACCCCGCTGCTTTTTCAGAAACCGGGTCTAAAAAATTACATTTTTTTAGAAATCAGGTCTAGAAAATTGCCTGTAGAACTGTAACGCCTGCCTTTACTTCTTCCTTCATAAAGACTTTCCTCAGATGAAATCTGCTGAAGTTATAAGTCACAAGGTGGCTCCTTCAGCCACCAGAGGTATGTTTTCTCCCAAAAGAAAGCCAGCAATCTCGCTGGGATGGATTTTTACGGACTCTGCTCCCCCCGCTGCCCCCAGCGCCCGGACTGCTCCGTACGCACACCGAAGGGCAGGGCCAGCTGGCCTCTGCCCACGGCAGGGAGGAGGGGGCCCAAACGTGTGCACATCTCATCCCTAATAATGGAAAAATCTGCAGTTGCAGCCAGTAATGACTATTACTGCGGTACACAGTGGGAGAGACTCCAGCAGACCCTCCTGAAATCTTTTTCGCATGACTAACTCCAGGAGAGAGGAGCCCTTCTGCAAGAGCCGGGGAAGGCTCTTCCACGTGCAGCCAGAGTAAAGCAGAACCACGTCTTTTCCTCTGAAATGAGACAGTTTAACTTCTCTGGGAAGTCCTTGCAGTGAGGGGGTTGCAGCATCCTCTGGGATCTGAGAAGGGGACCGTGCCGTGGCTGGCCCAGGGCTCGGGAGGTGGTAAGGAAGGAGCTGGGGACACATCCCTACTCCATTATTTTTGCAGCACAAGGAGCAGTGAGACCCACCAAGGGTGCCTCGCTTGCTCTTCACATCGTTATTTTAATCTGTTCCTAAGCCAGGAACAGGCCACCAGCTGCCACCAGCCCGTCCCACCAGGGATGCCGCAAGCAGCGGGGTGCTGAGCAGTGTGGCACACCCAGCCCCGCTTGTTTACGGTGACATTAGTCACTCGCTTCCAAATCCATTGGAAAAAACACAGCCACAGGTCCAATGCTCCAGCCTTTCTGCGGCCAGACCGACGTCAGAAGCCACAAGAAACAAACGGACCGATTTTGAGGTCACTTGTGCCCCGCAGTAAACAGGGAGGGTGAGGCTACAGCAACGTCCCATAAACCCGCCTGGAAAACAAGTCCCAAGTGCCTCTTAACTCTCCACCTTTGCAGGTCCCTGAGTTCATGTCATGGTTTGGCTCCTGTCATGTTGTGTTTGGCCTCAGCATCATCATTTGGGATCTGGGATGGAGAAGTGCTTGCCACCACCACCCCCACCCTTCCCGGCTGGCTTTAAGTCAGTCTTGTGCATGGCATTGCCTGGAAATTGCTGCTAGGATCCTTCAACGTCCACGTCAACCTCTTTGGTGAGGTTAGGAGGGGTTTGCCATCCTCTCCTGGCCCTGCAGCCATCCGTAGCCTCCAGCTTGCTGTCCACCCTGGGCGGGCAGGGACCCACCGCCCAGCGCGGAGCCCGGCAGCACCCCTCCACCGCGGGTCCCTTGCAGCGTGCGCTGCCTCGGGCACCCCGGTACCCCCCGCTGCAAACACCCTCCTCTTCACCTCTCGCATCTGCTGCCTTCAGCCTCCAGTTTTCACACCCGTTCAACGCTCTGCCTGCGCCAAAGGAGAGCTCATCGCCAGCCCGAGAGATGCCTCCTGTTGGGAACGCTCCTAACTCACCACAGTAACGAAGCGCCCAACCCCGATCTTTTATGGATATGTTTGGACTGTTCCCCGCTTTCACACCCGGTAACACCCAGCACAACCCACACGTGACCTCTGTGTTACTGACTGCTCAGTGTGGGGTCTAATAGGGACTGTACGCAGCATAAATGAGCATTTACCTTCTGGGGTTTCCTCCTGGTCGCAGCAGGATGGGTACCACGCTAACGAGGGCTCAGCGTGTGGCCGGAGCACATCTTCCCTCCCCGACCTGACAGCAAGTGGCACTCTCCCCATGCAGAAGCCCACGGGCAGTGGCTGATGTGGCCCACGTGGCCACAGGGCTTTTCCCCTCTCAAAAGCAGAAGGAACCCATCATCCGGCTAAAGAAGATGTAATTCTCCGGTATATGATTGGCACAGCGCCAGTTCCCTTCTCCAGCCACTCTTCATTAATCAAAGGCAAGGTGCCGCAAAGCAGAACACTTCACAGCAAGTTCTCCTTTCCTGCTATATTGGAACAGGGTCTGATGGCTCCACCATCGCTGTGTGGGACACCGAGTTGGGTGCCAACCTCCCCTCCATCGGCCATGCACACGGGAGGGATAACACACGTGGTCCTCGACAGCTCCCACCACGGGCTGATTGCTGTGGGAGTGAGGCCATCGAGGTTTGTGCGCTGACCCAGAGTTATGAGCTGACCCCACACCAGCTCAAGGCTGGTGGCCACAAGGATGCCTCCCTGCGACGGCAAGCTGAGTCTTGGCCCCATGCTGGGGATGTAGATGGATTTAGTCTGAGGTTGGGTCTCTGGAAATTGACTTAAAGAGTCTAATAAAACCATTTTAAAATGCGTGTGTGTGATTTGTTTATTTAAGAAACCTCAGGAGAAAGCGTGGATAAATTGCTCTTCTCCGGCGCGGCTCCAGGTGGAGCACCTCAAAAGCCAGAACGATTCTGGCGAGCTGTGAGCAGGCGTGCCGCGGCGGAGGAGTGCCCTTGGGGAGCCTCAAAGCTGCTCTGACCCTGCCATCAGCAAAATGCCATGAACATCCCGACCTGGCCACCCACGGGGACGCCGGCTCCATCGCAGCACTGGGGCTTTTCCCAGTGACTTCAGTGGGGGCCACTGGGCACCGGGGTCCTGACCCAGCCGTTCGGAGCCCGTCACTGAAGCTGTGAAGACACAAAACTCACCCGGTCTCACATCCCAGGCCAGCGCCCCGTCCGTTTCAGGGTACGTCCCGGGAGGATAAAGTCCTGGAGTACGAGCTGTCCTGGCGTCTTTGCAACCGGTTCTCCCTGAAATAACTGCAGGAGCTCCTGGGCCATGCAGTCAGTAGCTTTTCCCAGCGTAACACCGGGGAACGGAGCTGAGCCATTGTGATTTACTTCATGTATTTATTTATTCTTCCTCATTTTGGAATGTGCAATATCACAGCCACTGCGTTATAGATGCTGCCACTAACAATAGCTGGAAGAAGTTTAAGCCATTTATGGACGCTTAAATGCTGGCGAAATAGGAAAGCTTTTGAACATTTTGCAAGACCAGCTTTAAAAACAGGATGTGCAAACCCTTTATTTTGGGACGTGTTTATCCCAGTGATCAGACGTTCCACCCTGGTATCCCTGTCACAGCAATAAAAACCCCACAAAAATTTAAAAAAAAAAAAAAAAAAAAAAAAAAGCACAAACTTTAATTTAAGCCCAGGAAAAAAATAATAGGAATTGCTGTGCTAAAAGGGGAAAAAAAAAAAGCACAAACTTTAATTTAAGCCCAGGAAAAAAATAATGGGAATTGCTGTGCTAAAAGGGGGAAAAAAAATGTGCTGCAGATTTCAGTGGCACTCACTTTCTGCAGGAGCACCCTTGGGTGGGGTTGGTACCCCCCGAGCTGTGTCCCGCTGCTGCCTGCACCGAACCGGGGCAGACGCCGCGACACAGCACCATTTGCATCTCCTTCTCCCCTTTTCTGGCACCGCCATGAATTAACTCCACTTCAGGAGCTGCTTTTCACATACAAGCCAATAAAAAAAAAAAAACCACACCAAACCCAACCTTCTGTCACGCAGGGAGAATTTGGCGCTGTCATTTCAGCCGAGGAAGGCATCGCCCGTGGAGGGAGAAGAAACGCCGTAGCTGGGGGCTGAGGAGACACAAGAGCCGATGCATTCCTCGCCGGGACCCGCCTGGCAGGTGCTAACCACAGACGTGCTCAACTTAATACCTTGCACGGCTCGCAACGCGTGTGCGATGCGGCAAAGAGGTGGGTTTATCCCCTGGTATTAAATATAGGAGGAGAAATGGCTTCAGGGTGGGTTTTTAACTGCCTTCCAAGACAGCCGCACCTGGAGGCGGTTGTTGGCAGTCTCCTGATGGGGTGGCAGCCCAGTTTTTGTAGGGATTTTGCTTCCTCGCGAGCGAAGAGGCAATGTGGGAAGCTCAGCAAAGGGGGGGACTGGCTCATCCTTCAGCATTGCAGCAAATGAGGTAAATTATCAGCGCTGCCGCTGGCAACGGACTCGGGATCTAACGATTGCTGCTGGTTGAAAGCGATGCTGACAACGTGAGGAGTTTTGCTTTATAATACACAGGTTTTTGAAGCTGAAATAAATCCTTTAAAAGTTCAGAGTAAGCTTTCAGAAAAATGCCTCCCACTGCAGGGCAGTCCCGCGCCGGTGTGTTCCCAAGCCCTGGCACAGAGATATCCTTGGCCCTCCGGCGCCTGGGAAGAGGACAATAAGTGGGCTGTTATTTTGGATGCTGTCTGTCAGGGTCTTCTAATTTTAGGGTACAGGACTCTTGTCCTAGGAACCCCTTTGCTCTCACAGATTTCCCTGCTAGACCCCTGAGAGCTGCAAAACTGCGGCCGCAAAACAGACTCTTAATAATGCCCTCTCCATCCACCTCTGCGGTCCCGCTATTTTGCCGAGCAGCCTGTCGGATCTTTTAATCCCCAGAGGATGCAAAGGGTCACGCAGACACCAAGAAGCCTTTGGCGACTGCTAATAGACCTTGCATGGTTCTTCCTTCCACTCTGAGGGTGGGATACCGAAGCAGAACACGGTGCCTTGACCTACCCGTGGTCACGATGCTGTGGCTTACCCATGGTCATGATAACCTTATGAAATTCAACAAGAACAAGTGTAGGGTTCTGCATCTGGGGAGGAACAACCCCATGCACCAGTACAGGTTGGGGTCTGACCTGCTGGAGAGCAGCTCTGTGGAAAGGGACCTGGGAGTCCTGGGGGACAACAGGATGCCCATGAGCCAGCAATGTGCCCTGGTGGCCAAGAAGGCCAATGGCATCCTGGGGGCCATCAAGAAGAGTGTGGCCAGCAGGTCGAGGGAGGCCACATCTGGAGCACTGTGTCCAGTTCTGGGTTCCCCGGTTCAAGAAAGACAGGGATCTGCTGGAGAAGGTCCAGCAGAGGGCTACAAAGATGATGAGGGGACTGGAGCATCTTTCNGGGTGGCAGGGCACTGGCACAGGCTGCCCAGAGATGTTGTGGAGTCTCCGACTCCGGAGCCATTCCAAACCCGCCTGGACGCCATCCTGTGCCACTGCTGGAGGTGCCCCTGCTCTGGCGGGGGGGTTGGACTAGATGATCTCCAGAGGTCCCTTCCAACTCTGACCATTCTGTGATTCTGTGATACTGTATGATGCTGTGGTTTACCCATGGTCAGGCAGGAGGTCCCTGTAAAGGTGGACATGAGTCACCAGGTGAGCTCACCAACTGCCGGGCCAACCTTCGCCCCTCCACGGTCCCCTGATGCTTTCCTGGGAGACTCCTCATTATTTATGGTTTGTCATATTCCGCTTGTGAATGCTCCTGCTGCGTTCACTCGACAGCCTGAGCAGGCAAAACCTGCAGCAATGCAATCTCTGAAAGCACTACCTGATTAAAACATATTAAAAAATAAAACAGAGATATAAAACTGCCAGTTGCCCACAGAATCAAATAAAATTAGTTCAGCTCAACCTCCCCCATCTTTCCTTGTTGCTCAGGTAATAAAACCACTCATTTTACAAATATCTGATTTCAGGTGTCCAGGAAAGCAAGTCACTGAGCTGAGAGGTTACACTCGGGGCAGGGGGAGAGCTCTGCCCAGGGCGGGGGTGTTGTGGGGCACTGGCTCGCTCATATCGATAACTGCTATTTATGTGACCCTGAGTGCTAAACACATTATCAAAGAAATAAATCAACAGCTCCCCACCAAGGGACAGGCACCAGACATAGACCATGACCTTGCTTGGAGCTGTGATGGCTCCGTGCAACAGCCGAAAGTCTTCTCCTTCCCATCCAGCGGGCACTGTCCCAGAGTGAAGGCAGGTCTCTCCTCCAGCAGCGCACCTCCCTCTGCACCCTCTCGCATGCTCAAGAGCCACAGTCCACCTTGCAGGACTGCTGAGGGTCCAGGGCAGCTGCCAAGGGTTAATATAAAAAAATAAAATATCCTGTATGAAGCAGGCTGTTTAATGAGCATCTCTCCCCCGGGTAATGACCAGTGATAAGAATATGCTCTGCTGTGGTAATGCTCACAACATAACAGCCCACCGAGGAGGGAGCTGGTAGGTGAAGTGGGACAATCCTCTCTCCGCAGTTGGATTGCAGTTTCAGCCAAGCTCATCTGCATTAATCTTACGCTCATTAAAATCAGTTGTTCTGTTTCTAATTCAACCGCGGCTGCCAAGCTCAAGAATTAAAAATTCATGAGCCAATGTCCCTGAAAAAAAAAAAACCAACCCAAACGTAAATTCATCTTAAGCAGCACAGATTTTTAAAACAGTCATAAAAAAACGTCTAGCTGCTCCTTTGTATTTGAAGCTTTCAGCTCGCATTTTCATGAGGGATAGGAAAATGAACAAAAGCCGAGATTTTTACACCATCGTGTGACTCCAGAGGTTGGTGCTCCCTGGAGGCAGCCTCACAAATTGCATCGCTTGCGATGAAAACCAAGAGACTGAGCAACACAGGAGGAGCAAGCTCATTTGGTTCCTCTTATACTGCCTCGAAACAAGTGTCATTGCTGAAGTGACAAAAAGTCCACCCTGCAGACCTCAGGGCAAGCTGTCCACCGGGTTTTACTGCAGTGAGGTCAGGAGCCTAGAAATGACGTCAGCAACATTTTTCCAGCCTTGGTCTGGACAAGCACATAGAGCTTTTGGCAGCCCCCAGCCCCTCTGGAGCCATGAGAACAGCATCAGACCCAAAACAGAGATGCAGGACCTGGTGTGGACCCAGCCACGGGCAGCAGCGAGCAACGGGCAGGGCTGTGGGAAAAGCCAAGGCACCACGTTACCACAGGTCATGCTTTGGTTGGCCTCCAGCACCCACTACAACTCCCACGCCACCTCTGTGCCCCTCGGTCCCCGCCTCCGGCTTCCCAGCACCAGTCCTTTCTGCCCTTGAAGTCTATGTGGACAACAAGGACCTCCCTCTCCAGCGAGCAGCCAGACGCTCTCATGGATGCGGAGCAGCACCCAGGAGGAACGTGAAAGTGAACAGCAAAAGTAAATAATTACTTTTTAATTCTGTACGCGTGAGCGACAAACTAGACATGATTTTTAATATGCTCCTAATTAAGGTCACCGATGACAATAGCTGGAGAGCTGGAGACAAAGACAATAAACACCATTTATTTGAAGCAGATGAGAACTCAGAAAGGGCTCTGCAATATTTTTTTCAATACCCAAAACTCAACAGCGTTTCAGAGAGTGCCAGAGACCTCTCAGCCCACGAAAACACCCAACGTCTCACATGGCCTTTGCTGGCCCAGGCTGGAGCGATTACGCTGCGCTGTCTGGGGCTCTCTCTGCAAACGCAGCCCTTTTCCCTCAGAAAAAGGCACCGTGTTTACAAAGTAAAGCCCAAGTAGGAAAACATCGAGCCAGGCCGGTGCAAAACCAACCCTGGGAAAAGGTCAGGATTAACTCCTCCAGAGCCGAGCGGAGTTCGCTTCCTGAAAAAGGAGCAGAAATAAAGATGGGTTGTCAGTGAGCGCTAACGAGTGTTGCTGCAGTTATTTATAGAAGGCATTCATTTCCTTCATGATCTGGATAAATATCCATTAGCTTTCAAGGTGATGAATCAAGTATTAATTAACCTGCTGGGGGAAAAAAAAATAATAATAATACGGATATTAATGTTTTAAAAGGAAGCTTCCAGCAGAGGAAAAAAAGGAAGAGAGCTAGTCTGAAATTTTCCAGTGAGGCCTTTTTGTATGGGAAAGGAGCAACGAGCGAAGAGCAGACTCGGATCCACGGACTGGGAACATCAGTCTCTGCTTTGGTAACAGGAGAAAAAAAGACTCTCTGATCCTGTGCCTGAGCCAAAGCCCCACCAGCGCGGAGCCGCTCTCCCCGGGACACCGCCGCACGCCCCGGCAGAGCGGGCAAAGTTAGCTCTCCTTCAGACACCGATGCAGCAAGTGGTCTCTCCCTCTAAGTTCCCTCTAGATGTTCAAACTACAGAGCGGACCTTTCTTTTAGTGCAAGCAGTAAAAATCCAGAGCGACCATCAAGAAATCAGCAGAATAGCCAGAACACGCTCTGGCTATTACACACTCACGTAAAGGGGAGGAGACCTTGGCCCTCCCACTCCCCACCTTCCCTTCATCCCGCCTGGGGACAGGCTGAGCTAACTTTCGGTATTTTTGGACTACCCTCAAAGCAGCAGCGTCCCATGGAGACCGGTGGGGTTTAGCTCAGTGTAAGCATGAGTAACACGGAGAAAAGAGAAATACTTCCTGAAGAAAACGAGTGTTTTCTAAGCAAAAATGCCAAAATGAGATGTGACACCAAAACTGGACGGCAACAAGAAACAAATTTCCTGGTGGCACCGATACAAGACCTGCGAGACCACCGTACCCTCGCGCTCCCGGCACATTGGGCTTGGCTGCATCCCTTCTCCTCTCTGCAGAACACGGCAGCTTCCAAGTGACGTAAATCAGAAGTTTGAAGTGATTATTTTGCCAACTGAGACACAGTTCTCCCGTAGCCGAGAAGGCACGATGTTCAATGAGGCCCAAAAGATCCTCTATTAGATGTGGTCTTCAGGATCCACTTCCTTTGCCATGCCTGTGCTCCACCCCCACATCCCCAAATCTTGAACAACTTCGAGCTCTTTTTTTTTTAGTTTAAGGAAAAAAAAAAAAAAAAAGAAGAAAAAGCATACGCAGTCAGCCTGTTCCTGCCCATTTTTAGCTTTTTTTTTCCCCTCTGCATATTCTCCAGTTCTCTACCCACACATACCCACACTACAGACAAACTATCCTAAAAAAAATTGAAAGAGGTCTAAAAAAACAACAGTAATCCAGGGCGTCATCAACTTCCAGGAATGCAAACTGGCTTAAGAAACCACAACTTCTTTTTGTTGTTGTTATTTTTTTGTATGGGTGGGGTTTTTTTTTAGTCTTTTACAATTTTCTCTTTTAAAAAACGACATGAATTCTCTCCTTCTTCACCCTCCTGGGTCCTCTCTCTCCCCAGCTATATTCAGAACGCGTTTCTCGCCAGCCTCGTTTAGCTCACATTTCAGGGCAGAGCAAATGTGTGTGTGCATGGGGGGGGGCAGAGATGATGAGTCAATTAGGGACCTAATAAAAAATCTGATTTTAAAAATGCCTTTTCCGACTGCGAACGTGATGCGAGCCGTGGCGGTCACAGAACCAGTGCTGCCAGCTCGGTCCAGCCTGCCCAGCGCCTCCCTTGCAGGCAGAGAATGATTTCCCCCCGGCGAAACCGCTCTCATCCCGCATTAAATGTTGTGTGTGATGAGGCATCTGCCACTTAATGTGAAAGACACCATCACAGTCTAATAAATGGCAATGCCAGAAGGACTTCCATGCTATCACCAATGCTTTTTTAACTATACGGCCTTCCCCCTCCGTATGCTCCCGTTCATCACCGTGCTTTGCAGACCTCACATATTATAGCTGATTAACTCATCCCCAGAATAGGCAGCCGAGCTGAGCTCTTTGATCCCGCTGCTCTCGCAGTCGCCTCTTCTGTTGTTCCCATCACTCCAGCCACAACTTTCTGACTCTGCGAAGGGAAGCCCCAGAGATGCACCATTTGTTGTGCAGATGCCGTTTATTACACAGACGGCACCTACCGCTGCCTTTTTCCAGGCGTGCACTAAATTGGAGGGGTGGATGCGAGAGATGGTGCCTATTCCTTCTCCTTGCAGATGGTCAAGCCACAAAGCACCCGAGCGAAACCGCACGCTTCCTTCCAACCTCCTTGACTTGGCCGAGACCCAAACCACCCACCGGTGGAGTCATGTTGGACTTGCACACCCTCTCATAGCGCATAACCTCCTCTCGTAGTGCGACTGTCCTGGTAACACGTCTAAATGTGTTCATTTCCCGTATATGCAGAGCAGTTTGAGAAATCTGAGTATTCCAGGTTAGATTTTGGTTTCGTGGGACTGGTCAGGTTCAGACGAGAAAATGGAACAAAACGCCCTGAGCTTTGGTGTGTTAGAGCAGCAGTAATTTCAAGCAGAACGCCAGGCTGCAAAATTCATACTAGTAAAACCCAATTCCATATTAAGAATAGCTGAACTTTAAAAACATCACCATATAACCAGCCATTCCATAAGCAATAACCCTGCGGGATGCAACCGAGCTGGACGGATATCACAAAAGAGCAAAAAGACATTTCTGGGACAGCATCGACACTGTGAAACCTGCTATGAGGCACATCAGCCAGCCAAACTCACCAGCAACTACTGGTGCCACTGGCCAGCTGGACTGGTCATAGTCTGGAGTAGCCAAAGTCACAGTGGAGCGGAAGGCGATAGGATCATCATGTCGTTTCCGCCGACAACTTTGGTGGTTTCCTTTGTAGGACAGAGTATTCTGGTGCACCGGGAGGGTCCCCATTTGATTTTGCTCTGGCTGAATATGACCAGTTTTGTGGCTGGGTAAAGAAACTTAACTCATTATTCAAACTTGTTTGGATTTTTATTTTCCCCTTTCCTCAGTGAGCACTGGGGACACCAGGAGGAGTCCAGGTGGGACTGGTTCACCTGCTGTAGGTGACCCTGCTCTGGCAGGGGGGTTGGACTAGATGATCTCCAGGGGTCCCTTCCCACCCTGACCGCTCTGGGATTCTGTGAGAGGGCTCTGAGCGGGCAGCAAGCCTCCAGCCAGGGCAGCTCCAGACCCCAGAGGGGACGAGCTCCGTGGGGTCAGCGCCAATGACGGCAAAACACAGCGGGAAGAGCATCAGCTGGGTAAGGATTTATCAGCCAGCCCAGACTAATGCATGTATTTTCCACTGGACAAGTCTGTCCCCCTCTCACCAGCGCAGCCCAGCCCGTGGGAGTGCTGGCCCAGATTATAAAACCCGAGTTCCTAGCTGCTTGCTGGAGATAGCACATCCCAGAGTAACCAAATGCAGGGGACCGATGCCGCCCTTGGATCCGTCCTTTTCAGCCACGAAAACAAGGTAATGTCGGCGTAGTCAGAGTGCCCATTATGTGCCGTTGAGCTTCATAAAAATGTGAGGAAAGATGTACGCATTTTAATTAAGTTCTGGGAGAAAAAAAACCCACGTGTACCTGGCTAGAGTGCAGAGAGCTGAACTCATTACTTCGTCCACGTCTCAGTCTGCTGCCTGTTTTCCTCTGCACCAGAGCGCTCAGCCTAGGCTGCAGTCAGCGACTTTAAAAAGCAAATAATCCTTCTGAAAGAGCCAGGCCAGCACTTTATAACTTCCTACCTCGCTGAACTGCGAGTCTTCATACAGCCACGCGTCCAGAGAGACCGAGGGGCAAGCACCCAAAGGCTAAGCGACCTCCAGGGGAGCGCGCCCCAAATTGGGGCGGCAGGAGAAGACCCTGACGGCGCTAGTTAGGGATTTTTCCATCAGCCAGGCGGCTCCAGCAGCTGCCAGACTTTGCCGTAGATTGCCCAGCTCTGACTCTCTGCTACGGAACAGCCTGGGCCTGAGCTGCCCTTTTCGTCTCAGGAATGCACAGCTGCGAAAGTGAGGTCTCGGTTCCTCTTGCAGAACGCGGCTCCGGGAGCGGGGATGTGTGCCCAAACCATCGGGGCCGCCCCGCGAGCGGGGTCGCGCTTGTACTCAACGCTGCAGACAGCGAGTGAGGGGTGTGCAAGGGCAGGGGGGAGGGTCGGTGCATCCATTTGCCTTTGGATGTGTGGAAAAAAGGAATGGCAAAACCCATCCAGAGTCTGAACAGCAACCTAACCCCTTAACCAGATCCAGAAAGTTTCTAGGGCGTAGAGAAAGAAACAGCAATCAGCAGCAGCCTCCTCTCCCCCGAGAGCTGGCTGAGCAACCTTCCTTTATAAAGACTAAATAGTCTGTTTGCTATTATTGCTCCGTGTCTGATTAGACCGGAGCAGGTAGATCTCATGCTTCGAGGCGCTAATTGATAGTCCCAGGAAACGCCGTGTGCCCCTCGGCGGCACGGCACAGCCAGATGCACCAAGGTCCCTCCCCAGCCAAGCGCTTACACGTGGCTAATCCCCGTGGAAGCCAGCGAACCGTATCTATGTCCTTAAAGTTCAGCGCCTCTTTACGTGTTTTGCCAAACAGAGACCCTTGTGGAGCGAGCCGCAACGGTGGCCGCGGCAGTGCCTCCAGCTTCACTCACGGCGTGGGGTGGGCTGACGCCCGGTCCAGGCGGGAGAGTGCTCCGCGCAACGATGGGAGTGGACCTTCACAACATCTTTATGGTCAAGCAAGTGCATCGCTGAGCGGCGGTCTCCTGTCCTTCTCTCGGCAGCTTTAGATGCCAGCCCTGCCCAAGGTGGGACAGCGGTCAGCGGTGGGACAGTCTAGGGCAAAAAACTTACATTTCACAGAGCTGATAAAATTGGGTGATATTTAGTCTCTACCAGTGGCATGGCCTTTGCAGGCGGGGGATTCAAGCAGTCCCTAGAAGCTGCAAGACCCAAGACCGCAGCTCTGAGAGACGCCGGCATGTCAAAGCTGCGGAGGTTCAGCTTCGCCTAACACGGAGTCAGGCTCCCCGCGTTTCCCGTCCTGCTGGGAAGAGCTTGGCTCCAAACCCAGAGGGCTGACCACAAACCCTGTCTGCATGAATATATTTGTTAAAACACTCATTCACACTGTAGCCACGGCGCTGGCTGGAAGAACATATATCAGCCCTTTTTTGTCAAACAAAACCCATTCCAACTGTCTGGGAGGACAGCAAAATCTGCCATCGCGCTGCTTTGAAGGGTTTACAGTTCACTGCGGCACTTTATATCTGCAGTTGTTTCCATAAGCAAGTCCAAGAGCGCCTGTGAACAGGAAGGAATTAGGCACTCATGCAAAGACCATTAAAGTCAAGGAGAATCTTTCCATTGACTTGAGAGCGTTTGGCTCCCGGCCCTGGATCTCAAGGTCTGTTGTGTGGGATTTAGAGCAGGAAACGGGAGCAGGACTTTGCAGGTTTTCTCAGCGTTTGTTACCGAGTGTAGCACAGAAGCTCTCTGTGCCCGTTGCCCTGCATATAAATTAAGAAGTGACTGCTCATCGGAGATGCAAGGCCCTAACTGACCATCCTTCTGTTCAGCCTAGGCACCTCCTCCGTCCTTCCTGGGGCTGACGGACCTAACACCCCAACAAGTTGGAGTAACCCATTCCTATGGGCAACAAGATTTCTTTATGGGTCCTGACACGTCGGTCCCTGGTGCCTAACCCATATATGATGTGTCAGTCCAAGAGGCAAAGATACCACAAACCAGAAGCTTCAGCAGGTCTGAAAAGCTTGTTAATCCGAAGTTCAGACTCACATGGGGGATGAACCTCCTACTGGGATCTAGGCAGCATTTCACTGATTTCCCTTCTGCCTGTTCAGTTACAGACAACAGTTTTGCACAGGAAGGTACTGTCTTTTGATGGAGTGCAGGAGCACCCACCCAAATGACAAAAGCTCTGGGCTGCCTCCATTTTCACGCAGAGAAGCAGAGATCTGATCCTCACTGGGACTTAACCGCTGGAAATTGATGCTCTCCAAGGAGTCTCTTCCCAGGCACCCACAACCGCCAGCACATGAACCACAGAGCACTCCGGGAAACTTCAGGCTATTTTAAAATACGGCTAATTAATTTCTTGCTGTAATAGGAGCAGCGATGCTTCTCTGGGCTTGCAGTAAGACAGCCGGTCAGGTGAGTTCAGTGAAGTGCCGTGCCGGGTACCGGTGCCTGCGAGTCAGGGGTGGAGAGCATCGGCACGTGGAAGATGCTGGTTCATTTTCTGCTCAACCCCATGCCCCTGGCTTCATTCAGCACCATCCCTTCATTATCTCTGTTGGGGGTAAAAGCAAGGAGGACATTTCTCCACGGGAAAGGTCATACCAAAACTCCAGCGAGAGCAAAACGAGGAGGGTTTGACTCGGCGCTGGAGCGAAGGCAGCGAGCGTGGCCAGCGCTGCGCTCCCGTCAGCGAGGATGCTCTGTGCTGACGGCCATACGCTGCCGTGGGCTTCACAGGAGGCAGCATCCAGCGGATAGAGACGTCTTTCCCACTCCTCATGGGCAGCGAGTGCCTGGGAGAGGAGCAAGGCTTTAAAGGAGTTATTCAAACCACAGGCTTAGGGAAAACCTCTGCCTCCTGGCAGATGCTCATTACTTGGGCTGGGTTTAGAAAAACAGAGGTGACCAAGCCCTGCTTCAGCCTTCAGTGGGGAACACAGCGAGACAAGAGTATGCTTAGCTGCAAGAAACTTGATCCCCGAGAGAGGAGAAAGGAGGGTGGAGAAGGAAATGCTTCCTAATGCCGGGGGTGACCCGAACCAACTCTGCACAGCCGAGCTCTGCCAACAGACTCACGGAGCCAGATCGGACAAAAACATCTAAAGCACAGATTGGGTTTGGTGCCTGTGACCTCACGTAGACAGTGCCACATTCAATGGGACGAGCTTCAAGTGGCCAGTGTCACTTGTCTGAGACGACCCGACAGCAACTTGACTCGAAAGCGATGTGCCGGTCCAAAGACCACCTCTGCAGGGCGGTGGTCTCCAGGTCCCCTGTGCAGGAGCACCCATCCCCACGCCTCCGTTCCCTGCCGTCGCCCCACCGCGGGAAGTCAGGTGTGGCTTTTTGTTTCCAGAGGGATGCAGCTTTAGGAAATGAGCTTTGCTACCACCTGCTACAAGTTCACCCGTTCAGTGGGACAAATTGCCAAATTCGGCAGGAACTAGGGTCTCATTAGCCTGACGGGCTTTGGCAGAGGGAAGGCTTCTCGGCTTCCATTTATAGGATGCGCTGAGAGACGCCGTGGCAGGAGTTCAAGGCAGGGCGGTGTGCACCATTGCATTATGAAGTCTAGACAGCGCTGGAGCCCCGCAAGCCTGAAGAATGCCTTCTCCCTGCCCTCGCGTACTATTCAAAACCCAGCAGCCTTCCTCAGCCAGGAGCGATGTGGGGAAATGTTCAATTCCCTTGTTCCAACAGAGCCTTTTGGACCATTGTCTCCCTCGAAAACCTCCACCTCCAGAAGACGGGAGGTTGCCAGCGTTGCTGCACGCGCGCCAGCGCGAACTCTCCTTTGCCCAGACGCTGCCAGGCTCCTCAGAGGAAGGAAGCGGGGAATAAAAATTTTAAAAACTGCCTAAAGCCCATGTTTTTATTCCTTACCTGGAATGAAAACAGCACCTTTGGAGCAATTCTTGAAATTTCTGCCTTTAGCTAGTTTTCTTCCTCCCTTTTCCTCCCTCTGAGCCGAGCAGGGGAACCCACCTGCCTGCGAGCTCGCTGCCTCCGTAGACCTCCGAGCAGCGCTCCCTCCCCAGCTGAAAAGCGTCCAAGCAGCTGTGCTCATCGATGTCTGCAGCCAGCTTCACGGGAGACGTTTTGAACCTAAACCAAAAATTAAAACAGAAGTAGTTTTAATTTATTGGAAGATTCCTGTCGGGCCTTAACTGCTAAATACACTTTTCACGGGCTGAGGGGAAGATGTGCATGGATAGCATTTCAGCAGCTCCTGCGATACAGACCCTGGGCAAGGCTGGTGGAAACGGGGCAGCGCTTTCCTACCCATGGCCAGAAACGGAGGTGACAGCTGGGCAACGCCTCCCCACCTTTAGCTGTTCAAACTGCAGCAGGGTCCGGTGGCGAGGACTCGGTCATTCAGCAGCGATTCCAAGGAAAAAAAAAAAAATAGGATCAAATGCTGATCCTTTAGAATTTGCCAGGCTAGCTCTGACTGCACCGCGAGCACGTACGCTCTTTCCTTAAGTGGATTGATAAGCACTCTGAATCAGCATTAACACATGCCAGATGCTGGGGAATCATCTCCCACTTATGGCAATTACGAGGATGTCCCAGAATCCAATAAAGCAACTGAGAAGATGAGCATCTGGTGGTGGTTGTCAGGCCCTGACACAGCGAGATAGATCTATGTAATAAAGAGGTGTGATTTTTTTCTTTTTTCTTGAGTCATATGCTGTTTAGCACTGGATACGTGTGATTCCTCCTCCCCTTCGGGGGTTCTCCTCAGGAGGAGATGAGCAGAGCATCCTTCCTCCAGTGGGATGTGCTCCCCCCACCCTGCCCTGTCTCTGCTGAAATCCCCCAACCCCATCAGCATCACCCCGCCACAGTTCTTCAGAGGGAATGGTGCAAAGCGACCCTACAGGGCCACCAGACAGCACCTCCAGCCAGAGAAACCACCAGGAGAGACCATCTCCCTCTCTCTGACCTTGTCCACCCCGTGCTTCCAGCCAAGGGCAAAACCCCACAGCTCGAGATAAGAGAATCCGCCACGTGTTCAGATTTGTTAAAGGACACACAAAGTGGTGAAGCAGTGAAGGTTACTTCCTACGTAAACGAGCCAAAAAAAAAAATCACCGTGCACAGGGAATGCTGGGGATGGCACAACAGCGATCCCATCTAGCGCAAACGCATTTTAAAAATACTTAACGGATGGTTCCTAGAAGCAATAGCCAGCAAATTTTATTCATGTGCCAGGCAGCAGAGCTGAGCTATATTTAATAGAGGAAAGAAGATAAAAGTAATCTCCAAAGGTCTGATAATGCAGACTCTGTGCTTAGATATACTTCGGTACATCTTTATGCAGTAAACGCCAGCGTAGCTACAAGGGTGTTTTTCTCGGTTTGGATAGCAATTCAGGGACTCGTTGGTTTTCAGATCAGAAGCGGCCATTAAAACATCTCATATGAGCTGCTCTCCACCACAACCCGAAATGTTTCATCCAATAACTGGCAGGGTCGGAGGGTTGCTAATTTAGAGCTATTTGCAATGAGTGACACACCAGACTTAGCCCACGGGCACGGGCCAGCCTAGCTCCAGCCGTTCTCGCTGCGCTTTAATTCATTCCCTGCCCTCACAAACAGATCTTACTCCCGTTTTCTTTCCCAGAGCTTTCTCAGACAACAGGCGGAAAACGAGCTGAGGAAGAGAATAGCATGAAGAAAAGTCAGTGAGAAAACTTTGGGGACCATCAGTGCCGGCAAATGCCACCCATCTGGGACCACGTGCTCACCTCTGGAGGTCCCAGCAACCACGGCGAGCATCCTCCCAGGCTCCCAACCCTCCCACCCCGCTGAATCGTGTCCTGCCAGGAAGACTTCCAGAAGACCTCCAGACTCAGCGGTGCCTGGAGAATCTGCTCCTTCTTTCTCCTTTGGACTTCTCCTAAAGCAGAGCTTTTTCTCCACGTCATTTCCTGCGAACATCTGAAAAGAAACATAACCAGCGTCTGTTGGAACAGCAGCATCCATTTAAAAAGCATTGAGCAGACCCAAAGACTTACAGTGTCACTTGCAATGTTAACATTGAAATCATTTTGAAAAATCAATTTTTATGTAAATTTGTGCTCATTGTTTACTTTTGGTAAGATTAAAAAGCTTGGCATCAGCTCCAGGTTTTCAGAACTGTGGATTCCATTTGCAGAGGGCGCCGGGGAGAGAGAGGGATGTTTTCTCCTAGAAAATAACACTGCTTGTTTGAAACATCTTAAAGGCTATGAAACCATCATTCCGGGTCCTGGCTCGTGTGAAAGCCAAAGTTTTTTAAAAAAAATTACATTTGGAGTCAAACTGGCCTTGTTCCTTTTCCTTTTAAGAAGCTGCTGCTTTTCTTCTTAAACCTTTGTTTAACTTTGATCCTTTCTGTGTTTGAGATCTGCCTGTCTCTCTGTGTACCCAGTACCCGGGCTAACGAGTTCCCCTCCTGTCACCTGCGATCTTTGACAGCACAGCGTTACAACTATATTAACTACATGAAATACGCTTTCAATGTCCCCATTAGGGGACATTAAAAATGGGCTTTAAAGTATGACTTTAACGACTTAGGATAAAACTTAGATCATACCCAATATTTGACTTTAAAAGCATTGTGTAAATATTTAACCAATTCATGCACCAAATCCCATCGCAGGGAACACAGTTAGGGTATTTTAGCTCCCATTTTTCAGAAAGGATATCTGTGATGGAGCTTTCCTGAGTGTTTGACGCAAGTGCTGTCAGCAGCACCAGCTGCAAGGCTGTGCAGAGAAAGCTGCTGTGCCTTTGGGGACCAAAAAGGTGCGACCGCAGAAGCCCAGTGCTCCGTGTGGCCAAGCCACCCTGCTCCTCCCAGGAGCCCTCAGCTTAACCAAACCCGACCATTTCACCTGGTTTGGGGGACCTCTACATTGTTTAATAACATTGCTAACATCACCCAAGACCACAGAGTGAGGCTGCGGTGGGGTGTTTTGCTCCACCGAGGTCTGTGGACAGGAAGGACAGGGAAGAGTGTGTGTTTGCCCAGCTGGATGCCTTCAGAAAACACGTCCATCTCGGTGCCTCCGGGTACGTGTCGGTAAAGTGCTGAGCAACAGGAAATCGTTTGACTTGTATCAGACCAAATCCAGAGAGTATCAACCCTGCAATTAGCTATAATTAGAAATCCACTCCGGCAGTGCTCCCCCAGGCAGAATCCATACACACCCACACGTGCTCGGGGTGCTAAAACGACGCTGGTAGAGAAACGCGTGATGACCACCTCTCCCAGGGGTGGCCCGTGTGCTCACTGCGGGTCCCTGTCCCCCACGAGGTGCAGGAGCCAACCTCGCCCCAGGGTTCACCCGTGACCTCCCACATGCTGAGCGAGGAAATGGTTTGTACCACGGAGTTTTTACAACCAACCCTCCCAACCAGCCAGCTCCCTTCCCCGCTGCCCAAGTAGCCATCCCCTGGCCAGCCATGCCGAGTCTCCGGCCCAAATTCCCCTTGGATAAGCATATAGCGTTATATTTTTAACGTGTCTTTCTGCACTGTGGCTTTTCTGTCTTTAATAAGAAAAGATAACTCGCTGATGTGAGATCCCCCGGTGAGCAAAAAAGAATTCATCCCCCAGCCTCCCACCCCAGCCATCTCCAGCCCCTCGCCTCCACCATCGCCCAAATACCAACAGGCTCCTAATCAACAGTGCAGATGTGGCCAAACCCAGCGCTATTTTTGCGCTGCTAATGCCCCTCGGAGCCTGTGCCAGCTCTCGGAATAACATCCAGAATATAATGGGAGAAGCTCAGTCCAGACAAAGAAAGATCCAGTTGTCACCTTATTTTCAAGGAGTTTTTGCGCTTGTGATTCCCTGGCAGTTAAGATGCGTTTTGAAAGCTCCCTAAAGTGCGTCTCTAGCTAAGGCTAAACATTGCCATATGAGCAAAAAACCCCTGTGCTTATGAGATCTTGATACTTAGGGATCTAGTAAAATGACAGCAACCTCAGCTATAATTACTGCCCTGTAATCTGCATGTCATGAATAACTACGTTATTGCAATAGCTGCAATCACTGCCCGCAGTTATTTGCTCTTCGCATTGAAATAAAATGTTGGGGAAGATGGACAGCAATTGAGTGCTGTGTAAATATTCGGTAATTTTCAACCTTTTTCTATTAACGGACCCTCAATATTTTTTTCCTGTGGAGGCTCCGTGCAACAAATAGAGCAAAGACGCACACAGGCTTTTCTCACCAAGGTACCTGCTGCACACCCCCAAAGCCACCCATCAGCCCCAGTGCGAGCTGAGGGTTGGGAGGAAAGGTGGGCACTTTGGAAAAGGAAAAAAAAAAAATATTTTAACCACAACTGAAATTGAGCCTTTTCTCTTGCTGTTCTTTGAGCCATTTGGTTCACAGATGTTTTTAACAGCTTTCAGAGTGTCAGAGTCAGAGCCAATAGGGCACCCACACCACGGCCAAGGGGAAAAATTGCTATTTCGATCTCTCTTTGGGTGCGGGGACTAAATGTTCGTGTTTTGCGCAGTGAAAAAGTACTGAGTATTTTAATTTGGAAACCATGAGAGGCCCCGTCCAACCAATGCAACACAGTGCCAGGGTGGAGGAGGAGAATGAACACCTCTTGTACCTCCCAGCTCTGCTCGGAAGGGTTATTACTTCCAGCTACTCATCACATCTTTGCACATCAGCTGGTTTCCTCTATAGCTTATTTCTGACTAAACGAGCCAGGTTAGCTCCGCAGCCAAGCTCAGCTCTTGAAAATGCCTACAGCCAGCTGGTACCCTCACGGGACTGAGACTGCAGCGCTCGCAGGAGCAGGTCCACGGAGAGACCAGATGGACACCAACGCTGGGCGCAGGTGATGCTGAGGCTGACACCAGCGCAGGAGCCACCACTCACCCACATCAACAACGCCGACTCACATCTGCCCAACAGGAGGCCCCCAGCTGCAATTCCCATGAGGCAGGTACAGATCAACCTCTGAATCTACCCGAAAAGAAACCTCTCCACATCCCCAGAGAGCATGTCCAGCAAAGCCAAAGCTGTTGCACAGACAACACAGGCCTCCTACATGCAATTTTCACTGAAAGGGTTGTTAAACATTGGAATAGGCTGCCCAGAGAGGTGGTGGATTCACCATCCCTGGAGGTATTTAANCACTCACCCACATCAACAACGCCGACTCACATCTGCCCAACAGGAGGCCCCCAGCTGCAATTCCCATGGGGCAGGTACAGATCAACCTCCGAATCTACCCAAAAAGAAACCTCTCCATGTCCTCAGAGAGCATATCCAGCAAAGCCAAAGCTGTTGCACAGACAACACAGGCCTCCTACGTGCAATGCCCACCAAAAAAAAAAAAATCCCATCAACAGAAACCTCCTGACTGTGGTAAAACTCCCCACGCAGGATGGCATCCCCGGCACATGACCTAAACACAATGACTGAGTGCTCCGTTGCAAAACAGANGTGGTTTTTTTGGTTTTTGGTTTTTTTTTTGTTTGTTTTGGTTTGTTTTTTTGTTTGTTTGTTTTTTCAGGGTAGGTTAACGGTTGGACTTGATGATCTTAAAGGTCCCTTCCAACCTCTCTAATTCTATGATTTTATGAATTGCCACCAAAAAAAAAATAATCCCATCAACAGAAACCTCCTGACTGCGGTAAAACACCCCACGCAGGATGGCATCCCCGGCACATGACCTAAACACAATGACTGAGTGCTCCGTTGCAAAACAGAAAGGAGAAGGCCGAATTCAAGATTTTCCACTGTTAAATCCACGTGATTCTGTTGGTTATAATGGATGTTTATGAAACTACATACAGTTCAAATCTTTCTCTAAAACGCTCAGTGCTTGCAAATGCCTCCATGTGCTTATTAGCAGCAGAGACGGACAAAATGGTCATTCAGTGATCTCATAGCTCCTTCTTTCCCAGTATCTCATTTGTTCATGGACTGAAGACACCCTGGCATTAATAATTACTTACTTTAAATTAAATGCAAGACTGGGGAGAGGAGAAAAATCTTCCTGAGTGTGGCAGGCTTCTTTATATCTTGCAAAATCTCCCCCCGGAGCTGTCGCGGTTGGTGCTGAGAGACAGAAAATCAGCCGAGCTGAGGACCTCAGCCCTGCGCAGTGGAGGAGTGCAAGAAGAAGTGCAAGAAGAAATGCTTCCACGCTCGGGCCAGGAGGATCATGCATTGAGCTGATGAGGTTTCGCTGACCACCACCCCACCGTGTGCTACAGAAATCATGCTGAACTCCAGCCGGCTCCACCGAGCAAGCATCAAAATTTGAAGGTGATTTTCATACATGACCTAAAACACCTCTCGTGGGCGCAGAGAGATGGTGTAAAGGAAAGAGGAGCCAAAGGATCCCACTTTTTTGAGCAAATTTGAGCACAGGAGAGAGCATGGGGAGGTAATGTTGTTGTGAGACCACCACCCATGTAGAGGGGAGGTCCCTCACCCCTCTGAGCCCAAACTGTCCCTCTCCCAGCAGTGATGCTCTCCCCATCACTCTCTGGCCTTCAGAGATTGCTCTAGGGTGACAGACAGACCCAGAGGAACATCTGGAGCAGCAGCAAAGAAAGAGACAATTTAAGCAGTTTCCAGGAACAGCTGGGGCTTCTCTCACTGCCAATTCCACGGTTTCCCTGACCATTTTTTAGATAAGGATTAGACATCCCTACACATCAACGTGGCTCTGCAGTTCCACCAGCCAGGACACAAACAACAAGGGCTCCACAGCCTTTTCCTTCCCACCATCACAGAAGACGAACTACCAAGGGCAGGAAGAAATACTCCCTCTCTGTGGTTACCGCACACAGCAGATGAACAAGTCCATGGCACAGGCGTTTGCCTCCGGATGAGCAATGAAGGCAGATCCCAAGAACAAGGAGAAACCCCCCACAAGAGCTCTCGTGTCACACCGGGAAGCTCCTTGCAGAAATGTGGTGCTATAGAAGTATTTCGGCTCCAGCTGAATCCATGTGTGAACATGAATTGTTAAGTGGCATATTTCATTGTGGACTGACTTTCGCCACAGGCCCTAAGATTCAAAACCACGTTCTTTCCAAATTACTGTAATTTTCAGCCTATCTCCCGTGATGATGTACACAGTCAGCCTGAAATTCCCCTGTGGCACTTTAATAAATAGTTTAAACTGAGATATAATTTACTAAGATTTAAGTGCGTGCTCAGGAAGATCTATTTCTGTTGCAGGAACTTGTACTAAAAATGGCATCACCTCTCTCCAAGGCTCTCTCCATCGAGCACACCGTGCTTGGGTGGAGAAGTCTACCTGTGCCTTTTCCCACGGACGGCAGAGGCTCGAAAATATGGAGAGAAACAAGGCCAAAGGTGTTTTCCAGTCTTGGAGGTCCTAGGAGTGGAGAAAAGTGACCTTCTCAGGCCCTGTCCAGAGATCCTGGCTGCACCCTGGTTATCCAGGCTTTCATGGCAGCACCCAGAGCTTCACGCTGCTGGGACCCAGCGCAGAAACAGAGGCAGAAATAGGCAGAGCTGAAAGGGATTAATATTGCCCTGAGTCCCGGCAAAATATAAGGGGTGGGAATGAAGGATCAACCACCAGAAACTCCAGACCAGGTGCAGAGATGGCAGCTCACCTGGCTGAGGTTACCAGCTTGTCCCCATGTCCCCTCTTCATCAGCTGCCCCCGACACCCGTCCTGGCCCTCTTCTGTGCACTTCAACCCGCTTCGGTCAGCAGCTTTGTTCAAGTGCTTTTCTCAGGAGCTATCAGGAAAACCCACTAATCTGACGACGTGCCTGAAAAATCGGTGCCGTTACAACCGGTCCCGGTAATTCTGTATTCACCCTATTCCCCAGATCAACCTTTTCCCTTCCGACAGCAACTCGCTTTCTGCTCTACATGGGATTCCCTGCTCCGGCGCTCGGCCGTTGGTGGTGACCAAGGGTTAATAAGGAAGTCAAGGAAGGACCAAGTTGAATAACAGCTGAATTTTCTGCTGATAAGAGACTCGTCCTTCTGAGCCTCATTAAAACTATCCTGATTGTTTTCTTGCTTCAAAAATTATCTTGTTGCTGGTTCTTGAGCAAGACAGAGAGTTTTCCGCATCTGCATTGGGATGAACCATCCCCTCCATGGTAACTGATCCCTAAAGATGTACTAGAGGGCAGATGAAGTCAAAGATCATCGTTCTGGCTCAAGAACCCACGTTTAAAATGGCAAGAGGCATTTTATACAGAGACATTTGAACCTACAAGAAGGCCCAGTGCCATAATTGCATCTCAATTTTATCTGATCACACAGAACCACAGACTGGTCAGGGTCGGGAGGGCCCTCTGGAGATCATCTAGTCCAACCCCCCCCTGCCAGAGCAGGGGCACCTCCAGCAGTGGCACAGGACGGCGTCCAGGCGGGTTTGGAATGGCTCCAGAGTGGGAGACTCCCCCACCTCTCTGGGCAGCCTGTGCCACTGCTCTGCCACCCGCACAGGAGAGAAGGCCCTCCTCAGGTTGAGATGGACCTTCCTATGGTCAAGTTTGTGCCCGTTCCCTCTTGTTCTCACGACTGTGCTGAAGACAGACACAGGCTCCTCCTGGGTGAACGCAGGTGGACTCAGCAGCTCTTCGGCAGGGCGCTAATTTTCTGTTAGCGCGAGAGATTAACTGATTCTCCTTATTTTACATCCTATCGGTAGAAAAAAAAAAATCTCAGCATTACTGTTGACTTCCAACAAAGTGAGAAAACAGGAAGCAATGCTGACAAGCAGTTAAGGCCCAAATAGTTCAAGCTGTTTGGATGGCAAGAAAGCCGGAGGAGCCGGCAGGCAATCAATCTGGACGTCGACCACCCGGATCCAGCAGACACATCTATTCTGGCATCATTAGGAATGGAGCAGTTGTCCTCTTGAGGTCCTTCCCAGCTCCTCCATTTGTTCTGTTTTTTATTTTTTTTTAATTCACGCTGCATTTATTGCAGAATAAGCTATTTAATAAATTCTCATGGCACAGCTCCCTACACAAGCGCTCTGTTCCAAAATCGTTACTTTTATTACCGAATACTACGTCCACAAAGAGAGCTCCCCCAGAAGAGTTATTGCCAACTGCCCATTCCCAGCGGCCAGCCGCTGAGCCAAGGTTAAGATGACCGCAGTTAGTGGCAGAGATTAATATGGTCAGGAGGGGGAAAAACAAATACAAACACACAAAAAAAAAAAAGGGAAAAAAAAAAGCTCAGGAAAAGCTGAGCAGGGATATGGTGCCACAAAGGCTGCCTGGGAAGAGGAAGGATCTTTCCCACCAGCTGAAATTTTGCTTATACGCACACCTACAGCATCCTTACCTAGTGGGAAGCAACAGATTGCTGCTGCACTTTGCTTTTGACCGTCCCAATTTACTGGTGCTTTTTAATTATCAATTTTAATTGCAGGTTGAAGCTGAAAGGGCCTTCCCCCCTCCCCTCGGTATAACAAACAATACTGAAAAACAGTTTGTGATTGAGAAATTCGCTCCCTTTCCTTTTCTTTCCCTTGCGGTTTTGAAACATGAGGGCATTTCCAAAAGATCAGGGTATACACAGGTGCTGGCATGAAACACTGATGATGATGATATTGTTGTTGTTGTTGTTGTTGTTGTTGTTGTTGTGAAGAAGGAGAAGAAGAAGAAGAAGGAGAAGAAGGAGAAAAAGAAGAAGAAGAAGTAGTAGAGGAAGAAGAAGAATTTTGCATAGGCTTTGCTTTTGAAACTTGTAACCAAGCCCCAACCCAAATGAGTCTGAGATTTGGGGAGCAGGCTCTGCTCCCCAGCCTGCCTCTGCACTCAACCACAGATGAGGTCTGAAGCATTCTGGAGGTTCAGGGCTCCGGGACCTCCTGCCCTTACTCCCACCCTGCTGTGGCACAACCATTGCCTTGGCAGAGATGCCCCCACCGATGAACCAGCCACAAGCAAAGTGCCCACACAACCCTGAGGTCGTGGCTGGTTTTCGCCCATTTTCTTCTTGAGCTTTGAGGGAAGGTTTGAGGAGCCACCATCTCCTCCATCATTTTTCCTCCATCTCCCTCTGCAGTGCCTTTTTCCCCTGAAAACACACAAAACCAAGATTTCCCCTTCATGCCATGACTGATCCCTTGGCACTTCCAGTGCCATCCAGGGTCCTTCTCAAATCCACGGTCTCGCCTATAACAGCGTGTCCCCAGGATAAACTAAAAGCATCCATCCTTACCTGGTTTAATGGTTTCACTTTGTCTTCCTACTAAAAAACAGCCATAATTTTACAGCCTGTCTGCCTGTGGTATTCACTGGGACAAGATGTGCAAACATAATAGCAAATAGCAGCCAAGATTGTATAGTTTCCTCTAAATAATTTAAAGTACTCTCCTTGCGGACAAAGAGGAGTCAGCCAGCCTTCTCCATGGAGGGGCATAATGTACTAACTACATTTAACTCATGAGATAACTTATTATACGCTGATAAATAGATGCTTTTTTTTTTTTTTATGAGAACATATACACTTGAGGATAAAGGTGTCCCGGTTGCTATCACAGCCTACCATGCCCCAAACAGGGAGATTGGCTATTTCCTTTTGTGGTCTGGACGAACTGGTACAGGGCTGGGACTTGGAGGTTTGGGATCCGTCTGTGATTTTCCCATCAATGGAAGACAGCACAAAACCCTTCATTTTCTCTGTTTTCTAAACAATCCTTGCCCCATGCACTGACATGCTTTTAAATCGCTATATAGGGAGTCCCACACCAACCCTCGGTGGTTTTACAAAGAAACTGGTGGAAAGTTGAGCTATTGCAAGGTTTGGAAAATGTTAGAGCAGCTTCGGAGGGAGGTTCAAACCCTCTGCCCAGCCAACGGCAAAGGGAACATCTGTGCCTCTTCTCAGCCCTTCTGCTTGGTTTCCACTGCACTGTCTGCTAACAATAGAAAAAAATAATAAAAGTTCCTCTCTTTGAAAGCCATAAAAATAAATAAAAAAACTCTGCAAACAATCTGCATTTTATCTTCTTAATGGCTCTAAAGCCTCCACTTGCATCCAAAAATAATTGCACTCAGCAAGGGTTGAAGAATATTCTTTTCAAATCATGGACCAGATGTTCCACCGAGACCATTACACAGTTAACTACCAATAAAAGTAATTCAACAAACTAAATACTGATTAAAGAATGCGCGCACACAGCCCGGCACCATTTGCAGACAAGAAATGGGATGTGCTGTTATTTAACCTTTAGCGACACAGACGCGCTGTTCCCTTCCTCCTTGGCAGAGGCGACGGCCGCCAGCGAGTCCGGCTGTTGGAGAGGATTGTTTTGTTTCTATTATCTCGGAAATCAGATCTCATGAACTCAACGCAAGCTGAGCCACTGGCCAGACGGCCAAAAACCCCAGTGTTGCTCAAGAGGTCAGTGCCGTTTTCCAGTCCATCCCAGCACATCCAAGACAAACAGCCCCGTGTCACCCGCTCCGCACGGGATGTACAGGCGGCAGCGAGAACAGGCAGCCCTGCCCACAAGCCATGCACCACGCAGATCACCATCGCCTTTCTCCACCAGCTCCGTTACAGACCTTTTTTAGGCTCCTAGGGTTGGTGTCCATCAGCCGGACTTTGGAGGAGAGCAGATACCTGTGCAGCACAGGGAGCACAGCCGGAGCCTTCTCGGACCCCGTGAATTGGGCAAGGCTTTCATGACCTGGTCACCACGTGTATTGTCCTTCCTGGGACAGGATGGTCCGGTGTCGGGGCTGAGCATGGGAACCTGCCACAGCCACCCAAGCCTTTGCTCTAAACACTCACCCCAGCCGCAGAGACGCTTAGAGGGAGAGAGGGGAGGGGGGAAAAGCAAAGCTGCGCTGGAGACAGCCCAGAAACACCCCCGGCACACAACAGCCGCTCTCTTGGATCGTGAAGGTGCTTTCATCTCGTTTGTGGTTAGCGGCGCAAAAGCTAATTGCCAAGGAGGACGGGACCCGCCCGGCCTCCCGAGCCCTTGCCGGGGCCAAGGGGACGAGCCCTGAAGAGCAGCCAGGAGAGGTGGACGGGAGGAGGAAAGTGAAAGCAGGAGCTGACGGGAGCCGCTGCCAGGGCCCGGCAGGTCGGATGGGGAAGCATCAGGGGGTGTTGTGCCTGTGGCACTTCTCTGTCCTGCCTTCCCTGTCCTGCAGCAAAGGTGGCTTCAGGACTCCTTCCCGCTTTGCAGGTTTCTAAACGCTTCCTTTTACACTCTATAATTGCAGTTTTGTACCAAAAAACAATCCTCTGGGGTGCAACAGGCTTCCTCTCTCAAAAGATTCATCTCCAATGCAAGTGGAGAGGCACTAATTGCCCTATCAGGGTCTCCAGGGCTTTTCTCTGTATTGTTAACTAACAAAAATGTGCTCTTCATTTAAGCACTTAGCCCAAATATTTCATGTTTAATTACAAGCCGAGGCAGAGCGCGAGACGGCCCAGAGCAACGGCGAGCGCTTCCCCCACCAAACCTGCGCAGCGGAGACCGGGACGGGATTTCACACAACCCTGGCAGTGAAAAACCCCCAGCCCTGGTTGGGGGGGGGATGCGGGCAGAGGGGACCCCACCAAACACCCTATGAGAGCTGCCACCTTCCCTCTTACCCAGGAAATAAACCCCAGCTACTGCAAGATGCCCTTTGGGGAGCACCAGCCCTGCCCGCAGTCCCTGCCTGCGCTGGGCACGGGCGCTCGGCCCCAAGAGCAAGGGGGAAAGGGGGGATGAAACCCCACGAGGGTCTCGGGCACCTCCCAAGCCCCAAATATAGTGGTCACTACATCGATGCTCTATCTGGGACACTCCCTTGCCAAAAATCCAGGTTGGATACAACCGCTGAGCATCTGACATCGGGCAGGAGCCCGAGCCAGCGGCTCCAACTCCCAAATCACGTTACGGGTGGAAAGGGCACGCGAGAGGAGGGCAGCGGAGGTGGCCGGCTCCGGAGGGGGTCCCACCACGCTGCGGCCGGGTCTCGCAGCCCAAGCCCTGCTGAGGACAGGAGGGGTCGGCTGGACACGTGGGGACAGCCCAGCAAACCCCGGCCACGGAGCCACAGGGACAGCCAAAACCATCGGCATCACGGGGTCAGGGAAACAGCAGAGACCCCACGTTCCAGAAGAGCTGCAGATCAGACCGGTTTTTCCCCGGGAGAGCCCCAGCTGCGGCTTTGCCTCCATTTCCAGCCCCGTGCTAGTGCCTCCCCAGGCTCCTTTGCTCCTCGGGGTTTTTTTTCTCCCTCCTCACCAGGGATACAAACTGGAATCACCTTTTTTCAGCAGCTCCACGTGCGGAGCAAACCCTTTTCCCCACCACACCGTGCTCTCCTTGTCCCCCATCACGCTCCTGCCCCCCCATACCAGGGCTGCCGCCGGCACGGAGGCGCTCCGGTGCATAAAGAGGGCGAAGCTGGACCTGGTGCTCCGAGTCCTGACCGGACCGGCTGGACGGGGAACGGGACCGGAGCCGTGGGATGTGCTTCTGGTGTGCCCACGCCACGATGTGCTCAGACACATCGTGAGAATGAAGCAGCAAACGCAGAACTTGGCTCCTCCAGTTCGTATTTTTATTTTCTTTCGAATGTTGTGTAGCTGCCTTGGCATTTAATCCTTGTAATTAATGAGAGAGCAAGAAAGGGATAGTTCTCATCTCTTTCTCCCTTTTACAAACATTATAATCTGCAGGGTGGGACTGGGTCAGTCCTGTAGCATTTCAAGTAGAGTAAACCAGACAAAAAGCAGCAGACAAAGGCATTTACCTTTTGGCAAGTACGAGGCGTCTCTAAGGAAGAGGATTTTTGAATCAATAACGTGTGAAAGAATTCAAATTACATACTTACATCTCCAAATATTTTAAGTTGCGTGTCTGGAAAAACAAGAGGAGTATCTTTTGTTTATTAAAAAATGACTTTGAAAATGACCTGGCTGGTTCCTATCTGAAATACGAAGGAAGTCTTTTTTAACACGAGATGTCATCACACATTTATTTAAAGCTTTAATGATATGTTTTGGGACATCATCTACGCCTGAATATTTCTCCATTGCAGTTGTCTGGGAGAGGGAGCCTTTTTTTTTTTTTTTTTCATCTTAAAATAGTAAACGAGGCCAATTATCTCATGGTAATTCCAAAGGATAATTTGATTCCGCTTTAGCTGTCGGTGTCCTATCAAAGCAGTTCTTAGAGGTTAATTTTAGGAACACATCCACCCGTTCCAGTCTGGTCGGAGGAGCCCTGCGGAGACTCGGGGTGGGAAAGCAGTACTCACCTTCCAGCGGCTGCCGCGCCGTGCCGGTACAGCCTGGCAGCCGGAGCGACGAGCCAAGAACCCAGAAGCGTGGTGAGATGCTGAGGGATGCGTGTGGGATGGAGACGTGCTCCAGCGGGATCCTCCTGCTCCCACGGGGCTCCGAGCCACGGCTGAGCGGGGAAGCGGCGCCGGGCTGGTGGCCGTGCCGGCAAAGCCCGGGTAGCGCTGGCATTACAAGGGCATCGCTGAGATGGTCTAAATGGCTTCACACTGGAAGAGGGCAGGTTTAGATTGAACATTAGGAAGAAGTTTTTCACTGTGAGGGTGGTGAGGCACTGGCACAGGTTGCCCAGAGAGGTTGTTGAGGCCCCATCCCTGGAGGTGTTCAAGGCCAGGCTGGACGTGGCCTTGGGCAGCCTGGTCTGGTGGGAGGTGTCCCTGCCTATGGCAGGGGGGTTGGAACTCGATGGTCTTCAAGGTCCCTTCCAACCTAAACCATTCTACGATTCTAAATAATAACAAGAAGAGCGATTTTGCATTCTGGCGTGTTAGGAGCTGGCAGTCACAAACGCTTTGGGAAGGACTGTAGTGCTTCAATTTATTAGAGATTAATGGGACTGATTTATTATTTTTTGTTTCTTTTTAATTAGTCTCATTTAAAAGGAAACGATTTTCCTGCGGAGCATGCAAATAACACAAAGACACAGGCCCAGCTGATGTTTTGTTCCTGATGCATTTGTTCAGAATTAGCGTCGCAAACCAGGAAAGATTAAATAATGGTTTCTGGGAGAGATTAGCAACGGGGAAACAGCTCAGCGAGGATTAAGAGCGAAGCAAGTATTAGCCAGTTTTTTGACGGAGTGTTTGTCAAAAGTTGCTCTTTAAGTTTAAAGTGAGTCAATGAGTGCCCTGCGGAGGGCTGAGAGCCGCGGAGCACTGTTTGTTCCTGGTGATTCATCTGGGTTTGTTGAACTCCAGAGTTTGTTAACTTCAGCTGGTTAATCTCATCTTTTTCTTAAATAAAAAAAAAAAAAAAAAAAAAAAAAAGAAGAAGAAGAAGAAGAAGAATCCTATTGTTAGTCCCAGGCCGTTGCTTGTTATTGGGCTTACGATGCCACTGGTTTGGGGAGCTGCCAAACTGCCCGGCCCGTGGAAGGGCTGCAGACGGGGGTGTCCCCACGCAGAGCACGTTGCCGCAGCACAACACCCCTTTGCTCTCTCCTCAGCAACGTGGCCAGGGAGCTGGCAACCATTTCTCCCCTCTTTACACCCCATTTTATGCCCTGAAAGCTTTATCTCTCCTTTGGTATGAGGAGGTGGGAGCCCTTCCCGTCCTGCAGACCCTAACCCAGCGCCTCTGAGCACAGCCCCTGCCCACCCAGCGCCCCCCAGGCCTTTCCAGTACAGACAGAACCCTAAAATTTTCCCTCTTGATACCTCATGTCTGGCTCAGAGCATAAAGGAATCCAAGTGTCATCACTATACCAATGTGGTCCCTACAGGGCACGGCAGCGTGGGCACAGGCGGTGTCCCCGAGCAGAAGCAGGGCGCTGGGGGGAGCACATCATTTGCTCCCATCGGTCCCGTAGAAGCACCAGCTGCAGTCTGTGCTTACCATTTTTCTGACATACTGTGGAAAATACATAAAACTTGATGTTACACAAAAAAAAAAAAAACCCAAACAAAAAAAACCTTAGAGCAAGCCTCCCAAACCTTAAACCAAATATCAAAAGATGCAGCAATTTTGAAATTGGGTTTCTAAACGAGAGGATAAACTAGCCCCTGTCTTCCAAAAATCAAGAGACCGAGGGGGTGGGTGTGCTCCAGATCCCTCCAGCCACAACCCAGGCCAGCCCAGGGGACAATCTCCTGGCCCCTCCTCAGCCAAAGGAGCATCCCAGGCTCCGGGACCGATGCTCAGCCGTCAGCTCCACTGGTTCCTGTTTGCACAGCCCAAAACCCCCCATCCCAGCACACTTCCCAGAGACGTCCTTCGCAGTGCTGAATGCAAAACTGAACTCTGCTCCAGCCAGCTGAAAACATAATCGACTTTTCCCTCTTTCTGCAGTTTATTTTTTGTTCTCCCTTCAGCAGCGTGCCAGAGCCAGGCTAGTCGAGTCATGCTCTCTTTGTTTATAGCCGGTTTCTCCTCCATTTCCCTCCCTTGGCCTGGTGCTCCTCAACCTGTTCCTTGCTGGGTTCTCCACGCCGCTGGCAGCGCGGCTCTCCTGCCATGATGAGCTCCACGGGTCCCAGCCCAAACACATCCCCACCGCCAAGTCTCTCTGAGCAAACTGCAGGGGGGAGTTTCCTCAATTATTTTTTTTTTTCTTTTAGTAACTAAGAAAAGTAAAGCAGAGTCTGAAGCATGTGCCGAAGAGCAGCGCAGATGGACTGCAAGCCCAGCTCTGGGGCTGGAGCCCAGCAGGGCTCTGCCCGCAGACACCCAGAGGTGTTCAGGCACCTTGTGCCCGTATAGAATCATAGAATGGTTTGGGTTGGAAAGGACCTTGAAGATCATGAAGTTCCAACCCCCCTGTCCTGGGCAGGGACACCTCCCACCAGCCCAGGTTGCCCCAAGCCCCGTCCAACCTGGCCTTCAACACCTCCAGGGATGGGGCAGCCACAGCTTCTCGGGGCAACCTGTGCCAGGGGCTCACCACCCTCACAGGGAAAAATTCTTCCTAATATCTCATCTAACTCTCCCCTCTTCCAGTTTGAAGCCATTCCCCCTCCTCCTATCACTCCATGCCCTTGTAAAAAGTCCCTCCCCAGCTCTCCTGGAGCCCCTTTAGGCACTGGAAGGGGCTCTAAGGTCTCCCTGGAGCCTTCTCTTCTCCAGGCTGAACCCCCCCAACTCTCTCAGCCTGTCCTCCCAGCAGAGGGGCTCCAACCCTCCTCTGGCCCCGCTCCAACAGCTCCATGTCTTTCCTCTGTTGGCGGCTCCAGAGCTGGACGCAGTGCTCCAGGGGGGGTCTCACCAGGGCAGAGCAGAGGGGCAGAACCACCTCCCTCTCATATCCCGACTCAAACACCGCCCTGAGCGCCCCGCACCAGCGACACTCGCCGCCTCCCAGCTCCTGCCGAGGCTTTTGCCGGGCTGGACTTTCCTCCTTCGGGAGAGGGGGCAAAACCCCCGGCAGGAGCCGAGGGCCGCGGGCAGGCGGGGCGAGGGGGGGGGGGGGNNNNCTCCCCGCCCCGAGGTGCCCGCACCCCCCGGCTCCGCCGCTCGAGCTCCCCCGTGCGCTCTGCCCCGGGCGGCGGCGGCGGCGGCGGCGGCGGCTGCTCCCCGCTACCGGAGCTGTCCCTGCCCGCCGCTCCCGGTTCCCCGCACCGGCCATGCCGGGGCCGCGCCGGGACCGCCCGGCGGTCCTTCTGCTGCTCGGGGCGCTTCTGGCGGCCGATCTCTACTTCCACCTCTGGCCGCGGGCGCGGCGGGAGCTGGCGACGGGTTCCCCGGGTTGTCCCTGCCGCCGCCGCCGCCCCTCGCCCGCTCCCGCCGCCCCTCCGCCCCGCGCCCNCGCCCGCGCCGCCTCCGCGCTGCGGCGCCTCTTCGCCCACCCGCTGTACCGCCCCGCCGCCCCGCCGGGCCCCGCCGAGCCGCTGCTGCGCCCCCGCGAAGCCCTGCGCTACTACCGGCGGAAGGCGGCTCGCTGGAACAGGTGCGTCCCGCCGACACGGTACCCCCTGCCCGGGTACCCCCTGCACGGGTACCCCCTGCACCGGCACCCCCTGCACCGGCATCTCCTGGGCACCCCCTGCATGGGCACCCCCGCGCACAACCCCTGCACCAGCATCCCAAATGCAGGTACCCACTGGGCACCCCCTCTCCAGGCACCCCCTGCACGGGTATCTCCTGGGCACCCCCTGCATGAGCATTTCCTGGGCACCCTCTTCACGAGCATCCCAAACGCAGGTACCCACCGGGCACCCACTCTCCAGGCACCCCCTGCATGGGCATCTCCTGGGTACCCACTCCATGGGCACCCCCTGCATGAGCATTTCCTGGGCACCCCCTTCCCGGGCACCCTTTTCATGAGCATCCCAAGTGCAGGTACCCACCAGGCACCCCCTCTCCAGGCACCCCCTGCATAGGTATCCCCTGCACGGGCATCTCCTGGGCACCCCCTGCATGGGCACCCCCGGCCACCCCTTGCACCAGCATCCCAAGCACAGGTACCCATCAGGCACCCCCTCTCCGGGCACCCCCTGCATAGGGACCCCCTGGACAAGCATCTCCTGGGCATCCCTTTCCTAGGCAACCCCTCTCCAGGCACCCCCTCCATGGGAACCCTCTTCATGAGCATCCCAAGTGCAAGTACCCACTGGGCACCCCCTCTCCAGGCAGCCCCTGCACGGGTACCCCATGCACAGGCATCTCCTGGGTACCCACTCCATGGGCACCCCCTGCATGGGCAGCCCCTGGGCACCCCCTGCACAAGCATCCCAAGCACAGGTGCCCACCAGGCACCCCCTCTCTGGGCACCCCCTGCATGACCATCTCCTGGGCACCCCCTTTTTGTGCACCCCCTGATCACCCCCTGCACAAGCATCCCAAGCGCAGGTACCCACTGGGCACCCCCTCTCCAGGCACCCCCTGCACAGGTACCCCTTGCTTGGGCACCCCCTGGGCACCCTCTATCCAGGCATCCCTCCCAGGCACCCCCTATCCAGGCATCCCTCCCAGGCACCCCTGCACAGGTACCCCACAGGCCCCCCTTTCTGGCCAGCTCTCCCAGGCACCCCCAGCCTGGGCACGCACCCCCTGGGTACTCCCTGGTGTCCCCAGCTTGGCTCGTGCCCCGCTTCCTGGCTCTCTGCCCCCCTGTCCTCCCCATCAGCCCCCCTCTCCAACAACCAGCGCCCCATGGACAGGCAGGGCTGAGTAGGGGGGACTGTGCTGGAGGGGGCTTCCTGGGATGCCTCCTGCTGGGCTGTAAGGTCCCCAGGGGAGAGGAAGGGTGGCTGCTGGGGCACGGGGTGACACCCCGCGAGCCATTTCCTCCCAGGGGTAAGGACCTCCTTTGCTCTGTGTCACCTTTTCGGCTTGGGGCAGAAGGGGAGCGAGCCCCCAGGTGCTGAAGCCCAAGGCTGGTTCCCTGCGTCCACCAGCCCTCAGGGTGGGTGACAACCGGAGCCCCCAGGCTCCAGTGGCCTCAGTCCCCCAGGCCAGAGCCCTGCACGTCTCTGGGTCTGCCCCCATGCAAACGCACGGGTCTCCTCTGATCCATGATAGCGGTGTTGGGGTGCCGCTCCCCCGGTTCAGCCCCTCTCCTGTTCCCGCTGCTGACTTCTCAGCACGAAAAGGTGCAGAGGCTTTTACTTCTGGAGAGAAAGGGACTCCCAGCTAAGCGCCCTCTTCTTGCTGCCTCTCCCAGCCCCAGCAACAGTGGCAGGAAAACTCCCCCATCTCCTGCACCCGGGGTAGGACTGTCACTACCCGCCATGGACCCTGCCCCGCAGGGACAGTGACCCTCAGCACCAGCTCTGAGCATCGGCCGCCTGTGCATGATCCGACCACTGAGGCTTCCCACCCCGAGGCCCCTGAGCCCCTGATCTAACCCACCTTGCAGCCGGGCTGTGGCCAAGCTGGAAACAGGCGGCATCCTCCAGCGTCCCCCAGGTCCTCCCTGCACCCCACCGGCTTCTTCCTTCGTGCACAAACTCGGATCCAACAGGGACGGCCGCGGTGATGCAGTGCTGGAGCAGGTCATCGTGGTGCATCCGCACGGAGGCTCCCAGCGCGCCGAGCTCACAGCATCGCCTCGCTGCCCCCTTCGTGGGACAGGGATGGTGCCAACCTGTAAGGGGACGGCGTCGTCTCCTGGGGACCACCTCAGAGGTCCCTGTCCTGGCACTTCCCTGCTGCCCAGGTTTGGTTTCCAGCATCAGACCCGGCTCCTGCTCCTCCCGCCACCCACGTGCTGTTTGCTGAGCTGTATGGGCAGGATTTCCAAGCTCCCACTTTCTCCACTTCAATGTGTCTTCCTCTTCTTTCTGCGGGAGTCACCCATTCCCGGTTTCGGGTGCGATTCGCAGGAGGCAGCAATGGGAAGCAATGATGGAAGGAACTGAAGAATGACCTCCATGGCCTGGAGCCGCCCCATGTGCTCGGCCAGGGGTCACCCCTGTGAGGCTCGCCCCTTGCCCGAGTCAGTCTGGAGCAGGTCAAATCCTTCTTCACATCGCTTAAAGTTCATGGCTGTTGGGTTTGAGTATCCTCAGACCACGGGCCATGGCCAGGCTGTGCCATGGACCACCTCGGGTGCATCTTCACAGGGCTGAGCAATGCCTCCTGAAGACATCAGGATTTCGGCAGCAAGACAGATGTTTTGCCCGGTGGGGATGGGGGATTTGAACCGAAGTACGTGGTTGATGGCTTCTTGAGCACCACCAGAAGCCCTGAGCATCCAGTGCCAAGCACTGGCAGCAGCACTGGCATTACATCCACACCAGCCTCGCAGGCGGGACAGCCCCTGCTATTTGGTAAGAGGTCTGCATTCCCCGACTTTATTTACTGCTTTGTTTAATCGTGATATTTGAGCCAAAGCCGTGGCTGCACGTTACCTTTTGTTCTGAGGTTTGGTTATGATGTGGCCAGGAGGAAAGCTGTGACGCCGTTTGCCCTTGATTGACTTCACTTTGCACCTCCGGGAAGGAGGAGGGAGGCAGAGTATTGATTATTCCTCAGTCACTTTGAAATAAAATATATGATGCTCATAAGCGGGTAAAGCCTTCAGAGAGCACGCACAAGCCGAGGTGACACACAACCTCTCCTCCCGTTGGCGCTGCAAATTGAATATATAATAAGACGGGACTCGCCGGGGCTGATGCATTTCATAAGACCGTTAATTTGCTGAGGGCATGGAGGAATTTCTGCCTCGCCAGAAGCACTGCAGAGCCCACGTCCTCTCCGACGTGGTCAGTGAAGGGGCCGTCCCTGTAATTGCCGAGACCGAAGGGCAGTGTCCTCTGTGGGACCCAGGAACCCATGGCTTTCTCTCCCAATCCGTAGGTTTAGCGAAGCTACTGCTGTTGTTGAGGACTGAAGACAGCGCTGCAGGAGCAAGGTCCACCCCAGCTCTCATCGCGGTGTGACCACAGCCACTCCCAGGCAGAAGAGGGTCAGAGCTGAGTGTCCGTGGGCCATCCTCTCCTCGGCGCGCCAGTGCGACGGCACGTTTCTACATCACGCGTAGGTCGGACTGTTGCCAAAGCAGCTCTCAGGGTGGCAGGATGCTCCTCACGAGTGGAACAAGCTGTAGCTTAACCCTGTACCTACAGCACAGCGTCTTCATTTCTGCCGCCAGATGGGCATCAGGTGGACTGGGACTCTCTGCCAGCTCATGGAGTGGCCCCAGGATAGGGCCCGTTTCGGATAGCCACGGCCAGGGGAGCACAGCAGCGCGTGTCCTACCGCCCCGGTGCTCGCTGTGCGCTGGCCGCTGCCCGTCCCCGTGCGGTTCCCGGCACTTCAGTGAGGACCGGGGCTTTGATTGTAGGATGCAGAACCAGCTGGAGAGACTGATGGAGATGCAGGAAGGAAACAGCAAAAAAAACATCCACACCTCTTCACAACCAAAAAAAAAGAAAAAAAACCTTAAAAACTCCGAAGCTTATTTTTATCCTTGAAGGAGCAGCTTCAAAACCCCAAACTCTGTAACAGGCTCGGTGCTGGGGGAGGCACGGGGTGAGCGGACACCGGTGGCCTGTGCCCAGCATCACCCCACGCCGTGCCCCTCTGCTCTGGCCGAGCAGAGAGCTAGGGCGACCCCGGGGCTATTTATAACAAGTTAGAAATTAACCCGGTTTTGATATTATTACGTCTTTTGCAGAGCTCTGTTCTCACAGGGAAATATTTCAGGAATCCTGAAGGAAGCGGGGAAGCAGAGGGAGCTGTATTTGGGGTTTAAAGGCTGGGAAGGGGCTCGCTGGCCCTGCAGCAGCTCGCCCGGGGCAGGGACCGCGCGAGCGCTGGGCTGGAAGCAGCCGCTGGTCGGGAACTGCCTCCCCTTGCGGAACGGCGGCATTTTTTTCCCCATCAGTAATCTATTGCTCACTGCCACCCCAGGGCGGGAACAGCCTGTCTGTATGGGAGGCAGGAGAGCAAATATGGTAAAATATTTGGGCAGCTTCCCTAGGGAAAAATCCTGAGTCATCCTTCGAAATCGCATCGGGGTCTTTGAATTACACTGGGGTCTTAACCCCTGGCTGCGGCAGGCAGTTGAGGTTGTGCCTCAAAGACTTGCCCACGGGAGACCTGGTGCACAGCAGCGTGCCGGAAGGTCGAGACATGTCCGCCGGAGCCGACGGCATCCCGGGACCACATCTTTGTGCGCAGCTTGCCAGCCAAACCTGCCGAGGAGTCTTAGCATCCACCGCGTCCACCTCCTCCCGACTCGGGGGGAGCTTCTGCCTCCTCTGCAGGTGCCCGAGCAAAAGGGAGAAATGCTCCGACACCCTTCTCCCTGACCGCGGGCACGTGGACTTCGTGCTGTAGCTGACCCCGATCCAACTGAAAGGCAAACACACCGGGAAAGGGAACGGGCTGCTCTGACCTGCAGATACGCCTCGTCTCTCTGTTCTCTGGATTTTTCCCCGGACATTACTGAAACGTGTCCCTCACCACCGGGAGGGTTCATCCCTTGCTCATGGTTAGACCGGACTCACCACACTGTTCAGCCCGCTCAGATGGAGAAGGATGATGGAAAAAACCCAAAAATCCAACCAAAACCCAACGCTTTCCTGCTGGTCTGAGCAGGGAGGGAAAAAAAACAGCAATGTCCACAGCCCTCTTCAGCCATCAGCGCCAACTCCTTGGCCGATAATTGCCTCCGTGCACGGTCAGCAGCCGCTTGCTGCAGCCACCGCCGCGAGCCGTGCAGTGCGGCAAAGCCCGGCAGAGCCCGTGGGATGATCCCCTCTCCCACTGCCCCCCCTTCATCCTTTGGGGCTGGAAAAGCACGGGGCACCCGGCCTCCCTATCCTCGCCACTTTTAGTTTTGTTTGCGTTGGGCAAAAACGAAAAAATTAGGAAAAAATTAGGAAAAAATTAGGAAAAAATTAGGAAAAAATTAGGAAAAAATTAGGGAAAAATTAGGGAAAAAATTAGGGAAAAAATTAGGGAAAAAATTAGGGAAAAATGAAAGGCAGGCAGGGAAAAGTCGCTTTTCATCTTCTGTGTTTCTCGGAACGTGTTTTGCTAAGGGCCAGGGTTGGGTCCAGCGAGGCACGTGGCACCTCCCTCTCTCCAGCCGCTCCATCCCAGCCTTCGTTAATGCCCCACTCGTTATCAGCCCCCAGCTCCTGTTTTCTTTCAGGGATGTATCTTGGCGCTTTCAGTGCAAACTGAACTTCATTTTCCTTTTATCAGGACCGGCTACTCCGTACACGGCTCGGCCGGCGTTAATGAGAAACTAACGCTCTGTCCTCTGCCGGGTGGAATAAGTGACCTTTGGGTTGCGGCTTGGCAGAGCCTGGGTCCCAGCCGCGGAGGTCTCAAAGCTGAGAAAAATGCTGATCAGGCGGTTTGGGTTTGTTATCGAACCTGGGAGAGCCCTTCGGCTCCACCCGCCATGAAAGGGCTGAGTTCAACCTTGATTTTAAGAGAAGACGGGCAGGACTCTGCCGGACGGCCTCGCCGCGTCCCTGCTGAGGGCTCTGAATTTGGTCACAGAGCCAATTTATGGCTCTCACGTAGAAATTATTTTTTTTTTCCTGCCTGGGACCTCTGGCTTCAGGAAACAACTCTGTTAGAGATTTAATGACTGTAAAGTCAGTCCTCTGCAGAAGCTCACTTGGATGAGACCCTGTTGTTCTCCTGGGTGCTCTGGACACCTCACTGAGCAGTCAAGACCCAAGTTATTCACTGTCACATCACGTCCCCTCCCCAGGTCTGGCCTGGAGCCTGCAGTCCCTCCGGGAAGCGCTTCATCCGTCACATAGGCCAGCCCTTGTGTTGCCAAAGATGTGGTTTAGCTCCAGCCGTGCCCTGACACCTCTCCTGGTCCTGATGGGGCGAGGAGAAGACAACAGAGTCATGGAATCACGGAATCATGGAATTTTCAGAGTTGGAAGGGACCTCTAGAGCTCACCCAGCCCCACTCCCCTGCCAAAGCAGGACTGCCCAGAGCACAGCACTCAGCACTGCATCCAGGCGGGGCTTGAAACTCTCCAGAGAAGGGGACTCCCCCACCCCCCTGGGCAGCCTGTGCCACTGCTCTGCCACCCCAACCCGAAAGGAGTTCTTCCGTGTATTTGAACGGAACCTCCTATGTTCCAACTTGTGCCCTGGCATTCCCGCTTGGGGCTGCTTTCCCAGGGCTTTGCGGAGGGAAGAAGGCAGCACACTCATTGCTCCCTGCCTCAGTTTCCCCTCGGGTAGCACCCAAAGTCCTTATCCACCCCGTGCCCCCCCCCAGCTCTGCTCCCCAGCACCGTCCCCACTCCCCGACAGCCTCAGGGCTCGGAGCAGTAAGGGTTTCCATCCCGTGGCTCATCCTCATCACCCCGTAACCGCTCTTTTCCAGGAGACACAAGCTTTACAGGGAGGAGCTCAACCTGACCTCCCCAGCGGCGCCGTTGCCGCTGCGGCCGGAGGCCAGCTGGCTCCAGTTCCACCTGGGCATCAGCCGGGACGGGCTCTACCCACGCTCCAGCCCCACCGTCACCAGGCTCCTCCGGGACATGCAGGACTTCACCACCATCAGTGCAGGTAAGCAGCCTCCTGCCGCAGGGATGGGGACGGAGCCATTGGGAGCCACATGGGGCTGGAAGGGGGGGTCCAGCCCCTCCCTGGGTCACTTTTGCAAACAAGGCAGGGGCTGGTTCTTGCCAGAGGAAGCTCTGAGCCCGGTGCCAGCTCCCCGGCAGGTTTTGTGCTGTGTAGTTGCCATGCCCTTGCCTTGAGATGGGAGGAAGGACCAAGCTATGTCCTTAAAGAAGGACATTGAGGTGTTGGAGCATGTCCAGAGAAGGGCAATGAAGCTGGTGAGGGGTCTGGAGGACAAGTCTTATGAGGAAAGTCTTATGGGGTTGTTCAGCCTGCAGAAAAGGAGGCTGAGGGGAGACCGTATCACTCTCTACAGCTCCCTGAAAGGAGGGTGCAGAGGTGGGGGCTGACCTCTTCTCCCTGGTGACAAGTGATAGGATGAGAGGAAATGGGTTTAAGTTATGCCAGGCGAGGTTCAGATTGGATATTAGAAAAAAAATTTCACTGAAAGGATTATTAAACATTGGCAGAGGCTGCCCAGGGAGGGGGTGGATTCGCCATCCCTGGAAGAGTTTAAAAAAAGGGTAGAGGTGGTACTCGGGGACGTGGTTTAGAAGTGGTTGTGTCAGGTTAGGTTAATGGTTGGACTCAATGATCTTAAAGGTCCCTTCCAGCCTCAACAATTCTATGATTCTCTGCAGCATGCTTTGGTGCCAGCCATGCCAGGGACCCATTGCATGGCAGTTTAATCCCGACATGCTGCCCCAGCCCCCCCGAGGGGACTGCCCCCCTCGCTGTGCACCGATGGCGCTGGGGCAGCCCAGGCAGTTGTCCCCTGCGTGCCCCGTGCCGGGAGGGGGGTCAGCAGCAAAAGACCAAGCCCGGCGGGGTCTCACCACTCCTCCTGCCCTTGCAGACTACAGCCAGGACGAGAAAGCGCTGCTGGGGGCCTGCGACTGCAGCCAGAGTGAGTGCGGTGCTTCGGGTCCCCGCTCTCCCCTCGCACCCCATCGCTTCAGCTGACCCCCATCCCCATCCCCATCCCTTTCCCCTCCATCCTAACCTCAGCCAGGGAAACACAGAGCCAGGCAATGCCAAGCCCTTCTCCCTCCAATTAAACCCCGCCGACCCAGCAGATGCTGGGATGTGGGCGCCAGGACACCAGTACGCCACTGGTTTCTACTGGGGGGAGGAAAAAGTCCCCAAGAGGACGTAACAAATGGCCGTTGGGAGAAGCGCCGGAGGGAAACCTCCAGCACAGGGGAGAGGGAGGAAAAACAACCGCAGAAGCAGAGGGGGGGAGGAGAGGAGCTGGAAGGAGCGATGGGGTGCGCTCACCGGGGCGGAAAGCCGAATCGCATCCGAGCGCGTAACCGGTGCTTCACCGCGTGCCGGGGAGGCTTTCCGGGGGGCTGGTGGCTAACGGCTTGTCTCCTCCCCTAGTCGTGAAGCCCAGCGGCGTGCACCTGAAGCTGGTCCTCAGGTTCCAGGATTTTGGGAAAGCCATGTTCAAGCCCATGAGGTAAGACACAGCGGTAGAGCCTCTCTGCAGCCACGAAGCAAGGAGCCCCGCGGCCAGCGGTGCGAGCATCCTCGGCAAGGACAGCCGCGCCACAGCCGCATCTTTCCTCTCCTGCGCTCAGCTACCTCGAAAACAAAAAGGTTTCGTTATTATTGGCTGCTCGCGCCGTCCCAGAGCCGCACGTGGATAAACACCGATGTTCCCACACTGCTTATTCTGGAAATTTCTGCTTATTACTGGAAATTTCTTGGTTCATAGATGCCAGACAGTGAAGGACCTCGGGACACTTGTTGTCCCGAGAGCTTTGCCGATAGGGACTGCTTATTTCCTCCTCTTCCCCAGCTGACTTTGTGTCTTTACCTCGTTTCTCCTTGGATTCCCCAGAGTATTTCCAAGAAATAGCCATCACTCCCGGTCACCTCCAACCGGAGTTTTAAATTGCTTCTGCACTTATTTCTCGCCCCGTGGGACTCTTTGCATTTATTCCCCCTCACTTTACTTGGCAGCTGGCAGCACACCAACTGCCATGGTTCGCTCGTCCAGAAAGCCACCAGATCCTCTCCCGCTGGTTTCGCTCCACCTCTGCCCAGGGTCGGGCAGGTCCGGGAGGAGAAGGGAAGCGTCCGTGCACTCAGCTGAGGCAGGAGGGCTCCGCCATGCCTGTGGGTTTTCCTGCGACGCACAGCTGCTTGGGAGGCTGAGCAGGCGAATTCACACGCTACACGTATCGGGGCACTGCGTGACAGCCAGAAAATGAAATGAAATGAGCTGCTGCTGATATTACTGTCTCCAGGATATGAGAGCATCAAATCTGAGCTCTTCACGGGGATGTGACAAGTGCAGCGCGGTCTCTAGCATCCCCTGATGTTGTACCCGCCCGAAACACTGCCCCAACCAAGTAGGTCTAATAAAATCTGGCACAAAAAAAGTTTTAAAGCCCCAAGTGGTTCCTTCTGCCTCCCTCATCCACCCGGCCCCAAGACAGGGCACAAGCGCTGCTCCCTGCCACGGTGGGCCGGTCCCAGCCCAGCACCAGGCACTTTAGGTCCTGGCCTGGCCACCGGGTGCTGCAGCTCTGCCCGGCGGCCCCGGCACCAGCGTGGCCACACGACGGCTGTCCCCGAGCACACCGGCTGTCCCTGGGCGCGCTGTCCTTGTGCCACCACTTTGCGTCCATCCCGCCAGCCCTGCCGTGCCCGGTTAGATTAACCCCCTTGCTCTCCCCCAGGCAGAAACGCGAGGAAGAGACTCCCGAGGACTTTTTCTACTTCGTTGACTTCCAGCGGCATAACGCAGAGATCGCTGCCTTCCACCTGGACAGGTAGGGACCTGCCTCCTCCAGCTGCCAGCGCCCGGTCCTCTGCCCGGGGAGAGCTTGGGCACGAGAAAAGCCGTGCTGAGCCCTGCAGAGCCGCTTAGCTTCAGAGAAGCGATTGCTTTGCAGCACCCTTCGGGGAGCTGCGGCATTACCCGGGGACGGGGCGGCTCTGGCTCTCATCTGAAGCCCAGGAGTCAGCTTCACCTTGGCCGCTGCCCGAGAACAGGCTGGCAGATGAAGCCCAAGTTGTGAAGGGATCAGGTATTTGTCACACGGCCACCCGCACGTGGTGTCCCCCCCCCCGTGCATGGAAGTGCAGAGATGAGCTCTGGGTGCAGCCTGGATCCCGTCCCGGTGAGGGAGTCGCACACTCAATCAGCAATCAAGGCGTGTTTTGGGTTGAGATAAACTGCAGCGATGCAGTTTCAAGCCCTCAGCTAATGAGCAATTAACCTGGCAGCTCTCCCCAGCAGGCTTTGTATTTAATAAAATCAAAAATACCCTTATTAGAAGAGGAGGGCAGCAGCCCTTCTTCCCCTCGACGGGCTGAGTGGTGAACACCAAGGGGAGGCGGTCCCTGATGATGAAGGTGGATGAGGGTCTCCAGTTCCCAAGCCCAACCTATATGATAAGCAGGACTAGACTGTCAGTCCTGGAGCTCAAACTCTGAGCCAGGGAGTGAAGAGAGCTGAATTCCCTTTCCAGCTCTACCCCTACCTCACCCCAGTGACTCCGCTTGACTCACCTACCATCACCTTGCCTCTCTGCGTCCCAGCTCCACCGCCAGAAAAATGAGGCCGGACTGCTTTTCTCAAGTGCTTTGTGGTTTTTAGAGCTGAAAGATGCTAGATGAAAGCAAATGTTGGGTTGTTTGGTTTTTTTTTCTTTAAACATTGCTCAATACGTAACAGGCTAAATCCTGTTTTGTGCCCGATTCTCAGAAGCGCAGGGCATTACCCAAGGAGCAAAGCAGAGCATTAGCTGGTTCACCCCGTCTTACTGACTCAGCAATCAACAGCAGCTTTTCCACTCACTGACATGAATGCCTTTCTGCCCCAGGCCCTGATTTTTTTTAAGAATATTCGAGATGAGTCAGCTGGGCATGAGTGCCTCCGAGTGGGGGTGATCCCTCCTCGCCTCCCGCCGTCTCAGCCGCGTTGTACCAGGTTCAACGCGTCTTCACTCCGTGTCAAACCCAACATCGTAGAAAGGCCTGAAGAGCTGTTCTGCCTCCCCGAGGACCCAGCTTGCGTGCGAGGGGATGGGAGAAACCGGTTAGGGAAAAATACATGAATCCTGGAGAACATCCAGATTGTTCCAGGCAGCAGCTATTAAAATACCAAAATCACATTTTGGTCCAGAGGGTAAAATGATCCTGGCTATTTGCTAGAAAGAAGCTGGGAGAAAAAAAAACCCAAACGTGGGTGCAGTCATTAGAAGCTCCCTGGTTGACCAACAGAAGGGACGAGGGAAGCATCTGCCATCCCACGTTGCCATCCTGTGCAGTAACGTCCCTTTGCACCGCAGGCTCTGAGCCGCTGTCCCTTTTGTGCAGGATCCTGGATTTCCGGAGGGTGCCACCCACAGTCGGGAGGTTGATCAACGTCACCAAGGAGATCCTGGAGGTCACCAAGAATGAGATCCTGCAGAGCGTCTTCTTCGTCTCACCAGGTAGGCGAGCTGGGATTAGACGTGTTGGTCCACGGTGGGTGGAAGGGCAGGGTCTGCATGGAAGAGGGGCCAGCAGGACTTGCGCTGTTGAGCGGAAATCAAATTCTTGGGTGAAACATGTAGAAAGACGTGGTTACAGTAGAGGTGTCCCTCAGCCTCCAGCTGGAATCATCTGCCAGATCTACTCGCCTGCCCAATTTTCCCCACCTTTTCCCCTAGTATGGGACCAGGTCTGTCCATCACCAAAATCCAGGTATTGTCCACGATTTGGCAGTTTCACATCCCTGATGTGGGTACACATGCCACAATATATGCAGTCGCCATCACACAATGGGGAAGAGGTCACTCCAGGCTACCTTGCAGTCTCCTGCGGATCGTAGCTCCTTTCCCCAGTTCTCCTCTCTCTTCTCCTCCCAGACAGCAACGTTTGCTTCTTTGCCAAGTGCCCGTACATGTGCAAGACGGAGTACGCGGTGTGTGGGAACCCTCACCTCCTGGAAGGGTCTCTGTCCGCCTTCCTGCCATCCCTCAACCTGGCGCCACGACTCTCCATCCCAAACCCATGGATCCGATCCTACTCGTTTGATGGAAAAGAGGAGTAAGTGGGTAAATGATGCTGCTTCCCATATCTGCATTGCAGGGAGCGCGTGGGAAGGAGAATGAGCGGGGTACAGGCACGTGGACATACATACAGGAATTGTATGTCCAGGCAGAGGAAGACCAAGGTTCAGAGATTGTCCATAATTAGTCTAATAACTCTTAATGCCTGGGCATTGACTGGGTTTCACTTCCAGTCTCCTGCATGCACATGGAAGGAGATTTAGGGAGATTTAAGTTCTCCTCCTCGCCATCTCCACACGGGAGACCGGCTTTGGGGTGCTGTTGGCACACAGGAGCAGCAACCACTGACTGTGTCTCCCCCTTCTCCTCCATCTCCTGCAGGTGGGAAGTCAATCCACTCTACTGCAACACGGTGAGGGAGATCTACCCCTACAGCAACGGCAACCGGCTGCTGAACATTGTTGACATGGCCATATTTGACTTCCTAACAGGTATGACGAAGGGGGAAATAACATTCCTTCTTTCCATGTGGTCCTTCAGCATCAGTCTGTCTGCCCTCCCATGCCATGGTGTTTCTCGAGGCCATCCCTTCTGCTCCAGAGACAGCGCAACCCCTCCTGACGTGCAGGCAAGGGGGGGCCCCCAAGCCCACCCCAGCCCACTCCCCAGGGGGGTTCCAGCAGGATGAAAGCAGCAGCTCTGAGCATCTCAGACACTTCCAGCACGGCAACAAGCATTTTGTGCAGAACTGCAAGAAAACATAGGATAGTTTAGAAAATTACCTGGTCACACGCAAGGGAAACTCTGTTCCTCTGTTTTCCTTTTACCAGGGAACATGGACCGTCACCACTACGAAATGTTCACCAAGTTTGGGGACGACGGCTTCCTCTTACATCTGGACAACGCCAGAGGGTGAGGCTGGGGGAGGACATCGGGGAGGACATCAGGGAGGGGGGAAAGGTGGTGGGCAGGCACTAAAGCTCTGCGCTCTCTGCTCACCCCCCGCAGGTTCGGGCGGCATTCTCATGACGAAACCTCCATCCTGGCCCCGCTCTCCCAGTGTTGCATGTAAGTGCCGGCTTCACCTTCCTTCCCGGACGCGGTGGTGGGCTGGCTCCATCCAGCAGCGCAGGGAAGAGCCCTGCTAATCCCAGCCACGGCCGCAGGCCAGACCCCGGAGCACGGGAATCACAAATTGTCCCTAAAACAGGGATTAAGCTTTTGTATCAGGTAGAGCGTCAAGCTCTGTTGTGCTGCAGCCTGCTATGGTGTCACACAACAGTCCCTCCTGGATACTTTCCTGTTGAAGCTAAAAGGCCTTGCAAGCGTCAAAGCCTTCACCGATAGACCAGAGACACGTCCATTGGGTGAAACCCTTCCAGAAGTGTCTCCGAGCACTTCCCAGCCCATCAACATGAGGCGCTATCAGCCCCAATCGACTGACGTGAAGCTCAGAAATCCCCATCCAAAAGCCTGGTACAACTTTAATACAGCTAAATCAGGTTTCTTCTTCCCATGGCATTAAGCAGAAACTCATAAAAATGTTACAATTTGAATCCTGTCTTCTCCCTTTATTAATTCACATAAATCATCAGCTGAAAGTTAAGCTTAAGAGACAGAGAAAACTGCTCTTCCCTGCGGTTTCTCTTTCGGAGATGCCTAACCTATTTCCTCGCCGTACCTGCCCCATCTCAGCCCCGGGGTGTTAACTGCACTCCTCCCCATACACTGGTATTACTGGATATAATTTTAAGAACTGTTATTTGCCCCCAGTGAGTCTTCTCATTTATAATTGCAGGCTCACAGGGAACCCTTCTCACGAACTCCTATTTTGTGTGGTTTAAATTACCTCTACCTCTTAATTTGACCTGTATACACTAAGATCCACAGGTCAGATCCTTCCTATTCTTCCAGATCCACCTCCCAGAAGCTCTTCTTAATTTAGTTCTCCTTGTAAAAAGACAGCGGTAAGAAGACCTGCAAGTCACACCTTGTAATAAGCCAACTAGGGCCAAGAATGGTGTAAAAGCAACTCATCCTGCCCGAGGGCGACACACAAAACCTCATTTCCCACGACAGCCAATCCATTCAGAGTGCAGGAGCATCCAAAAACGCTTGGAAAGGAAATAAAAAGGGTTTTTTGAGTAAGCACAGAGGCCACGGACTTCAGCCTGCCCTGACCAACGAGCTGGACTCAGCCCAGCGAGTCACCTCCTTGTTCCCCGTGAAGCCAAGCCGTGGACACCCGAGCAGGAATGAAGTCCTCCAGCTGCTCCAGACAAGAGGGACCACTGGAACCACAGGCTGCTCGCTTCCCTGCTGAACACGTTCATCTCGTTCCCAGCTCAGCTCTTCTCCAAATTTGGCTTCCAGCAGATTTGAGCCTTCTGGTATTCTTAGCTACCTTTCACAGCTCCCACACCAGTCCTTGTCCCACACGTTGGAGTCTGCTGCTCTCCTCTGAGTACAGCAAATGGCACGCAGCCGTGCGGTAAGAGATGCTCCTTTTCCTGAAAGAGTTAAAACCCTCAACGAGGCACAGACAGGCCTGAAGACAGCCCCCAGTTAACCTGGCTCACACCTCTTCTTGGCTGAGGAAGTCCCTAGAAGGCTCTGGGTCAAATCCTCAACGATTCCATAGGACGGCGGGGTTCCAGCTGCCCTGGGGGAGAGGAGCGGGGCCGGCGGCAGGATCTCCATCTCACACCTCTTCCCGTGTTCTGCCTGTTTCTTACGTAACTGTTAGAGCGTGAAAGAAGCCATTCCCCACCGGGTCGGACCATCCCGTTCTCCACCTCCCAGCCGCGCCGCCGGTCGGAGCAGAGCAAACACAGCTGGTGTTCACCCCCGGAGTCACCCCTTGCCTGCGAGGAGGCTGCACGCGCACTCCTCTGCTGCAATTCACTCCTGCCCTGTACAAGACTTTCTCTGGCAGCGGCAGCAGCACCTCACAGCAGTGCTCCGGCAGTGATTTAAAGCCTCATTGTCAGCCATAGCACTTGATCAATTGATTTTTTATATATATTTTTTTATATTTTTTTTTTCAGTAATATTAATGTGTCGTGGTTTAGGCCAAATCAGCTACTGGGGATGTGGGGTACCCCAGATGGGACCGACAGATACTCCCCTCTACCCCTCTTCAAAGAAAGAGGCAGAGGAGGAAAAAGAGACTTATGAGTTTAGAAGGAACTAAACTACTTTAATGAAATATTAATAATAAAATAAAAAGAAATAATGAAAAAATATATACAAAACCGTATCAAGCTCCCGAGATGACAATCACTACACCAGCTGGCACTGGGCCAGTCCCAGGCTGGACTCGGTGACGGACGGGAACTGGATTCCGGATCTGCATTCAGGATGGGGGTCACAGGCAGACGAACAGAGTCCTCCTCAGACATCGGCCATTGAAGGAAGAGCGCTGACCCTTTGATCCATCAGCTTTTATACTGAGCATGAGGCAGATGGGATGGAATACCCTGTTGGTCAGTTTGGGTCACCTGTCCTGTCCGCTCCTCCCCGCAGGTGGGACCCCACGATGCTTTTCCGCTTTCAACCTTCCAACGGGGCAAATAACAAAGTTGGTTGCCCTTGGGGGTTACAGCAATAAGTATAAGCAGGAGCCTCTCTGCATCCCATGCCTGGGCAGCAGCTATAAACATGGGTCTTATCACTCAGAGAGTGAACATTGTCTGCACAATATACAGTTAATGTCAGTAGTTAGAAGAGGCCCAGCTAAGAAGCGAAGTTACTGAATGAAATTGGTTTGGTTTTACCTCAAACCAGGACATGATGCAAGCCTGGCAGCGGGCAGCCAAGGATAACAGCCACGGTTTGAGTCTTCCGCCCCCCACGGCAGCACGGCGCGGGAGGCGGTGGGGCGCTGGACCTTTCCCACTGCCCTGTGCGATGCGAGGGGCACCGCCGAGCGGAGACACGCACCTCGCTTGGCCGCTCCAGGGCGGTACCAGCCCCCGGTGCGGTTGAGGGACCGCTCGGCCATGCACGGCGGCAGCAATAAGCCCTTCACCTGACATCCGAACGGCACGTGTCCTCCCGGAGGTGCGGAGCGCCGGAGCGCCGTTGCCAGTCGATGCCCTGGGTAAACAACGGGCACACACAGGCAAATTCTGGAGCTGGTTGAAATGTTTTTGACTATACCTTTTTCCATCTGAAAAGTCTGGCTCGGCTGAATAGGAATGGCTGCGTGAACACGAACTACTTCATTTACAAAATTTGAAGGGCAATAATTAAAACCACTGATTAATTTCAGTATTAGAGATGCTGAAGTCAAAACACTTTTTGCTGAGGATTAAACAAATGATTTCAGAACACCGAGTTGCGTTCCCAGAAGTGTTCCAAGATTATAGCTTTTCATCCCATTTTCTGTCAAAGGGAAATAATATTAAAATCTCAGTACCTCTTAAGGTGAAAAGTCACAGTTAAATCAGTTCCAAGAAATATTCCCTCTTTTTGCTTAGAGTTTTGACAGAAGATTTTTTTCCTCATCCATGCCGCTTCATTTTACCTCCCCCTTTGCTGCAGGGTGGTGCCATGTTCCAAGGATGACATTTATGGGGTGGGGGCAATCTGGGGAACTGGGTCAGCTCTGACTCAGAGAAAAAACACTCATTACTGAGAACTTCTATCATGTTTTTCTCTCTGATGACAGAAATCTGCAGTATACTCTGTAGTGTGGAAAAACAAAGGAAGAAGCAGAGATTTCTGTAAAAAAATATTCATTTCCTTTAGAAAAAGCAAGCTTTTGTTCCAAATTTCTTTGTCAAATACCTTCACCCATCTTCGCTCTCCCTCCTTCCCCTACCACCACGGGGCTCAGGCAGCCGGTTCTTGCCAGGATGCCACAAGAAGTTCGCATTAAGATGTCTGATTTCTTTTTTTTTTTCCCTAGAATAAAGAGGACGACGTTATTGCGCCTCCAGCTCTTGGCTGAGCCCGAATATCGGCTCAGCGACGTGATGAGGGAATCCCTCCTGCAGGACCGCCTGGCACCTGTCCTCACCGAACCCCATCTTCTGGCTTTAGACAGACGGTTACAGCTTATCCTGAAAGCTGTGAGGAAATGCATAGACACGTATGGAGAAGCCAAGGTGGTTGCCAACGACACCACGCAGCCCGAGGCTCCTGCGTCGGACAGAGTGAAGCTGACCACTTAAACGGTCCTTAGCTCATGCTCAGAGGTAGGGAAAACCCCTGCAAGCCAAGTGGCGAGTTGTAATAGCTGGTAAATGCCATCTACAAATGCCCGTGGAGCCTGAGAGGGGAAACTTCAGAAGATCTTCAAGAATCACACTGGGCATCTATGCTGGGTCCTCAACCAAAGCTTCTGGGCTTGGCCAGTGTGTTGGTAAGTTGTGGTCTGACTGCAGCAGACTTTTACACCCCAAATACCAGCTCTCTGGGGGAAAAGCAGTGAGCTCCCGTTCTGTAGTTGGCCATGCCCTTGGGAGGGCGGGGGAACACACGGCCATTGGTTTGCTCACCCTGCACGGGGATCTCAGTCTTGCCAGTGAAGGACACAAACTAGATCCAAGGATGAGGCTTGAATAAAGAGATGCCAAGACCCTTTTCCTCTTATTAAGTCTCTGTTCTGTAATCAAGACTGTGTATTTGAGGAAAGAGCAATCTTACTTCCCAAGGGCAGTACCTGCCACTGAGACAAGATAGCGCGTTGACTCAGCACGGTCAGGCTGAAGAGCATCTGCACACTATTCACCATCAGGCTGGTCCACTGCCCCTTGGTCTCCTCAGCAGAGAGCGATCAGCCCACTCTACGTCAATCTGTGCACGTCACTCAAAAGCGCGCTGCCTCACAGGGCAGTGAAACCTCTTCTTTCACCTGCCTCGTGAGCTGAAGAGCCCGTCTGGGTGGTAAGAGAAAGGCAGTTACGTGTTGCCTTTGACCCAAAGGGAAAAAGAAAAAAAAAAACCACTACCAAACTGCTCAGAGGCATAAGACTGGATTTACAAATCCAGAAGCCATCCACTTCTGGTGAAGGCATTTTGCCAACGTAGGAAGGTCTCTCTCAGATCCTCTTCTCATAGCTTTGAAGTCAGTAAAGTTGTCAGAATTCCCTGGAAGATAGAAATGGTATCCCAGCCCCCCATCCCTATGCATTTTGAGGACATGCAATAGTAACTGGAGACCAAAAAAGCATGGGGAGGGAGTTATCATAAATCTTTCAATGTGCAGTTTTCCCCTTGCCTCCCAACCATGAGGCTCAAGAAACTTGATTACCGAAGCTCTCTTTAATAGCATTTTCCTTTAACTGTTGAAGAATGACTGCACTGAGTTTTTTGGCAGCCTAGGGAATGTAGTTGAGAACTTTGTTGATAATTTATCATCCTTAAGGGAAAAAAAAAAAAAAGAGAAAGCCCACAGCCAATCTACTAAAGCTCATTCTAAACTAACTTCTAAGTTAAACAAAAAGCCACCTACAGCACTGCAGACCTTTCAGAAGAGAACCCTAAAACCATAGCACAAACGTGGTCAGGCAGCAGTTGTTAACAGGTTCTCAGCAAGCTGCTGCACCAACCACTGCCTCCTTTTCTCATGGGCTGGGATTTTGCCCAGCCTAAAGGGAATTCAGTGACGCTGGCAGTAAGGAAGGAACAGAGCTCTTTGGCCACAACTATCGTTTTTCACAGGGGACTGTACTGACGCTTAATTCAACTCCACAATAATTCTACGATACACTGTAGAACTACAGGAGAGACTGTAGTTGTCATTTTGAGTATGTCCCTGCAGGTGCCTATTCTATTCAGTTGTATGTTTGAGGAAGTTTGGAGCGTTCCTGCTTAGCCAAGAGATTCCTCCAATATTCTGCAGCCACAAAGGTTAGCAAAACAACCCCACACAAACCCAACCAACCAAAAAAACCCAACCCACACCACGCTCCTTTAGTCTCTCCCAACTTGTGATTCAGCCATGTCCTTCCATTCGCAGCTTTCATAAAAGAAAGGTTTTGGATGGTCTCAATCAAACCGAATTCTCGACGTTGGTGGGCTTACAGACCTTTTTACTCTCGTGGACTGAGAACAGGTGAAAATAAAAGGATTTAACTCACTCTCTGCATGCACGGTGCGGCGGTTATTTCTGTACAAGACGCTGGATTCCCAGAGCTGTATCTCCCTCTACCGGTGACTTTTTGTGCACTTACCACACATGACAAGCCCAAAATTAATTTGGTCAATGTCATGGAGTGGTTACTGTTGGCTGTTTGAACAGGAAGAACATGGCAACAAAAGATAAGTTTAAAAGTAAAGTTACAAGCTTGGAAGTGGAAGCTTTAAAGTTTCGTTTTAGGTAATAAAAAAGGGTTTTAGCCTTTTTTTTGGTCAAGGGGATGGGCGAAAGGGAGTGCAGGATGAAGGAAACAAACCCACGGATATTTAAATAGCTGGTAAACTAACAGGCATTGCAGGGTTGCTTTCTTCTTATTTTTATTCTCCTTTACATGGCAGCTTTTTAATGTATCTTCAAAGCTGGGCGATAGCTTTCTCAGAGCTGGGTGCAAACTATGCCCAGTGTGAGCCGTTTCAGGTCACCACTCTTCAAATTTTTTCCTACTTCATCAGAGCGTGAAAACACACCTCTTCTATTTCTCCCTGTCTGTCCACCAGAGCTCATTCATGGTTAATTATCACATCTTCAAAACTTTCATTAAGGGATGGGAGCAGACAACTTACAGAAGCTTACCAGCACCGATAATAGCAGCTGGGCTGGGAATTAATAACCTTAACAAGAGATCAAAGCAGCACGAGTTGCTAAGAGCCACTCAAGCAGGACACAGGTACCTTCTCCGCTCAGAAGTGGTCACAGGTCCAGGTTGGCTCATGGAGACCAAGCTCTCCCGCAGGCTCCGGAGGGGAAGGTTCAGCTGTGCCATAAGCTAGGACTTGAACTCAAGCCTCCGGAGTTAACACAAAGCTAATCCATTAAGCTTCTTAGTTTCTACCACCTCATTAATAATATACCCTCTAAGGCTAAAGGAAAACACAATATAGGGATAGGAGAAGAAAAAAAAAAAAGAGACTGATTGCATTTAAGAATTTAAATCATTTTATTGCTTTACCTGCCATTAGGACGATCTATAACAAAAGGAATATAATATAATATATTAGCACATACAGTAAATCAGACTTATATAGTCAGGTAACAATACAAAAATGGTCCTCTGGTTGACTATAGCTTTCTAGGGCAATAGACTTCATAAATTCGCTAAAGGTGGACTAGCAAAAAATTACTTCTAAAGCCCTGAATGTTAGCTAAGGCAAAACTATGCCAATTGTGGTTTCAAACATATTTAAATTGCACACAAAGGTAAAGCTATAACTGTGATTAATATTTAACTCAGACTTAGCTGATTTATCTTAAAATCTTGTTGGTAAAACTACAAAAGGGAGTAAACAGCAAGCTAAAAAGATGCAGTAGTGAAACTTGATTAGAAAGCCTTATATAAAAAAATGTGCATTTTTTTTGTGGAGCTCTAACTAGTTTACATAGTTTTTGGTGCTTTAAAGTAACACAAAGAACACATATGAAGAAAAAACCTGGATAGTCAAAACCTAAGAAAACAGTTTTACCAAAAAAAAAAAAAAGTAGCATTTGCTTACTTCTTAAGGACTCTGGCAGAAATCCTGTACTCAACATCATCTGAACAGAGAACTCAAACCACAAGCGTTTAAACCCCATTATCGGGATTTCAGGTTCAGAAATACCCTGAAACCTTTTGTAAAGGCTCGATATCCTCCGTGTTATTTTGCATCAATTAGCAGACTCTTTCAGATTATCTACACGCCTGGGAGAAAGGGTGTTGAATTTGAATCCGTATCACCTCAGAAAGGAAATAAAATGAGGGCTCCATCGTTAGAAGTAGTTGCACAACAAATGCAAAACTGCTTGCTGTCACTCCCAAATACAAACCTACGCTACTTTATATAAATTACAGTTTAAAGGAAACTTTAAAAATTGCCTACCATTATTGAACCGTGGAATTCAGTAAAAACTTTTGGGAAGTATTGGTGCGCACGGAATAATGGAACACAAAGCTGGTAAATACTGAAATACATTTAAGACTCCGCAACATATTGAACTTGGAAAAAAGAGTGAGTATGAAATATGCATCATGTAAATTCCATAAGCAAGGAAAGAGAATGCACCTTTTGTATTTAAACTAGCTTTATAATTAAGCGTTTTAAAAATTATGAATTGACCCATTTAAAAACTTAAAATAACTGAGCGTTGCAGGAAAGTCAAAACATTCACTTCTTCTGCCTCACGTTCTCCACCAAGAATAATGGCATCTATATAGACCAGCAATCCTGCCACCTGCAACTGATGCTGGCCATAAATACTCAATGTTTGTTTTCCCTGGTAAAAAAGGGTCACCTGAACTGATGATCGGGTTTTTTTTTTAAAAAGTCAACTGAGGAGTACAAAGCAAGCAAGAGTCACAGGGAAAATAAAATGTTTGCTTCCAATTTCTACACCAATCTAAGTACTTGAACATTACTAACAGCCAGACAGCTGCACCATTCTTACACCAATCTATGTACTAAAGACCAAAGTTAGGCATTTAATGTAACATTTGGTTCTTGCCACTTTGAACAGGAAGTTTTAAATGGCATATCTATCGCTGAAGAAAGAACAAGAAAAAAAATCAGTTGCGGCAAGTCAGCAAATTAAGTAACAATTGCAGTAGTTCACCAGAACTATTAACCTTGAAAGCTTTGATTTACACTTGACAAAAACATAACTAAGCAATCTTAAACCAGCAGACACAGGAACAATTATACTGTTAAATTCCAACTGTGGCTTTCTTAGCAGCTGATGCCTCACGATTGAACCCAGGATTACAGTACCCAGAAAATTTAAAAAAAAAGAAAACCCCAAGCCCACCCCCCAAGAAGCTCAATTACAAGGGCAGTTCTGATTTGAAAAGAAATACAGCAGATTATGACCACAGCCTTAAAATCTGTCCAACAATTTGAGAAACACCTTTAAAAAAGAAAAATTCCCCCCCCTCTACTGTCACCTCCTTACTCTATGGCAACTAGCACGGTGCCAGGAGATCTCTCCCTCCCTGAAGCAAGGCTGCATTTGCCCGAGTTGGACACTGCTGCACAGAGAGAAGCCGTAACAGCAAACGTCTCCATAGAACTTTTTCTATTAATTTACTGGGACAGAGAGCACAGAACTAATATGCTCTAAATTAAAAATAGTGCCATGATAAGCAATTTTTTTTTTCTTTTTGTTTTTTTTAAAACAGACAGGAAGCTGCAAATGCCAGTGGCAATGTGGCTCTGCACAAGGGTAATAAAGCAGTCTGCATTCGTGAAGCATGTTTTGGGTAGGGAGGAAGGTTTCAGACAGACAGCGATACAAAACTGTTGTACTGCTGGATGTTTCTCTTGAGAATATCCGAGCACGGACCCAGGACACGTTCAAATCGGGGTCGATCGAGCTTTACACATTTCAACAGGCCACGAGCAACAACTGTGGCAGCGCGGGGACGGTTCATCAACAGAGCTATTTCACCTAGGGCAACAGGAAAGTGCAAACAGTGTTAAAAATCAACGTGCAAAAGAGCTGAAGAAATTACCCTGTTGTATTTCAAACTGCTGCAGGAATGGAACAGAAGGTAAATTAGGTTTTAACACTGATCAGAACAAGTAGCTATGTAGTTACATTAGAAGCAACTGAGAAGGCAGTTTAAAAAAAAAAATACTACTTTTTTTTTAATTAAAATCCTGTCTGCATTCAAGTCTCTCTGAAGAAGGCCTCAAGAATTTTCAACATTGGTTTTATTTGAGAAAAGGTCACGTTTCAATTAACCATGTAATATTCCTAGTCAAAAAGTAGTTATTTTTCCAATATGTAAGGTATGCTACTGTTCAATCCTGGTATTTCTAGGAAACTCAGGACAACAAGGCCTTGGTATTGAAGATATTAATGCACAGACAGAAGCCTCTGACGCGTAGCTAGCCAGAATCAAACGTCTGACTTTGCCATGGGGCTGTGGAAGATGAGTATCCTGAAGTCCCACTGGATTCCCATTTCATAAGTTATGCACAAACGTGCCAAAAGCGTTGTGTCAAATACCTGTTACAACTGCTAAACAACATATTTGGAAATGAAGTTTTCAACAAGCCCCTGTTTCCACTGGTGACAACAGCTACCCGTAACATTCTAGCAACAAGCGTGAATGAAACCACAGCACCAACTTCTGGGTTTGTTTGTTTTTAAGCAGCTGGGCTGGTTATCTCCTTGCTCAGGACTGAGGAAAGAACTCAGTGCTCCTCAGAGAATAAATTTGCCTGCATTATCAGAAAGGATGTTCAAAAGAAACAAGAAAAACTTCTCCTCTGTGCCCAATTAAAACTCTTGAACTCACTACCCTCCAAAACACAGGCTTGCAAAAGAATAAGTAGGTTCTCAGGGAGAGTTAAACCCCTGGGGGACAGGTCTGTGGCACCCGAACACAATGGCAGAGGTAACATTTAGTTAGAGTGGGAAACTCATGAGTACATATCAAGGGAAATAAATATTAGAAGAGACTGAAACGACATACATAGAACAAATATCTAGTACTAGATGCTGAGCTAAGCAGACCTTTGGTCAGATCCAGTACTATTAGTGCACTCTTGAGTACATCCCACTTGAGGCCTTGCAACAGAGTATTTGTCTATTACATCATCTACAAAGCTGAAAAACTGAACAGACAACCAGGTGGCTTTAGCAAGAGGACTGCTTAGAAAGAGTAATAAGGAGAGAGGACCTACCTTAAACATAAGAAAAGAAGAAGATAGGTTTGGGGGTTTGGTTTGGGTTTTTAGTTTTGGTTTGGGGTTGGGTTTTTTTGTTTTGTTTTGTTTTGAGAGAGAGAGAAAGAGAAGGAAGTATTTAATGTTTAAATAGTAGGCTCTGAACAGGTTGCTTTCTTTGTTTCAGAACTACAAGCCGCTTTTCTTCTGAACCCAAAATAAGAATGCCAGGAATATCTTGTTATATACTGTTACATTATGTTCCAAGAATGCTCTGTAAGTATACATATCCAGCCCTTATCTGTGATCCAAAAATAAATCAACATGCACTAGACAAGTGATCTGTTCCATGTGAAGATTATTTCAAAGTCTTCACAAGTGAGTATTTATAATAGATCTTAGCCTTTTTCTTTGCCAGCACACATAAGCTTGAAAAAAGCCAAAGCAGCTAAAAGTTACATGTTATTTAAGTTAAGCAAGAACACCTTCAACAACAGGAGAAGAGACCCTGATCTGCACTTGGGAGACTACATCCCAAGTACCACACTGTTTTGGGGTCCCCAGTAGAAGATGGTGACAAAGCAGAGCAAGTCCAGCAGTGCCACCCAGATGGTTATGAGACTGCAGCACAGGATGTACAGAGAGATGCTGGAAGAGCTGGGTTAGTCTGACCTGGAGAAAAGAAGGCCTCAGCGGGAATCTTATTGCTGTCTTCAGCTACATAATGAGCTATTATAAAGACAAAACTCGACTACTCTCTGCATAGTGAAAGGCAGAGAGAACACAACAAGTTGCAGAACAGGAAATTCTTGTCAGGCGTAAAGAAAAAAATTCTTCACAACAAGGCAGGTTTAACAGTGAAAGAAATTGCCCAGAGAGGTTGTGGGATCTCCGTCCCTGGAGACACAAGAGACTGGACACAGCCCTGAGAAATATGATGCAATTTCAAAGTCAGCTCTGCTCAGGTTAGGGAGGTCAGAGCATATCACCACCAGGCCCCTTCTAATTTAAAGTACCCAAGACCAATCACATTTGTGACGTGCACACACACCTGAATGCCAAGTGACTCCGATACTCACCTGACATTGAGTGAAACCACAAAACAGAGGCAAAACAGTAACTAAAATCCATCCCATCACTATCATCCACAGCAATCATCCACATAGCACAGGTAAAGTGGTGACAGTGGTGTATGTAACCATAGTTGTCACTGCATAACTCACCAAAATAATCAGAAGGTGCCAGTCTGCCCACTTCAACAAATTCTTCATTTTCTGATCGGCGCTGTAACACTGCAGCTGTGCCCTTTAATAAATCACAGCAATTAAACAATTGGTATTTCCAGCATCACTTGAAACACTGAATTCCACACAGAACCAGCTGCTTTGCAGAAATAACTGTTACGATGTCTCAGACAAGAACCACTTCACAGTCCTTGCATAATTCACCAGACTGCTCTATAAAAACAGTTGGTCCTCCGTCCTCTCTAAGCATAAACCCGCTTGGGTATTTACATATACACAGCACTGATTTCCTTCTAGTTTTCCTCATAATAGTAAGAATGACTAGCAAAAAAAAAAAAACNCCCCCCCCCCCCCACCAAAAAAAAAAAAAGACAATGATACCACTAGCAAGACATTACTAGCTATCTAGGACAGGTCTCTACTCTTCTGAAAAAGATAAACTGGTTTCAGCCAGAAACTTGTTAATTTTTTTTACTGTAAAAAAAAAATATTTACAAATAGTTTTGCTGTTTGTAAAAATAGCAAAACTAAATATAAGCTTCTGCATGTCCAGCAAGATTGTATTTCTTTAGGAATTCTCTACAAGTACATTTTACATTTTGTTTTTTTCCCAAATGTCTATTTAGGGGCAGAATAAGCCATGGTTAAAAAAAAAAAAGGTAGTAAAGTTCTGATTTTCACTTTACTTACCTCCAAGATAATGAAGAACTCATCTCCTGGCTCTCCCTGGACCACAATCTTTTGCCCATCCTCAAACTGTACTGGTTCCAACGCATCAGCTACAGTGAGACGCTCCCACTTGTCCAGTGATTCTATAGAGTTGATAGTTCATTAACAGAGTATCTTTTTCAAGGCACAAATAATACTTTTTGCTCTGTCTTTATACAGAGTCAATCTATTCCTGGCTACATTTGTGCATCAGGTATCAAGACCTGAATTAGAATTATTTTGGAATGATGCAGAAAAGCAGTATAGGCTTTGCAGTCAGTTTTAACGGATTACCACAACAGCCTGTAATCATAATAATGCTGGATAACAGCTTTACTACAATATGGCAATTTATTCCACTCCAGAACAAAAATCTTCTCACTTACCCAATATAGATACTTTACTAAGGAATTCCTCATACATCTTTCTCTTTCTCAAAGTACTCCCCTACAAAAAAAAAAAAAACACAAGCACACTAAGTTTTCTTTCTACCTCATGTTTTACACGAGGCTTCAAATATAACTCAAGACAAAAGTAAGTTTAACCAGACATTCTGTCTCAGACCCCAAATCCACATGATTGTTTTAAAATTTAATTATTTCAGTAATATTTCAGAGTGCAGCAACCTCCATAAAGTACTCAGCATTTATTGCAGCCTTACTGTACAGTCTTATCATCCTTACTGTATAACCTTATCAAAATTCACAACACCCGCTCGTTAGTTACAATTGCTGTTCTCACACACTACTCACAAATAGCAAGCTAAATAGAGAGCAAAATCAAAACATCTGACAAGCTAACGAGTAGGTATTACGGTTTTAGTCCAGTTAATTACTGCATTGGTATAGTTTTGTTCACTCATGCAAGATTCCCCCATCCCCCATGCCCGAAAAACCTATGCCGAGCGATCAGCTTTCTGATTACAAAAGAGATAACAGGATTGTCAGTAAGCAACTCCAGCAAAGGACAGGCACAGAGAGAAGGTCAAATGACCAGTATAAGTTGAGTGAATAGTAAAACCAAAAGCATAATTCCAGGTTAGCACACAGCTACTTGAGTCAATGGCAGAAGCCACACATCAGCTAGAAAAATACTTGCCATCAGGATCCTCCTATAGCTATCTCTATCAATGCCCCACAACTTCACGTTCGTCTTCGCTTTGACAGTTGCAGCACGGGGAGTTCCATATATAAGGGCAAGTTCTCCAAAGCTTCCACCCTCACCAACGCTGGTTGCCCACTCGTTGTTGACATAAACCTGAAAGGTAGTGCATGGTGATAAGCCAAGGGCCATGGTGTCTTGTGAGCTGATCGGAGACAACATGCAAGCTCCCATCACCCCTTAATTCCTTTATAGGAAAGGGAAATTCTCATATCTGTACAGTCCGGGTTGACCATTTCAGGGTTTCATCAACACTTCACAGCCAACCCCAGTCCCAGCCACAATTTTTACTGTCTTCAACAAAGGGACTCTCTTCTATATCACAAGCACAGAGACTACACATGTAGACTCCTGAGACCCTTTGATAGGAAATAAAATCTCAGTGAAGTCTCTGTCAGAGAAAGCTATGGATTAGTTGGACTGGAAAATAAAGTCTGGTCATTTTTAAAGCCTGTCCCACACCTCATCTAGACTCCAACCCTGCACTTGTAAAGCAGTAGTATTGTGTTGGTATCTGAATCATTCATTTTGAAACTCCACACAACTCAACAGTCTGCAGCCAGACCGAGTCATTAAGGAGCAAAGAGGGTCCAAAGCAAAATAAGCTTCTACAAGTAAGAACTTATGAGAAAAGCTGCCGAAGGAAGGACCTTGTAGAAGAAGCCTACAAATATCAGGCTATTCTCCAGCTAGGAATGAACATATCATAGCAAACTACCAATAATGCTTACATCCATTTCTCCTTGATCAACAACATAGAAGTTATCACCTTCATCACCTAAAGAAGAAAAAAAAAGTTGAATACATGCTAAGAAGAGAATAAAGCTATGCAAGCATTCATGTTCCACAGAACTGGCATGTCTGCCAACTCCGATGTTTGGAATCTAATAAGGTTGGCAGACACAAATTTTTCACAGCTTACAGGGTGAAATTTCACATTTTGCTGATTTCACACTCCTCTCAGTCCTGTGAAAGAGGACATCTACTGGTATGCGGGAGATCAGCAGCATTTCCAGGATTACTGGGAAGGCGTAGGGGATCCATAAACTGACATAATGTGTTCTACACAGCCATCAAACGACAATCTTAACAACAGATAACATAAGCGACGAAATCACATCTTCCTACAATTGCTCCATTCCTCACTTTGGCATGAGCTGTGCTTCAGATAACATAGCAAGAAATGGTCACTGCATCCAGACAATGTTTGGTTGTTTTGTGGTTAGTTTGTTTGTTTGTTTTGCTTGTGTTTGGTTTTGTTTGGGGTTTTTTGGTTCTTTTTTTTAAAAAAAAACCAAAAAAACAAAAACCAAACACTAACAAGAGCTCTATGCCAGAGTCTGCTCACCATCTCCAACTTATTCACCAGTGTAAACATGGTCACTTGCCTTGCTGTATGACAGTCTCTCCTGCTATGTAAGTGACGGGGAACATTGCATCAAAGATGTCACTGCAGAAAAGGACACCAAAATTAGACAACTGCTTGGACAACTGCCACACATGCATTGATACATCTGTCCCACCATCCGCTCAATACTTTTCCCACAACCTCTGTATGGTTACACCGACTGTTGTAAAAAGGCCGGGCAGCTTTGTGCGCTATGAGACGTTTAACTCTTCTGAAGTCTGCACTTTAAGAAACTTTCTTTAAGACTACAAAGATTTATTCCTACCTTCTTTCATTATCATCAAGATGGGCAAACAGCACATTCTTCTCAATAGCTTTTGCCAAAGCAGCCATAGTCTTATAATCTTTTGGAATAACCTACAATACAATCAGAAAAAGTAACTGATTAATTTTTTGAAGAAAAAAATCTCTGCATTCCCTGGGTAAATAAATTATTCAATTGCTACAAAACACTGGCGGAGTTTTTCGAGTTTCTTTCAGGCACTATAGATCTAAAAGCAAATATAGCCAATGTTTACAACCAGTTTATGCAGAAGATAAATAAAATCTTTTATTATTTTATGCAATTATAAAACCACCATTCCATGCTAAGTTTATAAGTTTTTCTGCAGGTACAACTCTCTGTTCAACCTGCGTTTTCCTATGAATGGCAGCAAGCCTGCTCTGCCATTAGGCTAAATGTAATGTTGTTGCAGCTGTTGAATAACTGAAAGCACTTTGTTTATACATAATATAAATATATATGCACATCTAAATATATATTACTTCAAAAGGAACAGGTCTAAGTTACGCATAAATGGTTTAATTGCACGACAGTTTATTCTAACCTCCAATTAAGCAGCTAGACACACAGGTCTGCTTTTTACAGTTATCACAAGACTTAACAGGCTACAGGAGCTTTGTGTTATTTCATACACTGGATAGAAGGTGGTCTTAGATAAACTCTTGTAGATGCAATTCTTAGCAACATTTAAAAGTTAGAGCACCTTTCTAACATAAGACGCAGCATCCTCTTCTGTATAGACTTCTGCACTGATGGCCCCACGCCTTCTTCGACCCTTAACCACAGGGTTCATAGGAGGAGGAGGAGAGATTTCATCCTCCCGTGAGTCTGAGCGGGAACCAGACTTCTGTTGATTCAACAACTGTTTTGTTTCCTCCTAAACAGGAAGGAAGACATGTTTGTGTCACATAATCCAGTGAAGCCAAAAAGCCATTACATATTATATTACAATTTAGTCTGCCAATGCATGGGTGCTTCCTGTGTACTATTACTCCCACATTAAGGCAAACAGGAGACTGGAGCAACCAAGATCAAAGGCCTTTCAAAATAGATGGTAGATATGCCTTTCATTCATACCATTCATATCACAATGGTGTTTATTTTAAAAAGTTACACTAATAGTTTAATAAATTAAGTAGTATAAACAAGTTGATTCTACTTTCCGCTAGTGTATTCAACAGGCGATGAAGAAATTCTGCAAACGATAAATGCGTTTTCTCAGACGTAAACGCGGCAGTTCCTTCCCTCAGCTGTGAGGTGTTAAGCCTTTTTTGATTTGAAAGACAGAAGAGCAATTCCTCAGAAATCCATGTTACATGAGACGCTTTTGAAACAAGGTCAAGTCATGGACCAACTCGATACTCACTAACCAACAGTTATTTTAGGAGAAAGAAATATGAACACTGCTTGCAAAAGAGCTGGAGGAAGGATGCTAGAGGCCAAACAGTAGGTTTTTTCCCCCCACAAACCACAGATTTGTCAACTTTGCACAATGTTATACATTTTCCTTATTTCCCTTAGTTACCTGTTGGGCTGTGTTGCAGGGATATTGTAGAAGACTAGCATACTTACAATAAAAACGAAGTGTAACTAATTTGACACACAGAAATTTGATTCTTCTACCTACCAGAAGATTCACCTTAATCAACTAAAATCAGATTAAAAACAAAAAAGCCAACCTTGGAGCCAAAGCATTTGCATCATAACAGATCAAATGACTTTTTCCCAGGGTTAAGGAAACTGGGTTTTGGGACATGCCTTAAAAGAACAAGGAGTCATCTGTTGTCTGAGAGCTCCCAGAGCTCTTAAAAGCTGGGTTTGTCCCAGTGTCCTTGATCAAACCGTCCCCTGCCCAGCTGGGCAGCTTGCTGCTTGGCTGCCACGCTCCCCCCCGGAGGTGCACAGAGGCTATGTATAACAACAACACTTTGAGGAAAGGGACAGCAGATAACCATTACAGTGAGTTTACATTTTACACCTCTCAGATAGCCAAAGAGCAAACACTGATCCGTCGAATTACATTTCACTTCCTGCCTTTTGTCCGCCGATAAAATAGTGCTACATTTCAAAAGGATGGGGGCAAAACCTATTTAGAACTTTGTTTCTCTAAAATCAGAAGATAGAAACAAGTCTCAACTGAGATGTTATTGAAAACACCTTGAGCAGTAATAAGCGTTCGGTTTAAACTGCCTCTATAAAAAGTGGGCAACGCCACCAACCACAGAAACATGCTGTCCATTCATATACAGAATGCTTAACCCATTAAAAAAACTTGACAGTTGAAATAAGTGAACACCAGCTGCTGCATTTTTTCCAGTATCACATAAAATATATATATATTGAGATCCTGAAACTTTCAGGGATAGAAGCACTTCAGCAGCATTTAGCAAGGGAGCTGCATATCAAAACACTGTTCAACAGGAGACTCACCAAGGTAACGGCCCACTCAAGGAAACTGCACTAATAGAAGTACAACTGGTAACTTCTGCCTGATCTGAGATTTAACATTACTATATTAAAAACAAGTACATTAAGGTAGGACACGGACATAGAAGCAAGGTACACGTGAGTTAGATAAAACATTGACTTAAAAATATACCAGCTATTTTAAACAGTCTATATACACACTCATCAAGAGGAAGATTACCGCCGAATGAGACAAATCTCCATATATTGACATCACACACCGCAAGACAACACTGTGCCATGCAGTAAGCGACATTCTAAAAATCTCACTGTTTTTATAGCAGTAGCTCTTCAGGTATTCATCTTTTTAAAATACATCTTATATCATTTCTGGTACTGTACCACATATATTACACCACCGGATAAGTGATAAATTACACAAAGCCCTGAAAGAAGAGTAGCAGTTGTGATTCTCAGTTACCTTAGAATCTAGCAAGTGTCTATGACTGAAAAAAAAATGTATTTGTTCAGGTGTAGAAGCTCCTCAAATTAAACACATAATGGACAAAGGCATTCATTTTGCTCCAGTATAAGCAATACCTGGATTTTGAAAAGGTTTAATAATAAGGTTACCCTATTTATTACATCAAAGTGTTGATCCTGGTCTTCCAGCTGATGGAGCTGTTCAAGGAGTTTTCAGTGTCAGTGACCACCACTTGTAAATTTTATTTTTCATGACAAGTAAGAAATAGTTATTAATTCCATTTAAATTGTTACAAGTAAGAAACATTAAAGTGATGAGTCTATCAGCTACTGAAGATGACCTTCAGAATTGTGTTTTACACTGTATAGTCTGGCATCTGGTAATTGTCATTACACCAGAAACAATCTCAACTTCTCCTGATTAATTTATATTTAATTTATAACAGCTCTCCACATACTAAAACAAAAAAACCCCACTCACAAGCTAAAAAAAAAGCAGTGTTAAAAGCTCTGCCATAAATTCATAACTGCAGAATATATCTGTCTTAACTAACATGTTTTGCAAAAGAAACACTTAGGAAATAGCAAAATATTCAGGTATGTATCCGTGGAGGTAGAGCGGGTGGTGGGAAACAGGCACAGTGACTAAATGTCAATCGCACTTCATAATTCCAGCTTTCTATAAAGCCTAATACACACATAACTGCACTGTACACAATATTTCAAACATGCACTTATTCTAGCGGACAGCCATGTCCAATATCCAAGATTCATCTGGCAGGATGTAATAATGATCTCTACATTAAGGTTCCACAGCTCAAACTACATTACACAGCCAAGCACAGCACTGGATAGCTATTAGCTTCTAGGTGCATTGGTGTTACCAGACACGGTTGCACAGCAAAGAGAACAGAAGCCTTCGTCCACCACAAACAGTAAAATAAAAACATTTATACAATCAATCTGTAGTAATTAGATTCATGTAACAGCTTTAATAACTCAGAAGACGACATCTGAATTCCTACAGTAGCTACAACATTCTCAGAGGCAGTAATTTTAATGTTTCTGAACATAAATTCAAAAGTGTGTTTAAATGTCTTCAATGTATTTTAATAATATGACAGTGAATCAGCTCTGTGTGTGCACGCTGGGGAAGAAATGACTTGTCAGGATAACTAGAGAGAAAATAGTAACCTTGCTTCAGTTTTAAATGGTGTTCCTTCAAAATTCAGTCTTTAAAAAAACCCACTGTATCACAACCTTCATTTCATCCAGTCTAACAGATGAACTGATTTAGAAAGTATACTGAAAAGTTGCTCTGCTTTATTAAAGATGTAACAGATGTTACTTCTGGAAGGCAAAACAGATTCCATTTAAAACATCTTTGCTCCACCAGAGCTAAGTACCAGGTTAGAGCTGGTTAATATTAGTACTTAGCATTTGTGCTTTCCAGACACGGATGTCAGAGGAGTTTGCTAAGGTGGAACAGGATGTTCACTGCTCTGTTACTTGATAGCTATTAAGGTACCCTGTTACCTGGTTAAACTAAGACCAATCCATTAGACGGAATGGTGAAATAACTAAAAGAAAGCTGTAGCAGTTTTTAAATTTAAGGTGCCTGGGAATGATACAGTTTCACTTTTAGCTACAGCTGCACTAGTGGGCATGTATAACCCATGCCAACACAACTCATAATAAAAGACCCTAACCAAAATTGTAAGAGTAATTTAAGGGGAAAAAACATTACCTAAACAGTTTTATTTTCAGCTTCCTTGTAGGCTGACCGAGTACATAGAGAGCCTATTTGCACCAGAATAAATCATCAAGAGTTGTTCAACTCCAGAATACATGTGATTAAGTTCAGAGCTAGACTTGTTGTCTTGCTAAAAACAAATTAAGTTTCCTTTGATCCTAAATACTGTATATCAAACAGAAGTCCACTACACAAAAGCATCCAAATATTCCTGTTTTATAAATTGTAAACCAATACATGTGTACAGATATTCTAAGTGCAGTAATGCAGTTTACTTTGTAAAGTTTTGCATATCAACATTTGTGGTGATATTTTAAAAATTATCTATCAGTACTTAGAAACTCAAGAATCCAAGGTGGGGACCTCCCCACAGGCACAGTAACAGGGAGGGACAATGGAGTTTTAAGAGCCTGATTACTACGTGGTTTGCTGCTGGTATTCTGTCTTAAAGAGAACATACTCAAGATGGAACCACACAAAAGAAAGTCAGATATATTACAGAGTTCTCATTCATTTAATAACCAAAGTGTTCTTCAAACACATTGTGAGTATAGGAGGTTAGCTTGCAGCATTTGGTCATTTTCTAGTATCCTGAACACTTCCATTAAAACACAATTTCCGCTATACACACTTACGATCTCTACTGTTAATTTCTTTCTTCTTTACATCAGCAATTAGTAACTAGCTAGAATAAAAAAAAAATTAAAAAAAGAAAGATATACCTCCCATATACAACAAGCACTGAAAGCAGCACCTGCAAATGACTGCGCACAAGGTCACATCTACATCATTTACTGTGTACTTTGAATAGAGTCGTATCTAACCTTTCCTCTGCAATAGCCTTTAAAACTTCACATTTTCATAGCAGCTTCTTTTGGTGTCTGCTTAGATATCAATATATAAAATAAACAGTTCAAAAGAATGTGAAGTCACTTTCAAATATGAGCACCAAGATGACAAAATGCTTTCCATTCCCAAGATCCCAGAATGCTTCCAACAACAACAACAAAAACACCATAGAGACCTTGAGGACAAATGCAAGATGAACAACAAAGCAAAACACCAACACCGAACTCCCAAGACATGGCAGAAAGAGGATTGCTCTCCTGAAGATCTGGAATACAAATACTTCCGTTTGACTTCAGCTAGGCATGGATAACTACCACTGGCCTACCACTTCTGTGCTGTACCCGAATTATTGTAAACTATTTGTCTCGATGTAAGAAACCAAATGCCTATCGCGACTGTCTAACCAAGGTCAAACGCCACAGTTATCATCTAACTACAGACACGATCGTGTATGCTATCTATTAGCTTCTATGAGTAAGCATTAGATGGGGATTATATCTGCATCCCAGCTGGGTAAGTCTCCTTGTCAGCTTATGTTCTGCCCTACATGCTTTGTTATGAGAGAGGTGCTTTCACACCATGATCAACTGGCATAAACTACTGGAAAATAGGATTTGTCTTCCAAGAGCATCAGTTCCAGCCTCAAACGGCCAATACAAACACTGGTCAAATCTGAATCTCAACCTCTAAATCATAAAGAGACGACATAAATTTAGCTTGTTTCACTCTCCTTCCCTCCCGCTATGTATTTTTACCTTCTCCAATCTTTCGAAGTATTCTCTGAGGAATCCCATGGGTCTTTCAGGTCTCACTGTGCATAATTGTACAATGCAATCCTTCAGAAGTTGCTGGATGTTGTGTTTTTGGACGTAAAGTTCGCATTCCCGAAGACTACGCTCCTCCTCACTGCTGCTGCTGCTAGAAGCTGCCATTGCTGAAGATAAAACAAAGAAAAGGTTAAATAACTAGTGTAAATGCAGATGATGCTGCCTGATATAGTCAGGCACGTTATGCTGCCTAAAAGAAACTTATGCTGCATTATCATCTTACTGATACCACAGCATAAAACCACCTTTATCTGTAAGACTAGTAACTAAGCTAAACTGTGAAAGAAAAAGCTAAGAACGCATTTAGCACCTGCAAAGAAATAAAAAAAAGTGAGTGCTCTATAGCCACAGGCACAAAAGTAAAAGCATTTGATTGAGCTGGGAAAGCTTCAACAACTCAAGCCCTGTGAGCACGCAAAGTCAGGGAAGCTTCCACCTAAACTTTCTGTTGATTAAAACTAGTATTTTGTAGGGTTGGAGGCTCACTTCACAGAGCTGTATGGTCTGCATGGGGTCATGTGGATGATGACCAGGAGATAGGTGGGTGGAAACTGGGAATCTGAGAGGCAAGTATGAAAAGTATTAGGAAGTGAAAACTTGTTAAGGTTGAAGCCAAAGCCAGTTTGCCAAATGCCAAGGTAGAGTACACGAACAGAAGTTACAGAATTAGGGGCATTACTCCTAAAAAGCTACTCTCCAGTTTAAACTGGTCCCCTCTTCGTAACTATCTCCATGGATACACTGCAATACCAAAAATATTTTTTCAACTGTAAATAATCAAGACATCTTTAATCACATCTGTTATGATGCCAGGTTTTCAAGAGACTTTGAAAGTGTTACAGCTGACACTATAATTTAAAAAATGTTCTTAAGCAGGTTTTTCCCCCTTTCAGGTTACAGAACCATTTTTAAATATATATTTTACATATTCATATAAACGTTTCATGACTTTTTTTTCATAAAGCAATTATCACTAAGCTAAAGAAATAGACAATAATTTTTCAGGGTTTTTATGATAAAATATGAAGAAAGTTACCTGGTACAGGGACAGGGGCAACAGCTTATGAATACGCAGTAAGATACGTTGATCGCAGGATCAGCTTTTGAAAGGGAAAAAATGGATTCAGACAAAATAACTTTGGGAGATGAAAAGTCACTGAAAGCCAAGCGGTGCAGTCATATTATACATTTTATCCTACTGAGGCATCAGATTGAGAAATATAGGGCACATAGGGAACATAACACTGTGCCCCTCTGAATTATGCTACTGGAGATTACAGGACTAGAGCTAATACGAAATTGCTAACACTTCAAACAGGTTTCATTCTTGTCACAGTTAATCCCTGTATAAGTATGAACAGACAGATGCATTATGTGTTGCATAAACACCAAGTATGGATTTCACGTGGACTGAAAAAGTGCCTTAAAGCTCTCCAGTTACTTCTTTTGTTTTGACAACTTACACAGTGAAGGTCAGTCCTAATTAACAGCCCCAGAGAAACTCGGTGGCTCCATGACAGCTCACAAATTACAATCCATGGAAAAAGCATCACGCTGCTGACAGACAGCAGACACGGGCCACGGCTGCTCATCAGAGAAGTAACACCAGTGCAGAAAATACCAAAGAAATAACGAAATCTCCAGCATTTTTACACGGTATTTTTTTCTGCACGTTGCAAACCCGAAGCCTTCCGGAGCCCCCTAAGGCAGGGCTGTACTCAGGCCGCCGCCAACCGCCCGGGCCCGGCCTGCCCGCCCCGGGGCTGCCTTACCAAGCCAAGCCCGCCCCTCACCGCTGCTCGCCGCTCCCCGGAGGCGCCCCCGCCACGGCCCAGCGCTGCGGGCGAGCAGCCCCACCATGAAAGCAACGACAGGGCGTTCCCGGGGCGGGGTACAAACACCCCCCCACCCCCGTATCGGGCCGGGGGATTGTTTTAGCGCCTGAAGGCCTGGAGGCGACGCCCGGCGCGGCCCGACGACCCCGCGGGGACCCCACGCGGCGCGGCCTCCCCACCACCACAGCAGCAAAGGGGATGCTGCCCCCACCCCCACCCCCACAGGCCCGGGGGCTACCGGCTCCGGCACCGGGCCGCTCCCCTCAGCGGGGCCGGCCCCCAAGGCCGCAGGCCTCTCCCTCCGCGCCCTTCGCTGCCTCGCTGCGCCACCGCCGCCGCAGCCACCGCCCCCTCAGGGGCTGCCCCGTCGGGTCGGGCGCCGCCGCTCACNGGCCGCGGCCTCGGCGACAGCAGCAGCAGCGGCGGCGGCGGCTCCCACCGGAAACCAACTGGCCCAGCCAATCACCGCCCGCCGTGACGTCAATGCGCCTCGCTCTCACCCAGACCCGTCGCCGCGGTAACCTTAAAGGGGCAACGCCGGGAGAGCCGCTGCTCCAACGGAGGGCAGCGCCGCTTGCCCCTTTAAGGAGCGCGAGGCCGGCGGGGGGAGCCTGGCCGAGGCGCTGAGGGGAGCGGGCAGGCGCGGCGGGCCGGGCCGGGGAAGGGGGTGAGGCGGAGGGAACCCGCCGTGTCCGGTAGCGGAGGCCGCCGCGGGGCGGCCCGGGGGAAGCCGCGCTGCCCTCTGCCCCGCGTAGGCCTTGCACGGAGTGATTGACAGCACCGCAATCCTGCGAAATGGCTTTTAGGGTGAAAGATGCCCCGGGCCGCCGTGCGGGGCGTTAATTAAACAGTAACGGGGCGGCGGGTGGCGGGTGGCGGTGAAGCTTGGCCTGCGCACTGCCCGGCGAAGAGGCTGAAGCGCTCTGTTCATGGTTAAAACCAGCAGCCCTCGTCACGGTCATGGCTGTCCCTCCATCAGCCGGGCGATGATGCCACTCCTCCTTCCTAAGCACTCGGCTCACCTCCATTCCGCATTAAGTCATGTAGGGTGCATGTTTAAAAGGGGAAAATAAATTGTGTTCAAGTTTGGCGAAGATTTCACTGTAATCGACTTAAAATCGGAGTGCAGAAGTATTCATCAGCCAGTATTCATCATCGTGTCCCGTCATCAGCCGGGCCATGATGCCACCTCCTCCTTCCTAAGCACTTGGCTCATCTCCATTCCGCATTAAGTCATGTAGGGTGCATGTTTAAGAGGGGAAAATAAATTGTGTTCAAGTTTGGTGAAGATTTCACTCTAATCGACTTAAAATCGGCGTGCAGAATTATTGCATGTGTCTCTATGGCTGAGGTGAGCCCCAGGATCCACTTCACATACGTAGAGCATACGAGAAGTCGCCGAAGATTTGGGCTGTGCTGGCAGGGAGGCAGACCCCGCGCAAGGACTTGGGAAAATGAACCCCGAATCCTGCCTCGGCTGAGCCCCTTGTAGCTGAGGAGATAATTCAGTTTTACAACTCGGTGTTCCAACTGCTGCGAGAGGGTTCCAAACAAAATTCATCAGTGCTTAACTCATTTGGGAGAATCGTATAGCGTACAACCGAAATGATTCTGGTAATGAGTTTAATGTGTATTTGGAGATTAGAAGCTATTGGTGCTTTTGCAGTGGCATGACAAGCCATCAGGAACTATCTTACATGGTGTTCCTTTAATATTTCACATATTAAAGAAACAAAGGATAACAGCTTAGGTCTAGATCTTAGATCTGCATTTGTGACAGACCAAAGCTAAGTCCCTGAGTACACATTCCTTAAATGTTTGATGGCTTCTGTTATAGGTTAATTAGAAGCCAGGGCCCAGGGTTTTCTGACACTAAGCCAAAAGCTGGAGCTATTACCAAAAAAAATCAAATCCATCTCAATACGAATTGTAAGGAATCATGAATATTTGTGAAATACTCTCAGGTATCAAATCGACCTGCTCACCTAGTAACACAATATTTCTTTCTGTGACTGAAAACTACTAGAAGTTTCTGAACACTGGAAAAAAGCTGTGTACATTTCTTCCCCTACACGCTTTTTTTTCTTGCTTTCTGTCTTCCCTTTTTGCACGCTGTCTGCTATTGTCACATCTCACTCCTCCTTGTTTGGACAAGTCCTGGTGCTGTTTTGGGATAGATCCCATCTGGAACAAAGATCAGACCCGTACGTAAAACCTGTTCTGCAACATTATTAAGAAAACAAGTATACTGTTGTACAGCGTGCTCTTGATGCAATCCTTTCCTGAGCTCTGGAGCCAGAGAGTTCAGATGGCAAGGCAGGAGTGTAACAAAGGGAACAGAACAGGCTTTCAAAAGGAGCCTTGTGATGCCAACCTGAGGTCCCTCTTGTCAACTGTGTACAGCTCCTTCACTGTGAGTCAGCACTGACTTATCTTTGAAAGTTAAATCATGCTTCTCATGCGCATATGTTCGTACATATTCATGTGTTAATTCTTACACTGTTAAGGACGTAAGAGAAATTAAAAACAAACAAAGCCCTGTTCCATTTGGTCTGGTCTGAATTACGGTCAGACCCCAGTTTTAACTGTCTAATTAAATAATAAACATTCCTGAGTAAATAACTTGCATTACCGTCAGCACTATTCCCACAACTTTCCTTTCAAACCATTTTATGCCTCAGAGTTTCTCATGAAGCAGTCTGTTGCCTGAGGCTGTGGCTGCTGAAGAGCAGAGGAGAGCTGCCCAGTCTGCCAGCAGAATATACCAACGCAAGCATAAGAGACAGAGCGTGACACAGCCAGCGAGTCACCATGAAGAGGGGTAAGGTGGAGAACTGTACTGGCTGTTTCTGGTTACATTTAAGAAGAACTCCATAGAACCATTTTTCTAATTCAGTTTCTTCTCCTATCCCGTAGCAGAGACTGTCCTAAAGCACTGTTATATTCATTTTTTAGACAAATCTAGTAGTCAGTCCTGGTTCAAATCCCAATGGCAAGCACTAAGGGTTAGCATGGCAGTGATTTCAATGATGGTAACCGTCACGTCCTTAGCGGTGGGACATTCAGTTTTCAGGACTGGTAAATACTGGCAGAGTCTGAGCGTGGATGAGAAGAGATGACTCCCCAGGCAGGGGCTGTGAATCATCATGTGTCACAGCATGGACTTGCAGAAAGCTGCAGTTAGGGCTTCCTGGATTTTAGCAGCTTGATTGCTCTCAGTTTTAAACCAAGAAACACTGCCTGAAGTATAATATTTCTAGGCAGATTCTGGATTAAAGTGTCCAGAGATATTTAGGTCCGTGAGGAGCTGGCTACCTAACTACCTTGGAGAACCTAGACCAGAATGTCCACCCATTTTTGTAAAGTACTCTACTGTTAGGTTTATGTATTTAGCCACTTCTGCTTCAGCCTCCTCAGGAGGAGTCAAAAGCACTATTTTCATGATTAAAACCAGCAACCCTCTTCAAGATCATCACAATTCCTTCATCAACTGAGTGATAATGCCACCTCATCATTCTTAGGCATTTGGCTCATCTCCATTCTGCATTAAGTCATGTAGGATACATACTCCTGGTCTCATAAAAGACCAATAAATTTGTCTGTAAAAAGCATCTGAAATATCCCAAGTGGGAAGATAATTTGTTTGCTTTTTAACAAAGCTTCCCAGAAGTTCTTACAAAGACTGAATTTATTACTTTAATTTTTATGGTGCTATTTATCAACGTGGTGATCAACAGTAATAGAAGCTAAGAATGGTCACTGGGAAGGAAAGAAGTCAAGGCTTTCTATTCTGCTTACCACCGTGCAACCATATAAACCCCACAGAGATACTGACTGGCTCAGTATTATCCCGCAAGCATAAAGCATTGCAGCATTCACCGAGGAAGCAAATGAGAGCACAGCGGGTTAGCTGAGGGGAAGGAGACCCAGGGTAAGAAGGCTGTGCGTGGAACAGCGAGGATGACATGGGGAGAGGGCACAAGGAGCTGTATTAAAGGGGTGTGAAGAGCAGCTTGAAGCTGAAAGTGGCTGAGGAGTCACAATCGCACTCTTCCAGGAATAAGAGTGGGGCAGCAATTGGGGAGCTAAAGGGAAAAAAGTTGTATCAGCCAAGATGAGAAATAAGAGCATAGAATTCATCTACCCCTGCTGTGTGCACAGAACAAAAAAACCTTCCTGATAGGTACTTTAGTGGCAGCAAAATTAACTGCGCCTGTGGGTGTCTGCTGTGCTACACAGTAGTTATGACAGCAGGGTTTTCTGCTGAAGGTACCAGCCCAACTGGGTATCGTGGTCTGCCCATGAGGTACCACCACCTCGGACAAGCCACTGGGACTGAAAGCAAATGAGTCAAACAGCCAATGTTTGTGTGTCTGTGTGTGTCCCAGTTTTACATGTTAAATTATGCAAATTTATCACCCTTGATGTACAAGCGGGGTCCAAAGAGGCACAGCCCAACACGCAACAGTGTCTTGATCAGGGTGACTGCCGCGTGTGCACTGCTTTGGGGTGGGGGGAATGGGGAATGAAGAAGCCGTAGTGGTACAGAAAGGTTTCTTCTAGCAACGGAAGCTGCCCTTAGCCCCAACAGCCCTAAAATCCACATTGACCAGCAATCAGAACGTCAGTGAAACTAAAACCTGTGAGCTCACTGCGGCCCGTGACGATGTCAGAGGTAGAGTTCATGCTGCGTCCTTTGGGCATATCTTCTTGTATTTTGTTTAAGCTTTAACTAGCATAAAAAATAACTGCTTATTGCTGCTGCACAGCACATCTTACTGAGACTATACAGTGTGGTTCATAGGAAGATCCATAGATTAGGAGCCAAAAGAGAGAAAAAAATGTATTCCTGTTTAACAATAGACTATTTGAGGGCTTCTGGGTTCCAGGCCAAACTCTGGAGTTGACTGTACGAACTTGAGAGCTTTCGGTGTGACACTTCAGTTTACTTGTAGGCAAGGAGAGAAAAAGGGTACTTGCCACACAGTGCCCAGCAATGCACAATGTTTGCCAAGTAGTCTGAGCCTCTGGATGAGTTGCAGCATAAATAAATCTGGTGTCAACGTCTGTAATTTTCCCACATGAAAGGAGATAAAGGAACAAAGCAAGGAGCTGATGGGATCAAAAAGCATGCAGTCTGAAAGACAGCACTTGAGCTTCCTCCTGTAACCCCATCATGACCTGTGCCGTGGGCTAAAAACCACTCTGGACGCTGAAGGATGGTGCGTGGAAGCTGTCTTTGGTCTTGCTGCGCGTCAACTGGGCAGACAGTTGTGTGAAATGGTCCCCAGCGCAGACTGAGTTTGCTTTGAGCAGCAGATCTCAAATCATTTCCATATGTTACTTTGAAGAAGAAAATGACTGGTGAGACTCAAAACAGAGTAACCAAGAGCCAAGAAAAAAAAATGCCCCGAAGCACCCAGATCTTTAAGATAGGCCAGTCGGGGAATCCATTTACATCTGCCAGACGTGCCTGCTGCGACACAGCCCTTCACACACTCCGTGTGGTTCCCAGCTGGAAGTCTTCCAACACCCAAGGGGCAACACTGAGGAACGTTTTACCTCCCGAGTAAATGCTAAACAGCTCAGCAGCGTGAGGGAGGCAGCGCAGCCGGCCGGGGTGCCGTCATTATCTGAGGTATGTCACATAGCTCTCCCGTGTTTGCTTAAGGACAGGCTCAATGACACTTTGGAAAAGCCATGATACCCTGATTAAATTCTAACACAGATAATGGTGTTCTGCCTGCTGTCCAACCGTGCTTAACCCGAACTCAATGTTCTCTCTTTCTTCTGACCTAAGGAGTCGTGTCCAGACCAGCAATTAACGCGCACCTCAACAACAGGGCGAGAAGTTTCTAAGCACCCTCCTGAAAATATTTATTGGAAACTCCTTGTTTGGGTATCTATGCACAAGTCTGAAGGACTTCAGGGACTCTCCCTCTCCTGAACTCCGAGCAAGGACAGGGATCAGCACACATGCAGGTCAGAGTGCTCGGCTGCCTCACAAGAACTGGGAGATAGAAAACAGCATCCGAAGCACTGCGAAAAAGACCCTGTGAGGCTCAGTCCTCCACAGAGAGGGAAGGAGATGGGAGAGCGGCAGATCTTCACCTCCTGCAGTTCGGATGCAGACTGTCTTTTCTTTGCGTCGTTAACTTTATACAACCTCTGGGCAACTTCAGCCGTTCGTGAACTGCCCAAGCATCTGCAAATGCGATTCTTGACTTTCAGATCTCTCTGACGCAAACCGAATTAAAGAGCAATGAGATAGTGTGCGGTTACTGTTGACTTCTTTTCCGGGAACGCATGTGAAATACTACCAGTGTTTGTTTTGTAATAGAATGTAAATACCCCCATTGAAAAGAATCCTCAGTTCCTGTGCTTTTAACATAGAAGCAGTCTGGGGAGAGCTCCCTCTCCGAGCATCATCTCTGACACACTTCTGTTGCAAGACAAATGGACACATAAAAGCATTCAAAACAGCCATTTGCTTATGTGCTCGTCTCTGAATGCAGGTGGCAAAGTAAACACATCACGCAGTCGGTCAGATCCACTATTCTTGGCCTGGACTGACATCCAAACAATGTCTGGACCAACATCTAACAAACTGGCTACAGAATCAAGCGATTCCTGATGCAAGTTTCTGCCTCCCTCCCCCCAAGATAATAGGACATTTTCCCAGATGGAAGAAACCCACTTTAAAAACAATAGGTCTTTGAAGTGTCAGCTAAGGCTTGCTCGGCGTGTGCCGTGTGCCACAGGAATATGCTATAGCCTTTTTCATTCTCCAACTGCAACCCTTAAAACTGAAGCAGCAAGGTGATTAAGAGATGCAGGTCTCTCTTCCTGTTTGGCTACTGATTTCCAGGCTCTCCTGTGGAAGTCTCTCAGCCTCGCTCCACCTCCGCTTCCCCCAGCAGAGTGAGGATAACGGCGCTTTCTGGGCTGAGGATGAAGCCAAGCTCATGAGATGTTTGCGTGCTCCAGTAACGGGGATCAGTAGTTGAATTACTTGGACGAGGTTTAAACCCATCAGAAGAGAACTGATTGAGTATGGTTTGCAAAAGAAGTCAGGAAGCTGCGTCCACACAAACTTGGAGGCTACGGCCGGCGATGGCTACAGATACCTCGGCTCTGCGTGCCCCACAGTCCCGTGGGCAGCGTAGATGCCTCCCTGCATTCTCTGTTTCAACAAGACCCAAGTTGTTTCTGCTATGAATGTATTTATTATACCAATGTTTTGTGCCATTTCTCCTCAAAGTCCCTCCTTGTATCCTCTAGCATGAAAGGGGAGAAAGTCACCCAGGTCATGAGACAGACTTACGGCTCGGAGCTTGGGCAGTGAGCCTGTCCCTCCCGGTGCTATCCCTCCGCAGCCTCACTAAGCGGAGCTGCTCCTCTGGTCTGGTCACACCAGGCTCTGCAGGAACCCGACGTTGCCCTGTCTGGCAGGACCGCCGTGTGGTCCCAGTCTCCCTCTCACAATGTCACTCATTTTGGTCTCTCATGTCAGAACATTCTTTGATCTTTAGATAATTACAGAGGAATTTACAATTAGTGCTGCATCCAAGAGTTAAAGGGAAGGCAAAAGTTTCTCTCTCCCCCCTCCCAGTTTTAACCCCTTTGCTCTCTGTGGTGCAGGTCTATGGTTCTCAGCGAATCCCAGACTTTAAAGAATCCCATGTGCACCCCAAAAGAGACATGAAGATCAGCCACCCTCAGCCTGTACCACTCCTGTGAGCAGGGTGTCCAACCAATTCATGAAAGCCTCCAGTGAGATAATCCATTACCAGGGTACGTGTGATGTCCTAATCTTAGGGAAATGGGATGCTTGCCAGAGTGAGGACAAGATAAAGGAGCATTAATCCAACTTACAAGGAAACGCAGCATTAGGTTGCAAGCTCTTCCCTGACCTTGGCGAGCGCTTCTGAAAGGGCTGCTCACAAACGACAGCTCGTTAAACGGCAGGATCAGGCTCAGGGTCAGCATCGAAAACTGAAAAGGAAAAACAAGAAGCAAAGCTCTCAAAACTTTGGTGCCATTCAGACTGGCTGTGGAGTCGGGCACCACCGCTCTTGTCCTTCTGTCACCCTGATTGATGTAGGTGCCGACAGATGGCTCTCGAGGTCTCAATGCAACTTTCCTGATTTCTGTATCGAAACAGAGTGCAATGAAACTTCTTGTATGCACATGGCACACGCTTCCACTGTGTACCCTTTCCCCACCCCACATGAGGTTAGTTCTCTCCAAACAAATTAGCAAGACAAACCAGTCTGCTGGTGGCTGTCACAAATATGTTCTGTCTGTTGTTTTTCTTTCCCACATTTTTATATTTGATACAGGAATCATGATATCCAAAAAAAAAAAAAAAGGCTTTGAACTGATGACTTCTCTGGTGTCTAGATCTTGCGATCAGAGTTCTTCCAAAGTCACATTGGCCTCTGATATATACAGCCCAGCTCTCCACTTTCTTCTCATTTTTCCACTGTATAAGAGAAAAAAAAATCTGTCCTGACATAAACAAGAAGTAACTCATCAAAGCAAAAGGAGAATGCAAGATATAAATTCTGCATTCCATTCTATAGCATTTTATTAGCAGGAGTACTCAACTGTCTCTGAAATCGGTGTTTTTTCCTACACCAGTACTGAAAGCTAGTGAAGGTGCAGGTAATCCAGTGGATAATCAAAAAAGTAAGCAAAGACTGCTTTCTCTATTTAGCAAGTACCATGTAGAAACATCGTTGCGTGCGGATGCTGGAGAGGCATGAACGATGTGTGCAGCCGGACTCGGGGCACCAGATGGCAGCATTTATTGTCTGGAGGTCCTAGAGGAGCCGGCACCGGCAGTTTAGTGCTATTAAAGCCCCAAAAGGTTGAGCTGCACCCCTTTCTTCAATGACCACTTGCTAAGGGTAACAGATAAGAGCAAAGCGAACGTGTATGTGCCACCTCTCCCCACTCCTTTCACATGCAAAAGGCAGTTTCCTTGCTATGAGAAATGCTTGCTCTCCGTATTAGACATTCACCTTCTGCCTGTTCCCTTCTGCCTGTTTTTCCCCTGGAAGCTCCAGACCCTCAACAGGCTCCTGGTTATCATGCATACCAGTGAAGATATTTAGCAGATTTAGCCCCTGCCAAGACCTTTTCTTTTTTTTTTTTTTTTTTTTTTTTTTTCTGTAGCAGATTTCCTTCAAATAGCAGACACATTGGTAGGAGCAGGCTTTTATCTGAGAGGGAAGAGCTGGAATTTAAACACTGAGCCAGGGAAAAGGCTAAAAACTAGCAAAAGGTACCTAACCCTTCTGGAATGGCAGAACGGCAACACGCAGGATGCTGTGGCGGGAGAGGCCCTTCTAGGCACCACAGCTGGTTTCCCAGCTTCCTCACCTCCATTTCCTCTTCAAGGCTTGAATACATACACCCAGGGTGGAGAACGCAAACCAACATCTGTCACACACAGTCTTCTGCATTGAAAAATATTCACGATCAGATGGCCACACTCTGGGCTGGTTTTAGAGTTGATGACTGAGCTGAGGTTGTTACTGTCAATGGTTACTTACGCACGAAGTAGAGTTACTGCAATCACAGGACTGTCAGGAAAGGGAAGGCAGCTCCTGATATATTCTTCCCAGCATATTGCATGCATCGGAGCAAGAACTGTCCTTCTGGTATCTGGTGTGACTCTCTGCTGTCTCTGCCAGACCATGTTCCTCAGGTGTGACACATACCCAGATCCCAAGAAAGATGTAGGGTTTAACTACTACCCTAACTACTACCTCCTTCCAAAGCTGTGTTCCTGAAAAACCACAGTTTAGCTATTTCTTTATGTTTGAGACATCAGAGATGCCTCATTTCTTTACCAGGAAGACCCACAATTTCCACACACAGCACCTAAGGTTCTACTTCACGCCCAAAGCCCAAGTGCCACAATCTGCCAGAGCACAGATCCTGAGATCTCCAAGGGCTCTCATGATGCTGACACACAGAAGCTATTCCAGCCAGAGGAGCAGCTTGCCCTGACGCTGGCCCTGGTCTTACAGCCACTGCCATTGCTGTGACATGGCTGCACTCAACAGCAACACCCGTTCCAAGGGCCACTGAAGGTTTTCACACTGTAGCAGAGGACATTTGTTTCTCCCACCTTTGCTAATTAAATAGCCATTGTAGGCAGCTAGCTTGAAAGGAAGATCGACCAACGTGGTTGCATCAATCAAGCTACAAATATAATTGTGTTGCCCAAGTCTCAGATGCTTCTGCGGCTCTGCTTTATCAAGGCTTCATTTTAAAACCAGCTTATGTTGATTACCCAAGCAGCAGACATCCAACTGTAGCAGTTGCACAGAAACTGGGGGGTTTTTTGAAATATAAGGCACTGACTCCCTGGTTGTTTTTGTTTGGTTTGGTTTTTTTGTTGTTTTGTGGTTTTTTAAAACTTTTTCCTGCTCTGCAAGCCCATTTTCCATCTGTCATCCCTATTTCAAAATCAAACTATGCTGATCCACAGAGACAGTCTTAGGACATTCAAAAACAGCTTTTCTATTTCATTTTGGGGTTTTATTAGAGCTTCCCACTAGGTCTCTATGAATAGAAGAAGTTTTCCCCCAAAACATGATGAATTTAAATATTATTCCCCTGCTGCCTTTGCAGTGTCGCTCATGTGCTCTGTGTCTGAGGGACAATCTGCCATCAGCCTCACTCCAAGCTAATGTTGTTTTGAATCTGTATGTTTTCATACTTCCTCCCCGAAAATCAATCATCTTCACAGTTGCAGGTCTTAAGCTCTATAACAGGGGAATATTACGGACACTCGAAGGCCCACATGCTGCAAAAGGGGATTAATCTAGGCAGATATATGTGTCCACATGGAATCTGCCTCATTTAGATGGTATTGCACGTAGCTCTTTTTCCAAAAGTCCTGTGGTGCACATCAAGTGATCCGGGGCCAATGACTTCAGCACTCACATGAGGATTACTCATCTAATTAGGGGGTTTGCGGGCTCGGCCCCTGCGTTTCTGTGCACTGTTAATGTCATTGTACTGCCTTCTGGAACATTTGTCATTTAGCGACAGGCTCTGGGGTTTGTTTTTCTTTGTATTTCCCCCGCCAGATTTGACCCCGCAAGGTAGCAGCGGCATTAATCACCCGAATGAAGCTGTTCTGTGTGCAAGTGAAGTAAGTTTACAGCGTAAATTTTGTAAAAAAAAGGGAAAACTGAACACTTCGAGGCACTATTCAGCCGAGGCGGCCGAGAGGAGGGCTGTTTATTTTCCGGTCAGCGAGGCAGCGACGTCATCGCCAGTTTTGTGACGCCGCTGAAGCCGCTGTCGGCAGCGATGAGCCCCCCAGATGTGCTCCCCCCCCCAACAGCTGCCCGGGCTCGTCTGATGCAACCACAACATCACCACGTGGCCACGCACAGCTGTTCCCCGCCGCCAGCCAATAGCAGCCGGCTCCGCTCAACCCGGAGGCGGGGCCGTCCCGCCTGCCCCTCGCGGATAGGTCGATCGGCCAGTCCATCTGCCGGTGGGGCGGTCCCTCCGGCGGGGCTCGGGCCAATGGGAGGCGGCACCGCCCCTGGCGGCCGCCAGCGCCGCGGAGCGGGCCGGGGCCGGCGCGGGGGAGGCG
>VUYV01000118.1:1514007-1548359 GCA_008711295.1 Anarhynchus alexandrinus | reverse complement strand
TGGAGCGGGGCTGGTCCCACAGCCCCCCACGGGGCATGACGGCTCGGAGCGGGGCTGGCACTACAGCGGCGACCCCCGTGGGACACCCCGTCTTCGCCTCGGGTCCGGCGCCGGGGGGGCCCTGGGCGAGGCTCTTGTCCCCACGGCCCGAAGCGCGCCGGCCCTGTGGGATCCCCCGGCCCCGCAAGGCCCCGCTCCCCTCTTTGGGGGCTCCTGGCTCTCGGTAGGCATCCTCACATGCCCCCAGGTTCGGTCTCTGGGGCAGCAAATTCAGAGGAATCACCGGGTTTTATCTCCTCAGCCTTTTTTTTTTTTTTTTGGATGGTCGGAGGAGTGACTCGCTCCCTTTGTCTGCTGGGCCTGTGCTGTGGCCACTGTGTTGGCGGCAGAGTTGCCACAGGGCTGTGTGCCGAGAGCCCTGCGCGGGCTCTGGGTGAGCAGCCTCCGCTCAAGCGTGGCCCCACCACCACCTCAAGACAGAGGGTTTCCCCGGAGCCTCTCGCCCTTGCTAACCCGTGGTTTACCTGCTTCAAAGCCGATCATTTAAGAACCGTTTCCAAGTGGGACAACAAACATCCTGAAGCAGTGAACCGGTGTCTGGCGGTCGTAGCCCAGAGCCAAGATCAGCCCAGATTATGGGGTATGAGATAAGAATCACAGATAGCAGTCTCGCACCTGGAAATATCGTTACCTTTGCAGCACTGCTTTGCGTTTGCTGTGTCTAAACAAAGAGTGCTTTGATGGGTGGCGATGTGCTGCTGACGGGAACCTGCTGGTCACCACCGCCAGCGCAAACGCTGTGTGTTGGTATTCAGGCCAGCTGCTGATTTAAGTCCTAGATGTTGCTGCTTACTATATCTGGAACTGAGCAGAGCCGACGCTTGGCGTGACTTGCTGCCATTAGCAGCTAGAGCAAAGCTTCCACAGCCCTCACAAGTCAGTGTAGATGGATCAGCTCCTGGCTTAGGAAGGAACTCCCTTTTATGAACCAAAGGTCCTGTCTGCAGCCTCACGGGTAGAGATACACCTGTTTGTTCCTCCAGCAGTCACGGGAACACGTGAACAGATGATAGTTTGCTCTCTCACAGAGATACTTGCTTTCTGTAGGCTGCAATAGCCTCAGATGGAAAGCAGGACTCTTGGTTTTGTTACTTTAGATGCTTTAGGTTGAGAGTGGAAATTGAAGTTGTGCCTTCACAGATCGCTATACCAGGAACTACCCATTTCCCCTACCTGCAGGGACTCTTGCTATCGCCTGGAGGCCTTAAGATCTGAACTAGCAGGTTTTTGTCTTGTCTTTGTAGCTCCCTGGCCATTGGAACCACAACTGGATACAGGCTTTTCTCCTTAAGTTCTGTGGAGCAACTGGACCAGGTCCATGAAAGCAGTAAGTCTCCTGTTTCACTGCAGTGGAACATTGGTCAACAGACTTTACCTGTATTACTGCACTCCAGTCTGCCTTGAGGGGGTGATACTGCTCACTGCTGTTGCAGAGGTGGCATCTGTTTCTGCTGTACCCATATCAGGAGAGGAACAGCTCTGGTTATTGCCCTGTACGCAGCAGCCTTTAGAGTGAGCTACAGCCTTGAAGAAGCTTCTGAACTGTCAGCAGTGCTTTAACAAAGTTGAAGGACTCCCACAAGTTTTGAGTCCAGCTTCTTTTTCACTGCTGTCAGTCTGACAGCAGCAGTTTGTCCTGCAAACCAACATTCAGAGGTAGTTTACCACTAGCATGTTTTGGATACGCAGACAGGAGGCTGCAGACTCCCAGCACAGATGCTGGATAAGTCGCAGGCTTTTAGTCCAATGTGGTATTTACAAGCAAGATGTTTTTAACAGGTTTCCCATGTAAGAAGGTCATTCACAGCAGGCTTTTAGCTATTAGCTGTGTTTAGAGCAGTGTGCAATGCACTTAACAGCCCGAAACAAGTCAGGCCTCATGGAGCATGTACTGTAGTATGGTTCAGGCCATGGCCAGAAGTGTTTCAGCTGAGATCCACTAAAGATATACCTCACAGCTGGGATATGCTAGTCTCTCCCCACTGGCTGTAGAAGGACCCTCAGCAACCAGACACAGCTGCATTATTTGGAACAAGGTCCAGGCTCCTTTCCTCTTTGTCTCACGGGGTAACTGAGCTGCTGTACAGCAGCAAGCCATAGACTTATATTAAAGAGTTTTTAGGAGTTTGGATTGCCCCCAGAGTCAGGCCAAAGGGAAACCAATTCCTGCTGGTGACATGCTTAGGGTGATGGGCTGAGACACAAGCTGTGGAACAGTCCTTGTATTTCCAACACAGCCCAAGCACTGAGCACCATTCAGGGCTACTGACACTAGAAGTCGTAGTCCCTGATGATTTAGGTACATGTCCACCAGGACCATTGTAATGCCTTCTCGACACAAGAGGAGTCATCCCAAACATGGTCTCTTGCAAGACATACCACACCACTGCCCACCACAGCCATGCTAGAACTCTCTAGAGATCACAGCCCCAGTAACAGGGAGAGCTTAAACAGGTCAGCCTTCCCTAAGGAGGCTGGGAGAAATCAGACGCCATGCAGAATAAACAGTGAGTTTCACAGAGCTTGTTCGTTAACTCAATAAGTTCTAGCTTATTCACTCCCTCTAGGAAAACCCCCGACCAAGCTGGGTGAGCTCCTGCTTTTTATATCTCCTTCAAATGATTAACTACAGCTAGAGGGCCTTGCCCAGGAGAGGCACAACAGCACTGTCAAAGGGGGCTAGCTTAAATTCTGTCTTCAGGGGAAGGGTTATTAACCCCTTCCTGCTCTGACCTAAATGCTTTGTGCCAGTTATGAGAAATTTTTAACAAAAGCAGATGTTGAACACCTTAGCACTGAGCATTCCAACCTGATTCCCTCTTGAGTTGAGTCTTCCTTGTTGCTGCAATCAAACCAACCGTAAGCCAAGCTAAAGACTCTGCCTTGCTTTCCTTCTGTGCCCAGATGAAATCCCAGATGTTTACATCGTGGAGCGTCTGTTCTCCAGCAGCCTTGTGGTTGTGGTCAGTCATGCCAAGCCACAGCAAATGAATGTCTACCACTTCAAGAAAGGGACAGAGATCTGCAACTATAGCTATTCCAGTAACATACTGTCCATCCGGCTGAACCGTCAGGTAGGAGGCTGGGGAAAGGGGTTAGCCAGAGTTGTCCCACTCTGGCTCTTTGCTGGTGTTGACTTTCCAGCTGGGCCCTCGCTGCCTAGCAGAGCTGTGGTAGCCTGGGTGGGTTTGCACGGAGACTGTGAAGTGGGACATGAGGGGTAGGTACCTGTCCTCTCCTACCAGCTCCACTTCAGTCTTGGTGACCTCTGACAGAGGAGCAGGATGGCTGTGGATATCATCTGCCACAACTGTTTGCTTCAGTAAAATGAAGCCCAGTCCTTGTCTTCGTAGCAGTTACACAAAGGCTTTTTGTTGTCTGCCTTCTTGCCTATTCAGCATGCAGCTTCTGCCAAAAAAACACCTTTTCATCTTCCTCCCTCCCTTGGATTCCACATCCTGACTTCAGGCCCACCTCTGCCTTCTTGGTTGCAAATGAGACCTTCAAAGTTGGTAACAGAACCCAGGAGTAACTTGAACTCCGTGCATGAGGTGAAGGGCTGCTTCTCAAGTACTGCTAGCAGCCTTGTTTTATTTTTAAAGGTATAGAAAACACTCAGGCCACTTAGAAGAAGGCTTTTAGAGTGTTATTTATTCTCTGAACTGACACAGCCTCACGCAGCCCTGAGCCCTTTTGGAGGATTTTAAATCATCTTTTCTTTTTGTCCATAATTATTTTCAAAGTATATGCCATAAGAAGCAGAGGACATTCTACAATGAAGAAATAAGCAGTCTGTGTAATTGTATATAATCAGCCTCTCCTCAGTTAGCAACAGTGAGTCCTGCAGTAAGGCTCTCCCATAAGGAAACTCTGGGTTGAGTTTCCAGTAAAGCTGTGTTTGACCAGAAGTTCCTGTACTACAATTAAATCTGTCCTAAATTGATTTTTTTCACTTAAACTTGCAATGGAGCTGGCAAAATAAGGACTTCCTTTGAATTGCAGATAGATGTATGCGTATAAAAATAACCTGGGAGGTTCTGCTTAGCAGCTCTAGGAGATTAGTGTGAGAATAAAATAAGTTCAGGCTTTTCCCCATGTGCTGCTCTGGAGACTGCCTGAAGATGATGCATAGGCCAAGTTTGCATCATGTTCCTTGGCTGCTTCATGAGCTTGGGTTCAAATCCTGATCTGAGCTCATCCTCCAGCCGTAACACAGCCAAACCTGGAGAGATTTGAAGATGCTACAGGTACTTGGGTAGACAGAAATCACGGTTTCAATCTATGCTCAACATTTAAATTGCTGGCAGTTGGGTTCCGCATGTGCTGTGACATTGGAACCTGGGCTTCTGTATGAAAGCTGTACTTCATTAAAAGTCCATAGAAGGCCAAATCCCATACAAGGCATTAACACAGGAGAATGGTGTCAAATAAAACAGGAACAGATCTCAAACGAATGGTGCATGTTTCGATTTGATCTCTCTCTGAAAAAGTTCTCGTTGTGCAACCGAGCGAGTCCCTCGGTTGTTGTTGATCCATGGGAATTCTCTGTTCCAAGCTCCACCATAACTCTCAAGTGTGTTACTCTTTGATTTGTCATGATTTGTCTCAAAGTGGGGAATAAGGCTGTGCTGTGGGACCGGTGAGAAGCTCTCCCACAGCCCCCCTGGATTTTCATTCACTGCTGAAACCCTGCTGAGCTCTTTGGAGAGGTTTGATACTTTCCCTTGGCTGTGTCCATACCCAGCACATTTAAATCCTTGACACACAACTCAGTTATCTAACCTGATTCGTGTCAAACTGAAGTAGCAGAGAAAAACACTGGTGAGCAGTAACATTTTGTAAGAGACGCAGTGCCTTGTGTAGCCATCACAACGCCAGGCACCTTCTCTGAGACTCCGTCTGTTTGCACAGTGAGGGTGAAACCCATTCCTCATCTCGGCGGGGTTTGCGCTGATGTTGGCATAGGCTCCGGGGCTGCATGGAGGGCAGGAGGCAGAGCACCAGCCCTCTCCGACTCCTGGTGAGCTTGTCCAGGCCTCCTTCGCCTGTTCACCTCCCACCCCCCTCACTTTCCTGGATTTCGTCCCTGTCGGTGCCAGCATCTCTTGCTGCAGCTCTGGCTGTTGCTTTGCCTCCCCTTCACCTGTACATCAATAGCAGCGCCTTTTGCAGTTCTGGGAAAGCACATGGTGGCTTTGCCGAAATCAGCTGTATAAATATTACTCTGACTGTCTCTGCTAGCAAGTTGATGGCTGTTACTGTAGAAAAGGCAAAGTCTTCCTGGAAATGCAAAATGGCTCTGACACAGCCCCAGATGCTGTGGTTAGCAGGAATAGAAGCGGGAAAGAGTTTGATCTGAGAGTAATGGTGGAGCAAGGCAAAGATTTTCTAATGTGGGTGTTTCAAGTTAGTGACTAAGCTCCACATTTAGATACTAAATAAGTGGCCTTATTTCTAAAGAGGTGGAGGCTTCCTGTACATGGATTCGGGTGCTCCAACTTCAGGAGCCTGGATGGAGTCTGGCCTTACATTTTTATTGGGAGGTTTTCAGTGCTTCTGGACACTTGGCACTAACGGAGGTGGAACTGTGCGCTCGTTGGACTTAGAAAGTGTAACCCTTCAGCCAGATCCAAAGCCTGGTCCCAAAAAAAGACTCTGTGCAAAGTGCCTCTGTGGTAGCACATAGAGATCTGGACCAAGCTGAGACACAAAGCTGACTGGTCACGGAGATGGTGGCCCAGTGCTAAGGTTACAGCATTAGCCTTCCTTTTTCCTTTCTGCCTTTCCCCTCCATCGCTTGGCAGCTCCTCTCTTAGCAGCTGCCTCTTGGCTGGGTGGGTGGGTGGGTGTCCCTGACGAGTTCAGTAGAAGAGGTGCAAGCACATGAACTTGGAAATACCCTACCCATCTGCCAAGGTGGTGTAAATACTCGGTGTGAAACACTAACCACTGTGACTGTGCCTGAACAAATGTTTCCTGGCCCAGTTTTTATGCAATTCTGCTGCACAACTCAGGGCACATAAAGTGGAGTCTTGCCTGCCGATGGCAAATGGTAAAAGAAATCTTAATTTGCTGAACAGATGCATTAGGTTTAGCAGCAGTGGGAGGTCCATCACCTAAATGTTCACTCCCAAATCAGGGAAGAGTCAGGGCAAGGGGCACGTAGTCCCATCTGTAGGCATACTGACAAGCAGGGTTGGCAGCCTCTCTGCTGCCTGGGCTTTATGATCAAAAAGTAATTTGCTATGAAAAAAACTGCAAAGAAAAGTTGAGGTGGGAATGGATGGCAATCAAGGTGCCATGGTTAGGGTATAACCCTGGTGTGTCTTCCTGTTCCCAGGGTCTGGGGATGTGGAAGATCAGCTCTTAGCGTAGCAGAGAAGTCATGATGTTTTAGCTGCTTTCTAAAGCAAGACCAGATGCAGGCAGCTCTCAAAAGCAGAGTCGTACAAAATCAAAGGTTGTCCAGTGAGAGGGGATGGAGAAGCGGAAGAGGTCATGTTTCTGTTGCATTTCAGTGTGTGAGAAACTCCTGTTGAGTTTTTCTGACAGTGAAGATTTGGGTGTGCGAACTGTGGGAGCAGCAGACAGAGGCACCGTGCCCGTGCTGGTGAGGTTCTGTGCATGTCCCTTGTGTCCTTGCAGAGGCTGGTTGTTTGCCTGGAGGAGTCAATTTACATCCATAACATTAAGGACATGAAGCTTTTGAAGACTATTTTGGATACGCCTCCAAACACAACAGGTAAGCACGGGAGAACTGTGTGAAAGGGAGAGATGAGCTCTGCCCGAGCTTTGTAAAGCCACAACACAACACTCATGTTAGAATTTAAACCAGCCTGGGGGTTGTGTATCCTGATTCGACACTGGAGAGCCAGAAATGCATGGAGGTAGTCAGTTGGGCTTGAGAGAGGAGAAACCCTGCTCTGTCCTGAGCAGATGCATCAAAGGAGAGCAGGAATGGTCAGCGTGGTTTGACTTCACCTCCCAGGTTCGGTCCCTTCCTGTTCTCGCGTGGGATGTCTGTGCAGCTCACAGCTTCCCACAGTGTGCCTTTATTCTCTTTCACAAGCGGAAAGCTGTAAGACAGACCAGGACCGCAAGTTTCCCTCCACATATAGGACAGCTTGAAGCTCTCCCTCTGGGGCTCCTTGCCCTTCCTTCACCGGGCTCTGCGTCAGAGAGTCCGGCGGCATTTTTGCTCTCGGGACAAAGGAACCCTGCTTCCCCGCGGTGCCGGCATGAGTCAGCTCTGCAGCGTCACGCCGTGCTGCAGAGCTCGGCACTCCCTGCAGACCTGCGGTTAACCCAGGTTCTCTTTTGGCTACGGACATGCACTGCTCCGCTAAGGTAGAAAGCTCCTGTGATTACTTACGGGCTTGGGGTCAGCTCCCAAAGTGATTAGCGCTGTGAAGATCACCTGGGGCAGAAAACGCAGCCAGGCACAGCACTAATTCCCTGCCAGGGAGTTCCCAGGAGCCCGGGCTGCCACCTGATATTATTCCATATACGCTGCAAACCCAAGGGGCAGGGCAGGTGGTTGCAGAACAGATCCTCTCTGTGCAGCGTAGGGTGAATCCGGCTTTCCTGCTCATAGGAGAGGAGCTATTTTTAGCCGCGGATAGGGAAACTTGGCCGAGCGCCTGCGGCAGCGCTGCCGTGCGTTGCTGTGATATCCCGGTCGGTCGCAGGCTGCAGCATCGTTTCACGGGTGGTTGATCGGGAAGTTGCTGATGTGCTCGCGCCTGGCTTCTGGGCTTTCAAGGGACGCTTTTCCGGCGGCTCCCCTGACCTACTTCAGGTCTCAACAGATGGCCTCTCCATGTGGATTAAACATACTAAATACTGCAAATATAATTAAAGTTTAAAACCTTCCCGAGAAAGCCCAGCAGCAGCAGGAAGGGCAGGGATACCCAGGCCTGAAGCTGTTCTGCAGTGGGGCTGAATGATCAGGTCATGGGTTAAGAGCAACAGCAATCAGCGCTCACCGGGACAGGGACTGGGCTGCTGCAGATCTCAGGACTTCATACGGGCTTAATTTTTTAAAACCCTTTTATCGCAGCAGCTGTCATTGAAATGAGCTGAGTGACAAACGCTGTGCCACGCGGGCTCCCTTTGTCCCTGGACCATCTGCTTTGGTCCCAAGCCTGACCTCGAGGACAGCGTGTCCAGGAGGCCGAGGCAGTCCAGCCTCACCGCTCTTTGGACAACCCTTTTCAGAGTGGGGATCTGTGCTGATGGGGTGTAGGATCACACAGGGAAGCGTGCACCATGGGCATGGTAACACCAGCATGGTGAGGACTGGGACTTGCTGCACACCCACCGGCCAGTCTCGGTGAGATCCTTGGCTGTTCCTGGCCAGGACCTGGCTCCCAGTCCAGCCTCCTCCACACAGGAGAGGCAAATGGCCTCAGCAGGCGAGCCTGTTGTTTTTCATGTGTGCTCAAACATGTTTTTCACGTGGCTCGTGTCAGGGGCAGAATTTGCACTGAGGAGGTTGCAGTGCTCACGCTGACATGAGTGCCATGAGGGCACATCTCGGGGATGATTGCAGCTTTGGCAACCGCCTCACGTGGCTCCCCCCAAGCCCCAGATCCGCCTGGACCTGCTGGCTTGGGGGCAAGGCCAGGCTTCTTGGATGCAATAGCTTTTTTCCATGCTGCTTGAGGAAGCCACCTGCGATGTGACATTCCCAGAGGTGCTATCCTGAGCGGCACCAGCCTGCCTCCTCCCTCCTCAGCCCGCCACTGCACGCACCAACCCTCGGCAGGGCTGTGGGGCTGCCAAGAGCAGAGGAGCATCTTCAAAGGCTGCCCGTGTCCCTTGTGATCCTTGTTCTTTGTGCGTCCCTGAGGTCAGCCCAGTACACTCACATCTGTGTTTTCCCCTGGCCTGGTTTCCCGTCCGCCTCTCCCAGCCAGGCGCGGAGCAGAGGGAGCGGGTGACTCACACCAGCCGCTCAGAGCTCGCTTTGTTTAGCTCGAGCTTTCTCTAGATCCTCCACCGAGAGAAAGGGCTGCGCCGATGCCCCCCGTGCTGCCTGGGCTGGGGCAAGACCATCCTGAAAAGGCACCCTTGCTCATCGCGAGCAAAGGCTCTGGGCTATCACTGCCTTCCTCCTATCCCTCCCTCTTGAGGTGCCTTTTAATTGCCAGCACTTTGCTGCTGCTGTGCCGCTTCTCCCCGGTGCGTGCGCCATCCCTGGCATGATGTAAATGCCTCTGATTGATAGGGAGTGGATCCCCGGGGCCCCTGGCCGATCCTGCCGCTCCTGGCTCTGCCGCGGTCTCTTTGTTTAGTTATAAACAATGACCTAAAATGAGAGCTTCAGCCGATCCTTCCCCGCTGCTGGGCCCGGGCCAGGGCCGTGTCCTGACATGACGGGTTGCATGGCATGTGTGCGCACGTCCGTGCGTATACGTGCACGCGTGCGGGCGTCCTGTTTGGGGAGTCTGGCAGCATCCCTGACAGCCTTTAACCCCACGGCTTCCTCCGCATGGGGGACTAGCCGGGACCCCCTGGCGGGAGCCAGGAAGCTCAGGTCATACCGAAGCCTTGAGTTGGATTTGGGAGGACTGTGAGCACGTAGATGTGGTGCAGGAGGCAAGTGAGAGCCATTTCTGTATGTGACAGGATTCACCCGGATGGGTCCTCAGCCAACGGCAGAAATGAGAGGCAGGAAGAGATGCTCTTTTCTGAGGTCACCTGGGGGACAGGCGGATGGAAACATCCATCCATCCCTGTCTCATCACGTAATTCCTGCTCAGATGCTCATGTTGGCATAAAACCAGATGTCTATTATGGGGAAGAATTCCCCCTGTGGTTAAAATTTAGCTAGGTTCGAGCCGGAAACTCCCTGCACAACTGTGGCATTTCCTTTGTCTTTCTCCGCTTCCCTTTTCCATTCAGAGAAAAAGGAAACGGCGCTGCCCAGCCCCACAGCCGCTGCCTTGCCGTGCCAGCCTTCCCGTGCCAGGCTTCATACCGGGGCTGTGTCCGTGCTGTGCTGCTCATCTGAGCTTCTCACCCAGCACCTACACCCTACGCACATCTGGAGGTGCCCAGATGTGCCTGGACAGGAGTCCCGTTAGCTCTGAGACCCAGATGTCCCTTGCTGTGTTTCATGTGCCTTCTCAAAGGGGATGATTAAGGGGGTGAAGCCAAGAGTGTGCCCCGAAGCAGGACCTGGGCTCCTCCTGAGCAGGGTTTGGGGAGGATGGTGGCTGGGAGAAGGGAGCCGTACTGTCCCGTACCAGCAGGTGTCCCCACGGCCGAGGCATTGCCAGCACACAGCCGGCGTGCGCCCAGTGCCGGAGGCTGCCCCAAAATGAGACAGAGCCTGAACCCCCTGTGGTGTCCATGGCTGCGTTTCTGCTTTCCGTTCTCCACCAACAAACAACCTCAGCTGCGTCCTTCTTGCCTTGCCAGGTCTGTGCGCTCTCTCGATCAACCACGCCAACTCCTACTTGGCTTATCCCGGCAGTGCGACCAGCGGAGAGATAGCGCTTTACGACGGAAATACTTTGGTAAGTGCGAAGCTTGCCCGTTTGGATACCGGCAGGGACTGAAAACAAACAGAACCACAGCAAAGCCAACAGGGCCTTTGGGAAGGATGAATAAATACACTCCACCGAGCTAGACTGCGAGGGAATTGCCCGGGGCAGGCGCATTCCCCATCCCCCTTTGCTTGAACTCCATGTGAAGCAGACGGCCTCTTTGAGATCAGGACATCCATCTCCCAGTACGGGATATTAAGGGAAACGTGACCCATTACCCCACAGCCCGAGGGCCGCTGCCAGGCTGACCTAGGCGTTCCTATAGGGGGATCCTATAGGGGCTTCAGCAGCGTATTCCATGGGATTGATGTGACCAGGGTGGCTCAGGGAGGGTTGGAGCTGCTCCAGGCACAGTGCAGGACCGGGAGCAGCCGCTTTGCCCGTGTCGCAGGCTGGAAGGGATGCCGGACCCGAAGTCACGGAGAGGGTGAGGTGTCCAAAGCCCCATCAGGAAATCTGTCCCTGGCTGGAAGCAGGGTCATGATTATCTGCTGTTTATGCCAGGGCTTTGGATTACATAAGGCTGTCGCTCTGTACGTGCAGCGGGAGCTGAGGATCTGCAGCAGGGGAGGAGCAGAGCACAAGGGGAAAACACGCTGCTGCTGTGAGAGGTACTAGCGAGGGCCTGGGCTCCCTGCAGGCATCAGGGTGGTGTCGCTGCAGCAGAATTTGCTGTACAGCCGAGCGAATTGCAGGGAGGCCAGCTCTGTCTCTGCACAAAGAAATGCCAGGCTTCAGAGGCGGCGCAGTCGCAATCCCGCAGCCTGGAGAGGTGGGGAGCTGAGCACCTCTGCCCCTGAAATGAGCTTTCTGTAATCACAGTGGCCATAGTAGGTGGGGAGTGAGCTCAAGGCAGGGCCAAGATAAGAAATGCTGAGGATGTTGAAGGGATACCGTAAGTGCGATACGATCCCATGAATCCATATTGGCAGGCCTGGATAGGGTGCAAGGCAGGGAACGCCCTGCCCTTACGCAGAGCAACGTGTCTCTTTGCACTCACATCACCTTCTGCCCTACAGAAAACAGCCTGCACGATTCCTGCCCATGACGGGCCTCTGGCTGCTCTTGCCTTCAACTCCACCGGCTCGAAGTTGGCAAGTGCTTCCGAAAAAGTGAGTGAGCGCTGCTGCGAGCGTCCTGCCTGCTGCCTGTGCTCTCTGCCCGCGGCTGGCAGGGGGGTCCCAGCCAGCTCAGCTGCCTGGAGCATGGAGACCAGGACCTCTGAGCTGCCCCTTCTTAAACACAGCCAACAGAGGAGGGGGGCTGAAAGGACTCTGACTTGTAAGAGGCCAGTGTATCGGGTTCAGATTGACCCTGGCTGGCAAACAGGAGGGGCCTTTGCACGTCCTGAGTTTCCTGGGTGTGTCGGAGAAAGGGCTCGCGCTCTTTGCCCGGCTCCTGCCTGATCTTTCCATTTGCATTTTTTGCAGGGCACAGTCATTCGTGTATTTTCCATTCCTGGTGGGCAAAAGCTCTATGAATTCCGGCGAGGGATGAAAAGGTCAGTCCGTTCTTCTGTTGGTGACAAGTACACAGAGGGCTCCCGGAGCAGAAATGTAAACACAGGGACAGGGCAATGTCAGATCCTGGTGGCTTTGGCATCTTTTGCAGAAAGAAAACGAGAGCAAGCGTATCAGATAGAAATGTCATTGTGCCAGGCAGCCACGCTGCGCCCAGCTGCCTCCGGCAAGTTTAGTGATTCAATTCAGTGTGTCGCAGAACAGGGCGATTGCAGAGAACAGAGGTAGATTCTGTCCATTTACTCTGTCCTTTCTTGTTTCTTACTTGAAATAATGAAGTCCCCAAAGTTATCAGCTCAACTCTTGCCCTCTCAAAGGAGGTGTTCTGAAGCTACTGAGTCATTTGCACAGAGCCCAAGTCTCAATGGTGGAGATGAGCTGTTGCGGCTCTTCTGCAGGCTCCCTCAGATGTTTTCAGTAGATCTTTTCCTGACTTTTTCCCCTTCCCCATCCCTGATCTGCCTGTGATTTTACACCCACTTCTGCAAGTACAAAACCTGCCGTGACCGAGACACCCATCCCTGCTGAGCCTGCGCAGGAAGAGATGCCGCATGTGTCCGGCTACCCAGCGTTTTGGATATCCTCCCTGGCCTGTGCAGTACCAGAAGCTTTAGCTGCTGTAGCGAGGCTGGCACAGATGTTCGCTCCACAGACAGCTCTGTGAGCAAGGATATTTCCACCTCTCTGGCTGTTTGTCACTGACTTAAGGCTATCCCCAGCTGTGCTGAGCAAAGGGATTAGGGAAATGCTAGTCAGCCAGCCCGCAGGTCTGGCAGCAGCCAGGCAGGGCGCTCCTCGCCTTATGTGGGTCTCTGTGAGCAAAACTTAGCAGTTCCCCTTGAATGGTATGCCATGAAGTGACCAGTCCTGTCTTTGCTTGGCCCTAGGTATGTGAACATCAGCTCCCTGGTGTTCAGCATGGATTCCCAGTTCCTCTGTGCTTCCAGCAACACGGAGACCGTGCACATCTTTAAACTGGAGCATCTCACTGACAGGTGAGGGGGTTAGCCTGGGTTAACCTGCCTGCCCCAGGGGTGTCTCTGCTTCAGACGTCTGCCTTTACGCAGCTGGCCTCCATTTCCTCGCCACGTACTCTCCGTGAGCAATACCAGCTGCAAACCGCCTCTTTGGCTTTGTGTCCTGCGGGATTCACTCCTTGGAAAAACTACACGCTGCATCCAGCTGCCAGCCTCTGCAGGCCTGCTCTGGGTTTATTAGCTGCCACTGTCCCCTGCCTCCTTCCCGCGTATCCAGCTAGGCTGGTGCACAATACGTGCAGGTGCCCCAGAGAAAGCCTTTGCGTATCTGAGATCAGGATCGTTTTGGCTGTTCCTCATCTGTTTTGTCACGGCTGATTGTGGGAGCCCCACTGAAGCTGCTTTGTGACCCCCTCAGCCGGCCAGAAGAGCCTCCAACCTGGAGCGGTTACATGGGAAAGATGTTCCAGGCTGCTACCAACTACCTCCCTGCTCAGGTATCGGGCATGATGAACCAGGATCGAGCCTTTGCCACTGTCCGCCTGAACATCTCCGGACAAAGGAACATCTGCGCCCTTTCCACGTACGTATTGACATCTGCGTCCCCTCTGCCACACCAGCCTGTGAGCAGACACAACTATCTGTGCAGAACACCACCGCTGTGGCCCCTTATCTTGCACCCGTGCCTGCAGAGCACGCGGCACGGGTGCGTGCTGTATCTGTGTGCGAGTGCAGATGTGTTTGGACTCATGATGCTTTTCTCACCAGGATTCAGAAGCTGCCTCGACTGCTGGTGACTACATCAGATGGACATCTCTATATCTATAACTTGGACCCGCAAGATGGAGGGGAGTGTGTCTTAATTAAGAAACACAGGTAACTATACCTCCAAACACATCTGATACAGAGGCTGATCTTTTAAAAAATTAAGGGGGATTTCACCTGAAAGCACAAAATGGAGCTGTAGGAGCAAGAACATTAGGACTGACTTTGTGATTTTAGCTGCCTGAGCCGACAGACGTGGGTGGGAACCACGTCAGCAGGCAGGGACGAGGGGCTTCTTGCAGGAGAAACCAGAGACATCTCCCATCCCTAGACACTTGTGGGACGTCTCAGCTTAGACAGCGGAGGTGGGCAGGCTGTGCCTTAGGAGATGCCTCCAGCAGCAGAGCGCTGACCACCGTGGTGGCAGGAGAGCAGAGCACCTTCTCCAGGCATGAGTGGGTGCTGGAAAGCTGACTTTGGGGGTGGGATGGTGTGGAGCGATGCTGGGAGCTTCCGTAAACAAAAACCCACACAGATGCACTCCTGCAGGCACGCACTGCCAAAGCAGAGTCTTCTGTGCCGCTGTTCAGTTCGTGTGCAAATTTGATTAAGCACGTAGCTCTCCCCCCACACACACACACTCTCCCCACCCCCAGATCTGGGCTACTTGGCTCCAGATGTGAAGCCTTTGGGGTGGGGTGCGATGTAACATGCGCTGGAAGCCGGGAGGTGGCTGCCAGCCAGGAAAATGCCAGCAGTTTTTTGAAAAGCCACAAAACAACGGCACTTCAAAGCTGCGCTGTCCAGCGTGCTCCGGCCGCCTTCAGACACCGCTGCCGCCCGCCCGCTCCCGGCCCACAGCAGCCGTCCAGAGCTGGCGGGCCAGCTTCGTATGTGGGTTCCTCTTAGCATCAGAGGACTGAAAAGGGCCCTTGGGTCATGAGTTATGTTACATCATACTATATCTCTGCTCAAACTCCATCCTAAACTAGCCAGGGCTGCTTTTCCCATCTAGTCCGCTCCTGTTGGAAGCCCTTTGGAGCCCCCTCTGTGATTAGAAACACTGTTTGCTTTTGTAACCTAAAGCTTTTGTGGTCAATCTCTTCCCTTCTATTCTCATGCCAGCATTGTCCTCTAGCCGAAGTAGTGCTTTCCCTATCTTCTGCTTTCCCCCACCCCGCTTTACTTGTAGAGCACAGTGCTCTCCTCCTCTGCAGCGCTGCTAGGGCTGCAGGCAGTGCCTGTATGCGGGGATGCAGATGGGTGATGTGCTTCAAGGAGACGTGGACGCACGTGCTTGTCTCAGCCGGTGCTGGGGGAGGAACGGTGGGGATCAGAACTAACTCTTCTCCTCTCTCTTGCTCCCGCGCAATTAGTCTGCTTGGCTCAGGAAAGATGGAGGAGAACAAAGAAAATGACCTTCGGCCTCCATTACCTCAATCTTATGCAGCAACTGTAGCCAGACAAAGTACAGTGCCTTCAACTTCAACCATGCCAGGTAAGCATCGCATCTGCCCTTCCTCGGGCAGAAGCAAGAAAGCCTCCTGGGGCAAAGGGGAGTCTCCCAGCTTCCAAGGGTTCAACCAGAAACACCACTTGTGCAATGAGACTGGGGCAGCAGGACTCCTTAGGGCTCACCCGGTTCATCCCCTCCCCTCAAAACAGGCCGGGCTTCTGCTCTGCTTCCAGGGACCCCTTCCCAGTGCTTCTCCTCCTTGTGCAGAGCTGCACCACAAACGGGCTCACCAGCAGTAACCACAGCCGAGCTTCACACTTTGTCAGAGGGCAGCTGCTGCCAGGCTGGTTTCCAGGAGTTGAAACTGGGGGTGTAGAAGTCGGATCTCACTATTTTAGTGGCAAGATTGCTACAGATTCTCCCAAACCTATTACACCTTGTCCTAATGAAACTTGCACTGAATTGTTGCAGGAGAAGACTGGGTGACTGTCTCATTATATTCCCGAGTCTAAAGGTCCACAAACAGATGTGGATCTTATTCTGAAATTGGTGCTTACATTCGTGGTGGGAGCAGGAAAGCTTCTGCCACAGGAGCTACCCATGTAGTCCATTCCCTAATCTGTCATGTCAATGGAGATAACCTTTCTCTTCCGCAGTCCCCCAGAGCGCTGCCAAAAAGCCAGAGAAAGCAGCTCTGTGCTAAAAAGGTGATAAAACAATGTCTTTGCTGTTTGTTTCCAGCCTCCTTCCATCCATTTATCTCTGTAACGTTTTGCGTTTTCACTTGGACAGGTTATTCGGAGGACGGTGGTGCCCTGCGAGGAGAGGTTATCCCAGAGCACGAGTTTGCAACTGGACCAGTGTGTCTTGATGACGAGAATGAGTTTCCTCCTGTGAGCATTCGGGACCCCTAAAACTGCAATTCGGCCCTCATGCTAAGAAGAAAGTATTAACCTCTTACAGAAGAGATACTGTTGCCCCCACCTTGTCCCTGCTCACTGTGAAGCCTAAAATAACTAATTAAGTTATAGGGACAGTGCCAGGAAAAGTGCACCCCCACTAAATGGCAGCTAGGGATGGGGCAAAGATGATCAAACCTGCTAATTAGAGACGGATCTGAACAAACTTGTTGAATGAAGTGCAGATGCAGAATGACGTTCAGATCCAGATCTAACCTTTGTGCCTTGCGCAGATTTCTAGTGTTACCAAGAATAGCTTTAATTTGAACAATACCATCATTTAGAAATAAAAACGTAATACTCCCCGTTGCATTTACAGTCAGTTGTGTTAGCTTACGGAATGCACCTGGGACATACCTGAACCTCACCAGTCTCTTCATTTCCAAGCTAACTGAAAAGGAAACTCCTTTTCCAAGTACAAAGATGAAAGGCATAACAGAGTTTTAAACCGTTTTCTGATTTTTATATGGCACTTTCTCAGTTACTGTTGGAAGAAGATACTGGCTTTTTAAAGTCTAACTTAAGCCTGGCAGTGTCTCTCCGGCTCCTTTCCCTGTTACACGCGCTTTTATTGTGTTAAGTATCTAACCCTTAAATGGACAGATGTTGGTACTGTGCTATGATCTGGTTGTAATCAGCGGTGTCTTCTTAACAGTGATGCACTAATACAGCGGAATATTGTAATAGATTTCAGGTTGGCAGACTTTTGAATCCCTTACTCCATTTTTACATATCCTGCTGTTGGCGTTTTGCCAGAGAAGGAGGAAGTAAAAACTTTATCGGGATCCCAGGATTTGTTCCGTACGCTGAGGCTGACCTCTGTGAGGCACTTTCCGATTAACTGATGCAAAGTGTTATTTAGATAAAAGGTGACTAGCTCATGACTCCCTTTGAAACAACGCTGCTTAAATCCAACTCGAGTTGCATAAACCTCAGACCAATTGGCTTTTGTTACCTGTAACGCAACCTGCTGCAAACCGAGAACGAGAGTTTTCTAGTTGTCCTACTCCATTACCCAAGAAGGGTATTTAAAATGCGTCCCTCCTCTGCAAAATCCTTGGCTTCCTTCTGCTGAACCTGCTCTTGAGCGTGTGGTTTGGGGACAAACAAATGCCAGCAAGCAGGAACCACGCTGCTCCTGAATGAGCCTTCCTGCTGGGACCGTGCCCTATAAAAGCAGCCCCAAACCCCTGCTGTACGACAGCGGGCGCGGTATTAAATGAACTTTGATCTGTCAAAATCCTGTGCTGTAATGAACCTGACAGAGCAACTTACGTGTGTAACGTTAGGGAGGAGGTGGTGTGGGAGGGAAGGCGCTTTCCAAAAATACTCCCTGATATGGTGGCTTAGCAACCGGAGCTTCCAGATAAAGTCCCTGCAGCTAGGACCTCGGGTTCGCCCCTCCGTCGCTCATGGTAATGTGTTTCGCATCTGGTCTACCCCTTAGTGCGGCTCTGGCTCCCGCTGCGTTAGTGCCTACGGAGAGTTGGTCGGGATGTTTTGATGCTCGGAATTTCACTGAACATCGCTGTTTTTGCTCAGCACTGAGATGTTCGGTCTCAATGACGCGCCAAGCGGGGGGGATTTCAGGCATCGGTCACTTCTGTGCAGAGAAGGAAGGAGAGAAAACCTGACCTTATCCAACAAAAATGTTTTGACAGCATTCTGCTTTGCGGAAACATGGGAAGGGTTTTGTTTGTTTTCCAGCGTGCAACAAAAAGACTTTTAAAAACCTCAAAACTTGTGACAAAATGGAATATTCACCCGCAGCCCACGCCACGAGTATGGCTTTGAACTTAGACATACTTCTGGAGAAACAGCAGTGCTCAGACCCAGCAGTTCCTCTCCATTTTGAAACATCTCGCCTTCCCCTGACCTCCAGCAAGACTTCAGAGGCTCAGCTGTTGAGAGCGAGGAAAAGCAGCTTCAGTCTAACAGAAAATCTGTTGCTGATTGTCAAAAACTGCCTCTTCGTTAAACGGAAGGAGGGACAGATCAGAGAAGAGATGAGAAGCCCCAGACGGGCTCAGAAAAAGTGGCCTTGACAAGAGTGGATGTGCTACTGATGGTGCCAGGACTGCTGGAGGATCCTATGGCAGGAGGTTAAACAGGTTCAGTTCCGTCTCTCGCTCCCATCGATGGGGTGGATGAAGCGCTTTCAGCTCCGCTGTTGCTCTCACGCAGAAAGGTCTCGGGCGTCACTGAGATGGACGGCAGGCTAAAGCCTGAGGTGAGGAGAAGGTGCCGTGCTTGAGAGGAGGCTGCGTCGCCCTCACTCTGCGTGGTCAGAAGGCGTTGCGGGACGGGAAGAGCAAAGCCAGCTCTGGCTGCGGATGGTTGCGGCGATTACGGCTGTTTTCTGGTTACCTGCCCAAGCAGCTGCCGCTTTTCTCGGGTTTCTCAGTGTCGGTGAGGTTTCCAGTGGCGTTGGGAGCTGTTGGTGTGTGTCTGCTTCGGGCCAGGCAGGGCACCGCTCAGCCAGCTCCACTTTTGGAAGCCACCATAGCGGCTCTCCCCACCAAGGCATGGTCAGAACAGTTTTTGGGTAGTGCTGTGAGGTTTGACAACAGAAATCCTACGGGATCTGGAAGCAAGATGGCCTGTGTGGACCTGAGCAATGCAACCAGGGGATCTTCTTCAAAATTCGGGGATTCGGGTGATTTCTGCCAGCAGATCGCTCGGTGCTTTTCCAGGCATACACGATCCCTCCTGCACTTGGCTGCACGCTGAAGCTTGTCAGCTTCGGGACCAGAGCTGATGCGACGGCTTTATTGGGAGAGCCATTTCATTAAGCCAGAGTAGATCGCATACAGCGGTCAGCTCTTCAACGACAGCTTCCCAGCACCGACGCGCAGATAGTCTTTAGAAACATCTCTTTCACATCGATTTTTGGCTACGTCCAAAACTGTTTGGGCAGCCTGCCTGCGCTGCCAAAGGATGCTGCTGCCCGTGCGTGCCCGTGGCTCCTGCCTGCAGGAGGGTGCACGGGGTGGAATAAAGATTTCCCCCCCAGCAGTGAGCGGCAGCTCCCGCTCCTGCCTGCTCCCTGGAAGGACGGGCGGGAGCAGGAGCTCCAGCAGCCCGTGCACCACGGCCGCCCTCGACAGCACGACATCCCCATCCCAGCAGCGCCGCTGTCGGAAGGGGGGAGAAATCAGTGCCCCAGCCTGGGGGTCCGCACACATCCCCGCTGCTCCAAACCACGGATCTTAATATAAGCAACCAGGTTGCAGATGCATCTTTGGCTCCGCAGGACCAGTGTTTGCCCAAGTCCCTCCTCGCTGTTTGCTGGCTGGTGTCTCACTCGTTCTGTTGCGCAGATATGCGACACTAATGATTTTAAGTGATTTTTTTTTTTAACAGCTGGCTGTTAGCAGAGGAAAGGCCATAGATTTTGCAGTGAAGCTCTACTAGTAATCATGTTTCACGGGGGATGAGCACGTTTGGCAGAACCTGACTGGCCTCTTCTTCCTCATGGCAGCGCCTGCCCCAGTAGCTCCGATGGGCATTTTGGGCAGTCGGGGCTTTCAGGATTAAGCCCAGTTTACCAGTATGTTATCTGAGGTCTCTTGGGAAACGTGCAATGCAGTGCCAATGCTTGCGCCTCAAAACTGGGCAAGTGGTGGTCCCGAAGCCCATGGAGAGACAGATGCTGAGAGGAGGAGCTGGCACAGACCCTCCTGCAGCTGGGGCTGTGGGGATCACATCCACACCGCTGGGAGACGCAGGTCTGGCGAGGCTGGAGCTGGTAAAGGGGAGATGTGTGCCTTGTCTCACGGTTAGCATCCGCAGAGGCACCCGCCCCCGCTGCTCTGCCCCAGCCCTGTCCAGAAGAAGGTGCACATCTTCCCCCAGGGTCCCCAGCCTCGTCCCGCGGCATGAGTAGCTGATGTGAAGTGGCTCAGGGTCCTCGCTGCTGCCTCTTCTATGCGCCCGCTTTATTCTTTCACTCCAAGGTGTTGCTGATACTCGGGCTAGGCTTCCCCTCGCCTAATCCAGTCTAACCTACAGGGTTCCATCTGGAGACCCCGGAGAGACACGGTGACGCACGGCACTCACTGTTCCCCTCCCGCCATGCCGGGAGCCGAACTTTTTGGGAGGACATAGCGAGACAAATGGCCCTCAGCCCCAGTAATCGAAGTCCTGCAAGCGTGGCTGTGCGCAGCCCAATGCCAGCTAGAGGCGAGACACACTTATCACCCAGCCAGGTGGTTCCTGTTCCCAGGACTGTAAATTTGGGGAGGGGGAGAGTAAATAAATAAACCGCTGGCAAATGAATGGAAAGTAAAACACTGCAGGACATCCCTCCCCCTTCTCCTCCCATGTGCGTAAAACCAACTTGAAACACACCCTGTTGCTGGGAAAAGTAAGGCCGTTCTGTTTTGATTTTGGTAGATAATCTTGTGCCGTGGAGGTCAGCCGGGCAAAGCGAAGAGGTCATGATGAGAAGCAAACATCCGCGCTTAGGACAGCTGCTGGGAAGTGCTTTGGAAAAGCCAGGAATTTCGAAGAACAGATTTGTGAGTCCCCAAGATGAGAGGAAAAAAAAAAAATCCACAAAAAAAATCCAAGGTGGGCCACTGCTTTTTCCTACGGTATGTTTAAGTGAATACCTGGCCCCGCTAGCCCCTTGTTTTAATTCGTGTCTGGGTGGGGTGTCAATGTACTGTATGCACATCACTATATTTAACAAACTATATGTTAGAACCACAGTGTAAATGCTAATTTAAGCAGATTTGTATGTAACCAGAATTTTATATACCCGTTTGTCCCCTTTTCTAATTTATGCTGGTTTATGTGTATAAATGTACTTATAGGAAGATATATTAAACTTATGTCTTTGTACAGTATATACATACTATTTTACCCAAGCAAAGTATTTTTGCAGTGATATTAGAGAAGATGCCATTTGCTATGTTTAAAGACAGAATAAAGTCACGGTCTCTCCCTGGCAACTGGCTGCCCGTGCTCCTGCTGTTCTTTGTGGGGCCCTAAAGATGTCAGTCTTGATTAAGTTTTACGAGCGGGAGCGTGGGTCTGGGGGGCTGCTGCGAGGACAGCTGCTTCCACCCGGCCCACCTGGCCAAGTTCACACCAGTCCGCTTACGGCTTGTCCAAAGAAAGATCTGCGTGCCTAAATCGGGAGTCCAAAATTGGTTCAGAAAACCCTCGCTCAGCTGCTGGGAAATCCCGGTGGTTTCTACGTTTCAGTTGCACCTTCGATTTTGCATTTGCAGCTCCCCAGGCCGCTGCATCTGCCCAGAAATGGCCCAGTAAGAGCTGTTTCGCCTCCCGAAACATCTGCCTCCCCGGCATCGCGCTGGGATCGGCAGGAGCCGCCTCTCTGCCTGGAGCCCTGATGTGCTGGGAGGCATCGGGGCAGGGACCTCTCCTGACCTCCCTAAAAAAAAAATATGCAGTTACACCATTGGTGTTTCCATGCAGAGTTGATGCGGAGCAGCTCCCCCAGTTCGGCACTGCGCACCTCTCCTTTGCACCTTCCCAAAAAAAAAGCCTTTTCCCAACATTGGGACTTGGGTGGGTGTCTCGGGGCAATCCCTGAGCTCCGCCGCGGCAGCCGCGGGCGAGCCGAGCATCCCGTCCCCGAGCCGAGCATCCCGTCCCCAAGCCGAGCATCCCGTCCCCGAGGAGGGCAGCAGTCAGGGAGAGCCCGGGACCCTCTTTCTTTCGCAGGCAGACGGCTCTTTAACACAACCCCGCTAATAAACCTCACTCGGCAGCCGGTGGGGCAGGTGCTCTGTTTCCCAGAGCACTCACCTCCTGCCAGCCAGGAATTTTCTCTCCGCAGCCACAAACTTCCAGGGTCTCGGCACCAGGAGGGACAGAGAAGCTGTGCGCCCCCTCCTCCCCTGCCTTGTGCTCCCACCGGCCCACTCCTGTATGGTTGATTCTAGAGGAAATCCAAGCGAATTTCCCAGAGGAATTGTCTCCCAAAGCCAGCTCTCACAGAAGGGAGTTTTAAGCCAAGACCCGGCTCTTTCTCAGCTAAAGAGCCCTACAGAAAGCCTCTCTCCTTCCATATGCCTGGAGCCACCAGGTACTGTAGTGCCCTGCTCTGCTGCAGTGACGGTCCTGCTCTGCAGCAAAGGGGACCCTCTGCGAGCTCCCGCAGCCCCACAACGCGCTCCCCTCCCTGCGTCATCGCAGGGAGCGCAGGGCACCGCAGCCTCCGTCCCTCTCCTCCGCGGCCGACCTCCAGCCCGGAGCCAGCCCGCGCGTCAGTCCCGTTCACAGAAACCAGACTCGGGGAAGGGGGGGAAAGGAGCAGCCTGAGCAATTATTTGCTTAAAGACAAAGCCGCGTGGCTCTTCTTTCCGTGCGCCGCTCCAGCCCGGCTGCGTGAGCGCCGGGCGCTCGGCATCGGCAGGCCGCGTGCTGCGCGTTGCAGCAGGGGGTCACGGCCGGGTCTTTGGAGTAATCTGCAACCGAGACGTTGTCCGTTGCGATGTCCTCCAGAGCTTGGGCATAAGCCCTGCTGACTGCAGGCAGCACCGCCTCGTACTCTCTGGATGCCACGTCCAAAGGCTCCTGCTCCTGGATATCGCGATCCAGGTTGAAGATGAGGGGTGGCCGGTGATGCTCAGCTGGCCCGATGCTCCCGTCGCAAGCCATCGCCCCTCCTAGGGAGGAAAGGAGAGAAAAACAGTGGAGTCGCAGGCTGCCCAGGGGTCACCTCTGTACTCCTCAGCCATCTGCGATGGCCCAGTCCCACCACGTCCCAGCTTTGGGAGCCCGGGTCCCGCTCCCAGTCCAAAACTGCTTCTGAGGCCAACCCCAGGCTGTGAAGCTCAGCCACAGCGGGGCACATACTTACTCCTGGCTGGGTTTGCTCTTGCCTGAATGAACCTGAGTTGTTTTTTTTACCTGTGTCTGCAGGGATCCAAGAATTCCAGATTTTTTTTTCCCCCAGACTTTACGATCCCTACAAGGGACACGGTACCTGTGGTGTAAAACGCCTTGTACTGCGCCAGCCGTAGCGTCTCTATCTCGCCGTCCTTCCCCGCTGCCCCACTGTTGGGGTGGAGCAGAACCTGAAGGAAGCAGCGCAAAGTGCCCGTCAGCCCTCTGCAGAGAAAACCTGCCCTGTGAAACCCGCTCCCCCCCCCAAGACGAGACCACATCCTACCCACGCACACACTCAGAGACACCATTTAGCCCCTGCACTCTGAGCAACCAACCGAGTTTTGCTTGCTGAAGGGCGGAGGGACAGCAGAAGCATCTCCCTTGTGCCTTCCTGGCCCTGCACGCAGGACCCCCCCTGGATTTACCTCCCCAGAGCAATTCCACTGCGAGAAAGGGCTCACCAATGTGCGGGGGCAGAATATTTCAGAGCCGGGATGATCTCAGGTCTTCCATGTCCCCCACCGCTGCCCCACGCCGCCGAGACACCCATCTCCCCGGGTGCTCACAGCTCAGCCGGTGACGGGGACACCTAAGGGAGCCGAATCCTTGCCCGGGGCCAGCAGCAAACCACACGCTGAGGGTGAGCTCATGCGAAGCGGAGACCGCGCGGGTAGGTGAGGTGCTGGAACATCACTCCCGGTCCATCTCCGCCGCTGACTCACCCCGCTGTGCGAGCGCTCCCTTCCCTAACAACGGCCGTCCCGGCACAGGGAATGGGGGTGAGAAGGAGGGGAAGGAGGGAAGGGTGGGTCGAATCTCTCCCTTTCGGTATTTAGGACACTCGATCCGCACAGGACGACTGCTTTGGCACACGGGAGCGAGAAGACAAGTGAGCTGGCCGGTTCAGCGGGCTCATCTGTCAGATAATATCTGCCACGGAGCCAATGGCTTCATTGAGGGATGAGTCACTCGAGGTTTCCTCCCCGGGAATTGAGTTTAAAAGTGATTCAAGAAATTTCCACTGTGCTAAAAATTAGAAACATCTGCCGGAGTTGTAGGCAGCTGCGGTGCCAAGTTTAGTAACAGCCTTCGCAGCTGATCGGCGCGGTAATGCCTTAGCAGGTGCCCGGCGCGGAGCACCGCCCCGGCACGCAGCACCGCCGGGCACCGCGCTCGCCCGCCCGCGGGCGTCCATCCCGGTCTGCTCGCGGCCGCCGTCTCTGGGCGGGGGGACAGGGCAGGTGGTAACTCATCCAAGAAATGCCAGGATTCGGGGCGGGGGGTGATTTCCAAATGCTCTCGGGTTCCTTTATTGCCCTCCATTGCAAGGTAAATAAATAAATAAATAAAAATTAATTTGCCTTCTGGAATTTGGTTTAAAGATCATGTTCTAGGGGAAAAAAAATCAGGGTGTAAAGCAGAAGAGGTGGTGCAGTGTGAGCCTGCTACGGGGAGGAAACCCCTGCGACAGAGTCCCCTTATGCTGACACTCCTCGGGCAGAATAAAAGAGCTCCGAAGTAGAAATCAGCAAATATTCAAGGGCCCGTGAAGCCGAGGCACCAGGAGCTGAACCGGTTTTCTTTTTCCAGCCCTAAAGCTTTGCCTACACCCCGGCGCCAGTCGGCGTTACCTTTGGCAGCACAGTCGGGATGCTGCAAAGGGCCTCAAACCTCCCTGGCTACCAACCGGCCCCTTCCCAAACTCGCCCCAGAAAACCCTACGCTAAGAAAATCTGTTATAATTTAATGTATCGTTAAGGAGCATGTTTCAGTTGAGCCCTTTCAGGGAACATCCCCAGGTCTGCAACACATCTGTTGACCTTTGACTTTGTTATTTTAATTTTATTTTATTATTATTATATTATTATATTATTATAATATTATAATATTATATTATTATATGTTATTATTTATTTTATTATTTAAAAAAAAAGAAAAGGGGGAAAAAAGCCTTTTCTCCCCAGAAAAGCCGTTGTCTGAACTCGGCGCTGGGGGCAGTTTGCACGAGCGCGCGGGGAGAGCAGGCGCGCACCCCCTCCGCCGTTAAGCTAATGGAAAGAGCTCATTTGTCTGACACTTGGACCCTTGCTACGTTTTGTAGGATGTGTTTATTTTTACTCTAAACAGCCTTCGCTCCAAACAGGACCTTGGCGTCGCCCCCAGCCCCAGCACAGGTCGTGCCGGTGCCGGCTGGGACGCCGGGCAAGGTTACCCCGCGCCGGGGAGCCGCAGCCGCCCCAGGGACCCCAGTTTGGGAAGAAGCTGTCGGTGGTGCGTGGAAATGGGGCGAGCAAAGGGACCGCTTTTGGGAGGATTTGGGGTCAAGGAAAACCCCGCAACATCAAAGCGGGGGTGAGGGGGGTGTTTTGCTTATCAGCCGCTCGCAAGCGGGAGATGAAAGGCAGGGAGCCAAGAGGGGAGGGAGAGGGGACACGCGTTTGCTCCCCGTCACCCTGCGGGGATGGAGCAGGGGGGTTCTGTGTGTGTCCCCCCCCCCTCAAGGTCACCCCCTCCCGCAGCAGCGTGGGCAGCGGGATTGCATCCCCCGGGGATGCCCACCCTGCTCATGCTGCGGGACCGGCAGGAACAAGCTGGCTGTGCCCCCCCGCCACCGGCACTGCAGGGGTTAATTCACCCCCATAGCAGCACAAATACCCCCCTCCCAAAAAAAGCACTGGGCCGGGGTGACTCTGGGGAAGGCTGGGGTAGCGCCTGCCTTTAGCTCAGGACTTTATTCCTCGGTCTGAAACTCGTGGGAACGTCTGGCATGGGCTTGTGCCCCCCGCCACGCCCTCACACCCAGCAAACCATGGGTCCCAGTAAACCATCATTCCCAGTAAACCATCGTTCCCAACAAACCGTCATTCCCAGTAAACCATCGTTCCCAGCAAACCATCATCCCCAGTAAATTATCGTTCCCAGTAAACCACCGTTCCCAGCAAACCATTGTTCCCAGCAAACCATGGGTCCCAGTAAACCATCATTCCCAGTAAACCATTGTTCCCAGCAAACCATGGGTCCCANGTAAACCATCATTCCCAGTAAACCATCGTTCCCAACAAACCGTCATTCCCAGTAAACCATCGTTCCCAGCAAACCATGGGTCCCAGCAAACCATGGGTCCCAGTAAACCATCGTTCCCAGTAAACCATTGTTCCCAGCAAACTATGGGTCCCAGCAAACCATCATTCCCAGTAAACCATCGTTCCCAGTAAACCATTGTTCCCAGTAAACCATGGGTCCCAGCAAACCATCATTCCCAGTAAACCATCGTTCCCAGCAAACCATCATTCCCAGTAAACCATCGTTCCCAGTAAACCATTGTTCCCAGTAAACCATGGGTCCCAGCAAACCATGGTTCCCACTAAACCATCATTCCCAGCAAACCATGGTTCCCAGCAAACCATCATTCCCAGTAAACCATGGCTTCCCCCTCTCCCGGCGCCACAGGCGCAGGAGAAGAGGGTTAATCCCGAGGAGCACCGCGGAGCACGCTAGCCGCATCCCATCCGCTTCCCCGCTTCGTCTCACGGTTCAGCGAGGGTTCCATAAATACGAAGCAAATACCAAAACCCTGATGGACGCAGAAAGCAGATCCAAGATCCCCGCTGGGAGCTGGCCCGCGGTGCTCGCAGGAGGGTGGACTTTAAAAGCAAACTCAGGCTTTATCTGTGGGACTGCTATTAAAGCCACTTTTTTTTTTTTTTTTTTTTTTTTTATTTTTCCTTTGGTTCTGCAGAAATCTTGTGCAACTCCAAGAAAAATGCATCGCCATACTGCTTGTTCTGCTAACCGCGTTTTTTTAGGCTTAAAGGAGCTGTCAGCAGCTCCTTTTGTACGGGCAGAGCTGCAGGGTACGGGGCGGGCTGCCCCGCTTGAACATCAGTAAGGGGCACGTTCCCCAGCCAGGGAGCTGGGAGAAGGAGGGCTTCGTTACGGCTCGAGCTGGGAAGATAAATAAAGCGGATAAACCCAGGTCCGAGTTCCTGGGATCTTTAGTTTCCCACACTGGCGTACCTTTTGCAATCGGGAAGGAGACACGCCGTGCTGGGCACCGTGGGGCTTGCCACGGGGGCAGGCAAGCCCAAGCATCCCCGGGGACGGTGCCCCCCGGGGCCAGCGGGGCACAGCCCTGCCAGGGCACGGGAAGGCACGCCAGGCTGCGTGCGTAGGCATTTTCACCTATAATCCCAGATTTATGAACAAAGCATTTCTCTTAGCTAAAAAAACTCATCGCTAATCCAAAAGCCCTTTTACCCCGGTACCCCAAGCCCAGCCCCGGCGCGGCACCCGGCCGTCTCCGGCTCTCCTCCTCCTCTGGACCCGGGGGAAGATGCTCCCGTGGATCTGCACGTCCTCTGAGCCTCTCCGCCCTCCACTTACCTGTTTTAGCTCAGAGGCGGTGGGACGTGCTGTCAGGAGGGGGATGTCACCGGGGGATGGGGGGTGGCTCTGTCTTACCTTGTGCCCCACATCCGACCACCCAAAGAGAACCGGGGACACGTCCAAGCCGTCGAAGCGCCTGTTCGGGGGGAGCGCCGCCCCGGCCAGGGCCACCAGCGTAGGGAAGATGTCCAGGATGCTGAGGAAAGAGGTGGCTTTCATCAGAGCAAGGAGCGAAGATCCCCGCAGGGTCCCCCCAACCCCACCTGCACCCCGCAGCCCCTCGCTCGGGGGGGGTGCACTGATGGCGGGGGAGTGCTTTGAGGGGTTATGGGGGGGGTGGCCGCTTCCCAGCACCCATCCCGACAGCCGAGCTCTGCAGAAAAGGTTAAAACTGGCTTCGAGCAGCGACTCGGCCCCGGAAAACTCGCACACCTCCCACCCCCGGCGCGGCTGCTCGCCAGGCGCTGCGGGTTCAGCCAAGGATCCGCTGCTCCCCGCGCCCGGCAAACCCCGCACCCGCAGGGCAGGGGCACGGCGGGCACCGGGGTACCCCCCCACACCGCCACCCTCATCTCCGTCCGTCCATCCATCCCCCCCTCCCCGTCCGTCCGTCCATCCCCCCCGCCCCGGGACAGGCAGGGAAGGCAGCAGGTCACCCTGCGGAGAAAGTGCTAGCACAGGGACTTTTTACGCCAATGACAGCAGATCCCGTCGCCCCAGGAAAATGTGGTCTCTCTTTTGCATGGCGCAGCACGAGCCGTCGCGGCCAGAATGGAAAATGAGAGCGGTGCTATTTTGTGCGCTCCCACCAAAACGCCCGTCAGCATTTCCACCGTAAACCTCGGGTTTTTCAGGGGCCTCAGCCACAAAAGAGCTCCCGGGGCTCACCCTTGGTTGCTTCCCAGTGCGGAGGGACGCAGGGAGGGAGCGGGTGACCCAGTGTCCCTCCGGCCCCATAAGGATGCAGAAGGAGAGAGCCTCCGCTTTCCCGCCTGCTNCGCCGGCGCAGCCAGGGTGGTGCGATTTGCTTCTTCTTCACCACCCCACTGACCTATTTCTTCCGTGCCCTACTTCGGGTTGGGGCAAGGAAGGGCAGAAGCACGGCGGGTGGCTCCAACAATTAAATATAATTAAGAAAAGCCGACAAGGCAGTTTTCTGCAGAAACCGGCGTGCAGGCGCAGGTCTGCGGCGATGCATCAGCATTTCTCTGCTGGCTTCAGCTTCCCCGGCCCCCGGGCACGCTCACCCTCGCTCACCCCGGCGCCGGGGAGGATGCGAAGCCAAGCGGTGCCGGGGAGAGGCGAGGCGCAGGCTCTCTCCCAAGCCGGATGGCAAAGGCTGCCGGCATTTTCATCACCTCGGGGACAGAAGGAGGCTCACGCAGGCGGTTATCGCCTGCCCTTGCCCTGCTCCAGCCCTTCCCGGGGGATCCCACCAGAGAGAGGTCCTTCCTTGTGTACAGAGGACTCTCAGCCGCATCCGCACGCAGATTTCAGTCCTTCCCCAGCTTCTTGGTCTTCCCCATCAGCTGGGGGGACAAGTCCTCAACCTCCCTATTTCACATGTTCGTCCATTGAGGGATGTCCCCAAGGGTGACTCTAGGTGCACAGCAAAGCCACTTGCCCCAACCGCAAGCCCCAAGCCCTGACTGCCCCGACTTGCCCACTGTGAGCACTGAGCAGCCCCTGCCCTCCACAGCCCTCCACATCCCTCCACGTCCCTCCATGTCCCTCTGCATCCCCTGCCCGAGAGCTCAGGCCGTGGCCAGGACCACAGTGGTGACACCTTTCCGAGCACGAGCCATCGCTCACATCCCCTAGGCTGGCTCTGTGCTGCCTCCCAAACAGGGGGTTGTCTCTCCCTGATGCCAGGGCATCACCCTGCACAGCTGGGCATCACCCTGCACAGCTGGGCATCATCCTGCACCAGCCAGGCATGGCCCCATGGCAATGCTGGGCTGTGCTGGGGAGGACACTGGGTGTGCTGTGACTCCTGGGGAGGTACACAGCCCCTTTCCGAGCACCCAGCATGCAGCAAAGCCTGTGCTGCCACCGGCTTTCTAGATTTCCAGCTGTCCAACCTGCTGGACTGGAGCTGGGAAACGCAGGAGATAAGGTTTTCCAGGAGATAAAGGCAATGCCTGGGCTTGGCTGCAGGGCTGCAGGGCTGCAGCGTACGCGGGGGGACGAGGAGGATGGTGGGACAGCGGGATGGGGACGGCACTGATCCTGCGCCGAGCGGGCACAGATTGGCAGCTCTGCGCTGTGTCCCAGTGGTCGGTCCATCACCCAGCTGGGGAGGGGAAGGGGCTGGAGGTGAAACCCAAGGGGTGCTGCGTGCGCCCCATCCCCTCCACCGACGTCAGTGCCCAACCTCACGCCTTGAACCTTCCCCTGCTTGCAAAAATCCAGCTCCCAGAGCTGCCCTCAGGCCATGTAGGAGTAAGTGGCTCCAGCTTATCTCACGGACCTTAGAAACACCCAGTGCCTCCAGGGCCCACCAGTTCGGACCTGCTTCTAGCAGCTGGGACACTTTCCCAACGCCCAGCAACCCCCCCGCTGCTCCCTGCCCTCCACCATCATGTGCTTCAAGGGATGAAAAGGGATGAGGCATCCCACCGCGCCGCCCCCCAGCCCAGGCTGTGCCCCTCACGCTGCATTTGCTGCAAAGGGGGGGCTGTAAAGAGGGGGGCAACGGCTGCAAGGGAGAGCTGCAAGCGCTGCGTGGAGAGCTGTGAGTGCTGCATGCAGAGGCGCAACTGCTGCATGGAGAGGTGCAATATTGCTGCAATAAGGGCCCCTCCGCGCCCCCCCCAGGGCTCCCCGGCGAGGCGAGGAGCGGGCGGCTGCAGCCCTTCCCCTCCGCTCTCGCTGGAAACAGCAAAAGTCGCTCGCTACCTCCCAGCCCGGCCGCATCCTGCACCGATTTGCAAGCGCCATCGCTCCGGCCAGCCTTTCCCACAACCGCACCCTCCTCCACAGAAAGCCATTCACAAACCACAAAGCCTAAGCCTGCTTCTTGGTGGAGAGAGAGAACATCGTCATCTTTTAATTATCGGGAGGCACTCAGCCACCGCGGCCAGGAGGCACACGGAGCCCGCTCCCGCCAATCCACCAGCCTCACAAAAAGCCCTTTCAACTCCTCTTTGCTGAAGCATTAAGTGTTACGGGCTTGGGGGAGGACAAAAGGACGGGGTCTGGCACACGGCAGGCAAATAACCAGCGTGGGCAGCTCCTGCTGCCAAAATCCGGATCGTCACCTGGGTCCCAGCACGGGGACGGTGCATCCTTCCAAACCGGGGCAAAGGGGCTGCCCAGCTTCCCGATGACGATCCGGCCGGGCTCCTACCTGAGCAAAGCGTGGCTCGTCCGCTTGGCAGGGATGCGGCCGGGCCAGTATGCCAGCGCCGGCACCCGGTGCCCTCCTTCCCAGGTCGTTTGCTTCGCCGAGCTCCCACCTGCAAGAGGAAAGGGCAGCGCTCAGCATCCCGCTGCCCAGCAGCTTTGCATCGACGGGAAAAAGTCCTGAGCCCGGAGTTTCCCTGGGAAAGGAACTCCTCGGAGGCAGAGATGGAGTAAATGACCCCAGCGGAGGGTGATTTCACCGGAGATGGAGCTGGGTCAGGGCAGGGAGAAGAGTTACAGGAGTTTTTAAAAGAGATAGGGAAAGGGGAGGGGGGGGAAAGAGGGCTCGGTTTGGTGCTGCTTTGTGTTTCTCATCTGCTCCAGCGAGTGACGAGAAGCACAGCCGGCTGCTGGAGCTGCCACCTTTCCACCCACTTTTGATGTCGGGCGAGAATACGGAGCAGGTGGGAACTGCAGGAATCTACCCCAGGGGCTGCGAACGGCCCCGTGCAGGCGGCTGCTGCCCTCCGCGTGGTAAAGCACCCACAGCCCCCCCAGCCTGCTGGAAACCCGCTTCATTAAAAACACCATCCTGCTGATAACCCTCCTGCCGCTGGCTAATTAACCTGTTCAGTTGTTTCCCTGCCATCACCCAAAATGCCCCTGCTCCGCGCTTGGGTTTGAGAGGCACAGCACGAGGAAGCTGCCCCCGTCCCTTCCTCCACCTGGGATGCTGAGCATTGAAATGGGGGTGCTGAGCAACAAAATGGGGATGCTGAGCAATAAAATGGGGATGCTGAGCACCAAAATGGGGATGCTGAGCACCAAAATGGGAGTACTGAGCACTGAAATGGGTGGAAGGGTGTCGGAGAAGCCCTGCGTTGGCTGTAGCCCAAAGGGCCCCCGGCAGCCGAGGACAGGGGAGGGTTTGGGAATGGGGCAAACAGAAAATCCCAACCCGATTCACCGAGCAAACTTCCCAGGCGCAGCCTTTGTCCGCCCGCCTTTCAGCGTGCGCATGGCAACGGCGCTCGCCCAAAGCCATTTCCTCCGGGCAGAGCCAAGAGAGAGGCGACGACAGAGGCACAGCCGCCCCACGCTCCTCCGTGTCCCTGAGCCGGTCCCCATCCCAGCCTGGCCTCTCCGGGAGTCACTGCTACGGGCATTTGGGCTCATCCTGTGCTCCCAAGCGATGCTGCTGTACCCACACCGCCGGAGCGGAGGAGGACACGTATGGCATGGATGCTGCGGTGACGGTGGCACAAGGAATAGTCCAAGGAAAAGGTTTCTGACCCCACTGCCCGTCCTGGCAGCATGGGTCCGGCACGTCCCCAGTCTCTCTCACTCCCCACCCAAACTTTCAACATTTTCCCCCCGATGAACATCTCTTTGGGGCCTGAAGCGGTGGGACAGAGCCAGCACTGGGGTCTCTGGCTGTTGGAAACGTAACAGCGCTTCTAACACATATCACATACGGCTTAAGCAAGGTGCCTCCCTGCCTTCGGACACCCTAGGAAATTATAGCAATTAATATCAATCCCCATCTCGCCCTCCCAGTAAGGCAGCTGCATTTTGAGGGCTTTTCCATGCGTGGCCAGGGGGTCTCCAGGAGGACATCGGGTGGGTATTTCCCTCCAGCCACCCGCTGGCCTCTGGCTGGGCAGGATGCCGGAGCTGCCCACGAACGAGCTCACATTAACACTTTGGGCAGCAAACGGGGCTGAAACACCCCAAACCCAACCAGGGGTTTTCCTCCGGAGCGGGGATGACGCAGCTCTGCTGCTGTGGGGACTGTGGAGGCCACGGCTTTCCAGGAAAGCTGAACTGAGCATTCCCGTGCCAGGACGAAAGCCCTGGTCCCACTGCCACCATGCACAGCAGGTCCCCGGCACAGGGACACCGGCTCCGGAGCCTCTCCAATCTGCCTCAAAACACGGCCAGCATCACATCCCTGAAACGCGCATCTCCATCCCGGCACCTCCCTTGCTGGGCTCTCGGCCCCGAGGTGGGAGACGGGTTTTCGGGGTGGGCTGGGGGCTGTGGGAAGGTCCCCAAGCAGAGAAGGTGGGGGGGCAGCACACATGGATGTGCTGCTCTCTCTGAGCAAGGACCGACTCCGGTGACCACCCGAAATCAACGGAAAACATCCCTGGAATTTGGGTTGGACCCTAAACGGAAACGCCAAGCTATGCGAAACGTATAGAGTCCCCGAGCAGCCTGTCCTCCCCTGCCCTCCCGCTCCTCAAAGGGCTTTTCCACCGGGATGGGGCGGCTGAGCATCCCACCCAGCACCCACCCAGCACCCACCCAGCCAGCACCCACGCCGGCGGGTGTTGGCAGCGTTAGACCAGCCGGCAGCAGACAGCGACACCGGGCTGGCTTTCAAAACATCCGCGCAAACAACCGGCCGAGGGATTTCAGAACTCCTTCTTTCCCGGCCGGTATTTACAGCCAGCTCCCAGAGCGCTGCCCGCCCGACCTCCTCCCCGGCCGCACGCGATGGCCGCGGCTCCGGGGTGTTTTCGCAGGGCAGCGAGATGCTGGAAAGGGGTTGTGTTTTCCTAGCTTTGTTCCCGAACGCCGGACTGCCTGTACCATCTGCTCCGGCTTGTGACCGTCGGTTGCTCAAGAGCAACCCAGGTCGTCAGCAGGGTTNAAAAAAAAAAAAAAAAAAATTACCAAAATTAAGGTTAGGATTTCATCCCCGGGGCCAGCCGAAGGAAGGGCTCTGGGAAGGGGAGAGCCAGCAGCCAGCCCGGCGGCAGCGTTTGCCCAGGGAAGCGGTCCCGGTTGCACGGCCGGGGTAGGTGTCGGGAAACGGAGGAGGAAAGAGGCGCTGCCACCGGCGGCCCCTCCGCCGCCCTCCCTCCCCGCTGACCCCGAGCGAAGAGGGGAACCGAGCCCGGCGCGCGTTTACACTGCGTAATACAAGCAGAAGTGGGAAACGCCTGACTCATGCATGCTTCTGGCCACTCCGGCTGAAATAAACCCACCAAGCAGATGGCTTGGCCGGAAAAGGAGGAAAGGCAGAAAAAAAAAAAAAAACAACCCAAAAAAAACCCCAAAACAACCCAACAACAAAACGGTGGAGAGAAAGAAAAGTCAAGTCCCACGCCGCTGGGCTGGGAGAGCTGCTGGGTGCTCTCCTCCGGTGGGATGGGGCTGGGGGCTGCGAGACCCTGCCGGAGCCCATGGCCCCGGTGCTTGGGTGGAGAGAGCATCCCACCTCCAAAACCAGCAGGCACTCGCCTCAAGCTCTGGGGTAACAGGGATCGGGGGGGGGGAGGGGGGGCAGCTCCCCCTGGAAGCAGTTTTAGGGGAAAACTTGACTGCTTGAAAGACAAAAAATTATTCTGGGGCGTCTTCAAGGCAAGGCAGCCCAGGGCAGCGGAAAGGCTGCGGGGTGAAGCGCTCCCCATGGCCCCCTCCGTGGGCAATGAAGGGCTTTGTGGAGCAGCCCCCCCCCC